>CAXITT010000043.1:451504-550361 GCA_964033795.1 Lymnaea stagnalis
GTAAATAACGCCTACATCTCAAACCTGTGCTTGTCACGGCTCTGATTAAGAAGTGAATCACGTGCTCAAATATGTCTATATTCTACACTTGGTACCATAAAATGTTTAGGGTTTTGGTTTGGTCATTTCGGCTAAAAATAGTTTACTTTTAAGTTTTAATTAATTTATCTGTCTATTTTTCCCCCCCCCCCTCCCCCCCCCCCCCCCCAAAAAAAAAAACAAGCAAGGTCAGGGTGACATAAAAATAAAGCCCATGGTACTCCCATCAATACAATTCATATTACGTATAAAGACATGTTTTAAACCTGCCTGCCAAGGAAATCTTTATGTTTGTATCTCGAGTCGGCTGGAGCATTACAACCATAAAAAATGTATTTTATTTCCTTGTCATATTTCTGATGAATTTTTCCGGGGAGTGGGGGGGAAATCCTAACATTAATTCACATGAACATTTGTTTGTTATTAAGGACAATCTTGGTTTACCGTGTGTGTACAATTTCCGAACCGAAAGATTTGTGTCAGTTGAATGTCTTATTGAATACATCATGTTGAAGAGCTACTGAAAGAGTCATGATGATGACGTACTGAACGCGCTGTGGAGTTTTTTTTAAATCACTGACTGTCTCAAGGAAAAATATAATTTTGATTAATTCCATTGTCTCTGTGACGAAACGAAATATTTCAAAATCCAACTTCATATTTTTCGGCATTGGGAAATCAAAGTTACTTCAATTGGATCTTTAAAAGTTCACGGGACCAATCTGTGCAGATGTCCCCGGGCGCCAGCTAGTTAGGGGCGCCAAAATGTGCTTTGATATTATTTTATTGATGAAAATAATGGGTTTGAGAGTTGAAAAAAATAAAAAGGAGCGCTTTAAAATGGATCTTGTCCCCGGGCGCGAATCTTGTCCCCGGGCGCCAAACACCCTCGCTACGCCTCTGCTTAGAGACGATACATCCTCTCTGTTTTATTTCTATAAAATGGGTAAAACAGAGTAGAGTTAAACCTGAATAAATAAACGCAACAAAACATTTCTCTTGCAGGCGGGTTCCTGAGCTAGGAACAAGCACCCATTGAATATACCAAAGAAAAAAAGTAAAATAGCAACAACAACAAAAAATATATCTTTATTGAGGATGATCCCCCCTTTCTCATTCAGTGCGTCACAAATTTCTCTACTTTAGCTCTACATTAGACACAGGAAATGTATTTTCCACAAACTGAATCAATGGGAAGTGTGGCCACGAAGAGTTGCACAGCTTCATTTATAGTGCTTTGGACGCATTTCTGAATGCGTTGTAATCTTCCAATCGACACGGCTTACGACGTTCATCCCGCAATGTTTAAAAGATGGCGCATCTCAAAGTTAAACCCCTAGACATTGATAGCACACGGCTGAATACTTTGACACTAAGAATGTAATGGAGCATGGGTCTTACAGCCATTGATATGGTACACGGCTGAATACGTTAACACTAAGAATGTAAAGAAATCATGGGTCTTACAGTCATTGATAGTACACAGTGGAATACTTTGACACTAAACATGTAATGGAGCATGGATCTTACAGTCATTGAAAGTACACAGCTGAATACTTTGACACTAAGAATGTATTTGAACACGGGTCTTAAATAAAGTCATGGATAGCTGAGGATTTTGACCTTAAGAATACCAATGATAGCACATAACAGAGCACTTTGACCATAAGAAGGTATTTGAGCAGGATGTCTTAAAGTCATATAGATGACTGAGCATTTTGACCATAAAATGTATTTGAGCAGGATGTCTTAAAGTCATATAGATGACTGAGCATTTTGACCATAAAATGTATTTGAGCAGGATGTCTTAAAGTCAGTTATAGCACATAACAGAGCACTTTGACCATAACAATGTATTGGAGTCTTAAAATCACGAGGCGAAATAGTTTAAAATATTCCAAACTCTCTTTATGTAATTTGACACCGCAAAATGAACAATAAACAAAATTGTAATCAAAATTAATGGCATGCTAAATTTTATAAAAGAAAAAGTAAGTTTGTACGCAAATACAACATATGGGTCATGAAATGTGTGGATCGTGCAATAAATATGTTAAATATACGTGGGTCAACAATTTGGGTCATGGAATGTACTGGTCACAACCATATTTCCATCATATAACCTGTGGGTCTTACACCGTGTGCGTCATACAATATAAGGTCCTTACAATGTGTGCGTCAAACAATATGCTTTTATTACAATGTGCATGTGATATAGTATGTGGGTCAAACAAAGTGTGCGTCATACAGTGTGTGGGTCTTGCAATGTGGGTCAAAGCATAATATGAAGTTCATGGATTTCTTGAAAGAAGTTTTTAGGTGAACTAAATAACCGACTGCGGCCCACCCAAGCTACTAAATTTTACTGGCATGATCCAAATAAAGATTAGTGATCCATCTGTTCATGAAGGAAGCAAACAACGTAACAGCTCACGGTAAGGCCAACCTGTAACTAACGACGTCGTTTCTCAGATCCAAGCTTTTACTCTGACCAATATCCACGTTTTTGGGTTTTTTTTCAATGCTCTCATCTTCGCCTATTTGACCTATAAATGACAGGGGTTCTGTGTGAGACAGCGATCGATATATGTGAGTCAACCACACGCGACGTCTTTTTCATGTTTTTTTTTCGTTGTGTTAAGATATCTAGCTTTAGATATAAACTGTCCTGTGTGAGGATTGCTCACTGCAGATATAAACTGTCCTGTGTGAGGATTGCTCACTGCAGATATAAACTGTCCTGTGTGAGGATTGCTCACTGCAGATATAAACTGTCCTGTGTGAGGATTGCTCACTGCAGATATAAACTGTCCTGTGTGAGGATTGCTCACTGCAGATATAAACTGTCCTGTGTGAGGATTGCTCACTGCAGATATAAACTGTCCTGTGTGAGGATTGCTCACTGCAGATATAAACTGTCCTGTGTGAGGATTGCTCGCTGCAGATATAAACTGTCCTGTGTGAGGATTGCTCGCTGCAGATATAAACTGACTTAAGTACCTTAGTATCGCACATTGGCAAGAAAAAAAATTAATGCATTTTTTATTGTATGTAAACTAAATATGCCTTATTACCGTTCTTTCAAAAATACGGGGAGGAGTACACACAGGTTAAATCATAAGAAATATACAAAAGGTATACCGCATATATCTTCTATTTCCTTCACACTACGATTCTATACAATAAGCTTGGAGTAAGATTTGTGTCTTTTCTGTAACTGTGTTCGCTGTCGAAGGCGTTTTCCCCGAAACGTACTCTTGTCTTTCTTCAGGTTTTCCTCTACCCTTTGTATGTTTATCATCGTCTTTCTTTACCCAGGTTTTCCTCTACCCTTTGTATGTTTATCATTGTCTTTCTTTGCCCAGGTTTTCCTCTACCCTTTGTATGTTTATCATCGTCTTTCTTTGCCCAGGTTTTCCTCTACCCTTTGTATGTTTATCATCGTCTTTCTTTGCCCCGTTTTGCTTTGTTCTTTGTTTTTTTTTAAAATTTGTTAGTCATTTTTTCTCTCTACACATATCTGTCTATTTAAAATAAAAACAAGAAATTCACCTTTTTTTGCTGTCAACGTCTTTTTGGCCAAAACGTTCGACTTTTTGTTTTGGTTATTCTCCAGGTCTTCCATTTTCATTGTATGATTCTTATTTCTTTTCTTTGCCAGGTTTCTCTTTGTTGTTGTTTGTTTTTGTAATCCCCCCCCCACAGTGCATAACTGTTTATTTAAAACAAGAAATCCACTGATTTTGTCGGTGAGAGAGATATTCATTCCATCCATAAAATCTTGCCTTAATAACTATTACGTAAGAGAGAAGTTTAGTTAAGAAAATATTCTGTATGATCATTATCAAATCTACAACTTGCATTGGTTTATTTACACAAATTGTTAGTGTCTAAAAAATTTAAGTAACATTAGAATGATATCATGATTATCCTCCTTGCGTCAAACTCTCCCTGGAGATATACAATGAAAACTGTCTCACTGGGTAGCTATTAATAAAAATGAGTTTACAGGCAAAAGCATTGGAGGAATAACTATATATTTCCATTGATCAACAAGTTACGAAAAATGAGCTAAAAAAACCCCACCATAACAAAGTAGATGTGGATGACTAACACACCTTACCTATAAATGTCATTGGGTTTGATTTCCATACATCAATCGATGGCCTCGACGGGTTATTTCCTATCGTAGCCCGGCAGTTAACATCTAGATCTTGCACATTTTTAATCTCAAGGCACACATCTAGTGAGCTTAACTCGGTATGATTTGTTGACTTTCAGCCTATTCTCTTCACCTGTAATAATTTCTCTTTTAACCAAATGAAATGTTCGTGAACCTGGTGCTAATAACCTGTCATCGCTCGCAGCATCCAGTTTATTGTTCACCTACTCCTGTAGTTATAATATTCAAAAGGGTGGGTGGGGGGGGGAGAGAGATCACACAAATCTTAAGGATGTATTGTCAGGTGCACATGATAGTGGAGTCCTAATCCTTTGAAATAGGCTTATATTTATACTTGCAAACAGTAACACTCATATTCATATTAAAGTTTGGCGCGTGTATGGGTCAAATCTGTGAGCCTACTTATTCATATCGAAATGGCTATTGGTACCAGGGTACCAGAAGTGAGAGGTTGGGATTAAAAAAACTATTTAAACTTTTTTTGTTGGGTTTGTAAGAATAAATGAGGTATCAAATGAAAGATAATTGAATGGACTATATGTTTGTAAACTTAAGTCTTCAGTTTAACTAAAATACAGTACCACAAATGACATCCGAATAGCACTGTGTCAAAATGGACCAGGGCACGCAGCGCCGCAATTCGCACCCGGGTACCATTAGACTCAAGCTATTCGGATGTCTTTTGTGGTACGGCAGTTTATTTTAGTTAAAATAAAGAAGTAAGTTTACAAACATAGAGTCCATTCCATTATCTTTCCTTTGATCTTTCCTTATTCTCCCTTACTAATCCAACAAAAATATTTTAAATAGTCTTTTAATCCCAAGTCTTAGTGAATCCCAACCTCTCACTTCTGGGACCCGGGTGCAAATAGTCGCAGCCCATTCATATACAAATAAGGTTTTTCATCTGACATTTTTTTTTATGAGACTGAATCTGGTTTTAATAGTTTTAAAAGCCTGGTCTCAAATTTAATGCATAGACTCACTTCAAGTTTGATGGCTGTATGCATTGTAGCCATGGTCCCATTACTCTGTGGTGTCCCCTTTTCGTTGGTTCCCTAAGAATAGGCTTTTGATTTTTCATAGATTCCCCAGGCCCAGAGGAAACCAATTTTTAACAAATTATCAATTATTTATCTTTTAAAACTTCTTCGGGGTACCGGTATACGTTCAGAGTAAAGTTGCATTAAGATATGTCCACAAAGAGTTCTGACAATGTTTTGTGGAGCTAAATCTGGGTTGATGTTGTAGGACCAAATATTATAACCCAATAATCTCATACATCCATCCAAAACATAATTTTTAAATTTTTTTTAAAGATACTTTTTATTTATTAATTTTTTTTTAACGGGGTACAAGTATAAGAACTGTGCATTATAATTCTATGTATATATATAGACTTTCATGGTTAAATTACTAATATAACGATCATTACAATACACTGACAGTGAAAATAAACGTTCATTCAGGAAGACATTACATTTTTCCTGGAGTCTGCCTAACATTATTTTGCTCCCTTGTATTCACGAATTGAATATTTTGATAATCAGTAAACCTCATTCTATTGAAAGTTTTGGGGGAATCATTCAGATTTGGTGTGAAATGAAACAATGCTATCATAAGATTTGGGGTTTTCTTTAAGATTTGGTATGAAATGAAACAATGCTATCATAAGATTTGGGGTTTTCTTTAAGATTTGGTATGAAATGAAACAATGCTATCATAAGATTTGGGGTTTTCTTTAAGATTTGGTTTGAAATGAAACATAAAGCAACTTTGCTGTTAACTTATTTTATTAAGTAGGCTACACGTTATATGTTGTATGGCTACATTTATTTGTAGTCATTGAAAATTGACCTTATTATGAAACATCTTGACTAACATTTATTGAAATCTTGGTATGGCCTAAATCAGGCCTGCACAACATGCGGCCCACCAGCACCCTCTTAGCGACTTGTGAAGTTACGAAAGATTCTTTATTCTTCTTATTTTCTTAATAGCTTTCCCCCCTTTTATTTTATTTTGGCCTGCACAGGTGCTGTCCTATTTTGTTTTGGCCCGCACAGGTCCTGTCCTATTTTCTTTTGGCCCGCACAAGTTTTTCATAAAGGATTTTGGCCCGCCTTACATTTTGAGTTGTGCAAGCCTGGCCTAAATGATGGATAATAATATTTTTAAACGTTATTTTCAAGAAATTCCATTTCAGAATAATTTATTTTTTCCCGTTCATTTGTAAAAAACAAAAAAAAAGTCATAAAAAATGTTTACCCTAAATGGCCACCATAATCTTGAAACATTTTGAATTATTTTATTACATGCTTTAGCTATTGAGCTGAATTTTCAATAAAAATATGCATAAAATAAAATCTAATATTAATCAATAAAATGGAAAGATACACCCCAAAAATTATAATTGAAGTTATTGAATCCTTATTGATGATCAAAGTGACTGGGTTAGTACTGAGCAGAAAAGGAAAGTTCAATATAGTGATTACTATGACCCCATGTGCAGGTGAGATGCACTTGTAGCTGACCACCATCCATGCATGCAAAGTGAAAAAAAATAAAAAATTTGGATACAACAAAAAGCATGATATTGATTTATTATTATCATAAAATATCAATAGCGGTATCATGCTTTTTGAACCCTTTACTTGGGGCTGGTGACTACTTTTGTTCCTTCATGTTCTCAAATTTTTGAGTGTGTTTCTTCAAGTTGTGTATGGGAATTCAGATTGATAGTCTACATGATTATAATCACGAATTTCAAATAATTGATATCACTACATTTAAAACAGATATATTTTACGGGGCTTGATGAACATCTATGACAGGTTTGATCTGATCTATAGACACTGTAGGTCAGACTTGTTCATTTCTTCCTCAGTGGTGCATTTTAATGTTTCTTATTATAAATAATTTTTTTTTTTTAACTTTTTAATTATAATTTTACTAGCTTTATGGGTCCTCCACCCGCCGCCCCTTGAAAACCGGACATAGCTTTTAATTTTTTGTTTGAATCATCCATTTGATATAAATAAATTTCAGCCAAATGTCCTGTTAGCTGTGTCAAGATCAGATTTTCAAGTATGTCTCCACATTTTGGTTATGAAAGAAATATTTATGTTTGCCTCATCTTATAGAAATTAATTTAAGAGAATAAATCTTCTAAGTTGCTGCTTGGTTAACAAGGCACTGTTATCGATGTTCCTAGATTCTTTGACTTGTTGCTGACAGATCAACATCAACTTAAATGAACTCTTTTAATATCTAATTATTCAGCAAGTTCAGTGAAGGCGCAAATTCAAATCGGAATTTTGGTGCAGCCCCAGCATCAGGAGATGCGTACAGTAGTAAAATTGGCGCATTGAACTGCACTGCACTGCCAGGTTCCTGTGGATATAGGGATTGAAAAAACTCATGATCTCTAGAGCTAATTGTCAGGACAATTGGACTTATTTTTTTATTCAAAAAGCTGCTAAACTGAAAGTAGTTCCATCAATTGCCAAGTACAATTTGTATCAGAAAAAAGGGATCCCGACGGGATTGGGAACCCTTAAGGATCAGTATCCCAAAGGGATTGTGATCACACAGGCATTGTGATCACACAGGGATATAAGTGAAAAAAAAAAAATTCTGTTAATTTGTTCCATATACATTTCTACATGGATTGATGGAACTTGACATAACTTGGCACATGTATCCATCATTATCTAGAATCAAATACTGGGGGTTTTGAAGTTTTTATAATATTCCGTTTAGGACTTGGGGGCCTAAATTCTTTTTTCCCCTTATATGAGCTGTATAAATAATATAATGAACAAATACTCCAACATAAATGGATGGACATAAATGGATCGATCTTGACCAAACTTAGAACACATACACATGATTCTCCAAATTCAAATACTGAAGGGTACGAAACTCATAATATCCACTCCTTTGTAGCCGGGGAACAAATTTCATTTTATTTTATTAAAGCTATTTAAATATCATGAGGCTTAAACAACACAATAGGTTCTATGTGATAGATGGATCTAGGCCTAGCTTGGGCGCAATGTACTTCATAGGCTGTTTAAAATATCTGTGGCCTTAAAATTAATAAAGGATTGTTCACAAATTAAATAGTGGAAAAAATTACCTTTTTAGACTTCCCCTCACCCTTGTCACAAAGTTTCACAAATTCTGCACCCCCCCCCCTTTCAACTTACCCCAGTGTCATGTCACACCAAAAAAATTCAAAACATACATAAAATTTTCATAACTAAACTAAGATTTTATTTTATTCTTTAACATTTTTACATAAGGGATTAAGATGTAGTATTGTTAGAAAACTATGAAGTCGTCCACAAGCTGAATGTAAAATGGCCACAACAGTTTTTGCGCCATTTTTCGATTTGCGCAAAAGGTGTGCATTTTTTTTAAATTTTCAAACGTGACATCACACATTTTTACCCCCCACCCCACCCCACACCCCTCACAAAGTGTCACAAATTCTCGATCCCCCCCCCTCACCCCCTCTGAGCATGATGTAATTTTTTAATGTCAAATACATTCAAGGCCAAACTAGAATTTTCAAGAAAGTTTGAACATTTAAAGTCACGAATAATGGCATTTTTAAACAGATTATGGGACAAACTCTAAATTTTAACTCTTTTAGTTATGTGATTCATTTTTAATGGAACCTTATGAAGGGGACAACCCACAGGACTCATCTTTTATCCTGATTAAAAAATGGTTAAAGTTATGGCATTTAGATGTAGTCTTCTTCATATAGACCTACAAAAAATAATTACGTAAAAATGTTATTTTTCACATGTTTTGAAGAGGATATTAAATTTAATTTCCAATGTTCCAGAAAGTAGTACATTTTTTTACGGGGATGTATAGTGGGATCTAAAAGCTTATTGAAATGTTAGATAAGTTCTATTCATTTCTATATTTTCCTTGGAATTTTCTCAGTATCAATGGTTCATTTATTTATGAATTTTATGAAGTTTCTAGATTATTATATAAGCTTTGCTATTTTGCTAGTACCTTTTAAGATTCTATAAATGTCCTTATGTTTTTTATGGTCCATAAACTTTTAATCAGCTTCAAGGAATGTTATGGAATAAGAATTAAAGATAATTTTGGATGTTCNTATGTGTATTGATATATGTGAGAAAAAAATATATAAATATATATATATATATATATATATATATATATATATATATATACAATGTATATATATATCGTGCGATATAAAATTGATACAATCGTATCATAAAATAAAAGAAGGCTGCTGATAAAAATATAAAGAGTAAATTATAATAAAACCTAATAACTCACATTGCAATATCGACCAAACAAAGGACTAGTGGTAGTGGCACCCTGATACACAGCTACATAATTGTTGCTGCAGGTACCATTCTGGTTGTTCATTTCTGTAAATTTGAAATACAGAGTGGTGCGGCTGGGTGGTGTGATCAACCATGAGCAGGTCTGACTCACGTTGAGGTTGCCAGGGAAGCCAGGACTAGTGACTGCTCCAAAACGGGTTTCATTTATAACACCACCACATCCAGACCCTAAGGATATACAATGACAATTGTAGGACATAAAGGTAGGCTATCTATGATTGAAAGACATTTCAAAAAGTTGTGGAATCATACAAAATGTGTATGTGCGTGTGTGTACGTGCATGTGTTTTTAATAAACTGAATGCTCTTTTGCCGATTGGGAGAGGTATAGAGAGTTATAGAGCGTTAGATAGTTTTTAAATATATATATTATACCAATACTTTTTTGACTAATAAAGATTCTAGGCAATCGAATGACATAACTGCATGAGCACAGAACTAAATAACATGAATTATCTTGTCCCACATAGTGGCCTACCTGCAGTTGATGAAATAATTGTGATATCGTAGCCAGCCTTGTGTACCACGACATCCGTCATAAACTTTAGCATGGCAATATTGTCCGGAAGAAATATTGGAGAGGGAATGGCTTCGTTACAAAGCTTTGTTATGGATACAGATGAACTATTGAAAATCTGAAAATAAAGAAGACAGAAGAATATTCGAACACTTCTTAAATACATTGTAATAAAACAGTTAAGATTATTAAAGCATGAGGAAACAAAATATATATTTATAAGGAGGGCTCATCAAGGAATAACAGAGCAGTATGAGTGATGTTAAAAAGGGAAAAGTGCATTTCACTTATGTGCCCTATAAAAATGTACAGTTTTCATTTCCATATATATAGGTTCCAAAAACACAAAATTAGCAGAAAAGGCAAAACTTCATAACACTTTGAAAAAAATCCGGATAAGATAAAAACCTACTGGCATTAACAGTTAAACAAAGTTCTACATTAATTTAGAAAAATAAAAACGCATTGTGAAAACTATATTTGATTAAAATAGCTTGGTTCAATATGTCAGGGCCATATCAATAAATTGCTGCCGTTTCAAAGGAATGGGATAATTGCGGTAACAATAAGGCGGATGCATTTCAATGCAAACTTTTCACTGCCACTTTTCTTATCAATAAAAATTATTTTCCTTTACTGTCTAAGTTATAGAAGTTATGTAAAGAGGTTAACATTTTAAGAAATATGTAAATCAGCTTATATGCTTTAAAACTCCCCTACGTATGTTTTTAAACTGTTTCTTTTTGCACTTCTTTTTAACTTGAACTACCTTGAACATTATTGCTACACCAATAATTATGATATCTATAATACCTTTATATTAAAAGGAAAGTATTTCTCAATTCTTTTTTTTTTTTAAAAGAATTTCTCAATTCTTTTTTTTTTTTATAAAGCCTTTCTTACATCCATAATTTGTTATCTATGAATACCGCAACTGTTAAATTTAATGTTGGACATAATATATAGGAAACATTTAGAGTAGAAATGAACAAATGAATACCTCTAAGGAATCCCAACGACAATTGGGATGATATTCCATGCTGAATCGACGGAAATACAAGGCTAATGTTGTGTTGACAGGAGCTTGGTATTGGATAATACATAAATGATTTGCAGAATACTGCTTAGGAAAGCCAGGGCTTGTGATTCTTGCATTTGACTGGGTATAATTTCTGCTGCACCCTGACAAAGAAAGTAACATGTTTTTAATATCAATGAATTTTTGTTAGATTTTAAAGAATGCAATCGGTCCTAAGCGATCATGTAATGACAAATTCTTGTGCATCAGTTAAAGAGTGACTCACATAGCTGGTAAATATATGTCGAGTGTGTTAAATATCAATTAAAATATTATATTATCCTTGCATGTCTTTTGGTTTGTAAAAAGAAATAGACCAAGAGTAGAGGAAAACCTTAAGAAGAACAATAACATTGTCCTTTTTTGTTATTGTCCTTGTCGCCAGGTTTTCCTCTTCCCTTTGTATATTTCTTTTCAATGAAAAATGTGTTAAATCAATGAAATATGTCATAAGTAAATTCGTCAATAAAAATATGTTAAGCCAATGAAAAATGTTTAAAGTCAATGAAAAATGTTTGAAGTCAATGAACAATGTTTGAAGTCAATGAAAAATGTTTAAAGTCAATGAAAAATGTTTGATGTCAATTAAAAATGTTTGAAGTCAATGAAAAATGTGTTAAGCCAATGAAAAATGTGTTAAGTTAGTGAAAAATGTGTTAAGCCAATGAAAAATGTGTTGTCAATGAAAAATGTGTTAAGTCAATGAAAAATGTGTTAAGTCAATGAAAAAATTTTTGAAGTCAATGAAAAATGTATGAAGTCAATGAAAAATGTGTTAAGCCAATGAAAAATATGTTAAACCAATGAAAAATGTGTTAAGCCAATGAATAATGTGTTGAGCCAATGAAAACTGCGTTAAGCCAATAAAAAATGTGTTAAAGTCAATCAAAAATGTGTCAATGAAACATTTTTTAAGTTAGTGGAAAATGTATCTTGAATCATCATTTTTTATATAAACCTCTGCAAGAATTTCATGCCATGCTCAGTAAATA
Organism: Lymnaea stagnalis; assembly: GCA_964033795.1. Taxonomy (NCBI): domain Eukaryota; kingdom Metazoa; phylum Mollusca; class Gastropoda; family Lymnaeidae; genus Lymnaea; species Lymnaea stagnalis. The sequence continues at coordinate 463,719 of CAXITT010000043.1, forward strand.
ATAGCCTTTAAAAATAAAATTGTATGGCTCATTTTTATTTATACCTGATAGCGAATAATTCAGATGGAATGTGGAATTACTGGAAGAATGTGGAACATTGTAAACAATTTTAACTCGTTGACCGGTAGAGTAAAATGGACTGGGGGTTGTTGTACCACATATGTGTTGACTTTGTCCGGCATCACCCTAAAAGAAATTGAATTGTTTTCCTTTATTTAAAATAATTAAATAATTCTTATATTGATTCAAATAAATGCACATTTTTTTCTAAATACATTGAACAACTTAATTTTCAGCTTATTAAATGAAAAACCCTAAAAGAAATTGAATTGTTTTCCTTTATTTAAAATAATTAAATAATTCTTATATTGATTCAAATAAATGCACATTTTTTTCTAAATACATTGAACAACTTAATTTTCAGCTTATTAAATGAAAAAAAGGGAGGAAAAAAAATTAAAAAATAAGATGAAATTAACATTTTAAACTAAGACAATATTAAGTTGGAAAATTTAAAATTCAAACATAAAAATCAGCCTTCCTGTGTCATCAATTCTCTCTATAATGATTATATTTACTTAAGCATGACTATTATCAGACAGAAAACATGCAAACTATTTGTGATGGATTGGGGAATAAATTAATCTCTATATTTATAATTCAAATCTAAAATCTATCAAAATGTTTAGATATATCTAAAATATTGATTGAGTGTTCTTTGTTTGAGTTTGAAAAACAACACACCCTTGGTCTATCTTCAAATGACAATGATGATCCATCAGTCACTGAACAGGCTTCCAGATGAAGGTCTGTGACCTCAAGTTTGATGGAATCATCATTTGATCCCGAGTCAATGAACCAGTTGCAGCGAAGAACTTGATTAAAGTAGCTGGGGTAGTTGGGAGATGAGATTGTTTGCACTTCTGATGTGGCATTGAAGGCCCCACCACACAATGCTGTAAATAGGAGGAAAGGAAAGATATCAGGTTTTAAATACTTGTCCAATTAAGTCAGGGGTGTCAAACTCAATCGCTCTGCAGGCCAAAACTCTAATCACATGTAAGGTTGCGGGCCAAGCAGGATGAACATTCAATAAAATACATTTATATAAATACATTTATATAAATGAAATCAGAAAAAAAATTTTATAATTAAAAATCATTGGCATTCCGATTTTTGTTCTTATGCCAATTTGTCGGAGCTGGAGGTTTGGCAAATTTTCTTCGCTAAAAAAAAAAGTAACGCTCTGTGTCATTGAGATTCTCATGATGGACTGCAAGTATTCTTCAGTGAGATGACTCCTGTGTGATGTTTTGTTAATTTTAATCACAGAAAACAACTGCTCACAAAGATATGTGCTACCAAGCATGCCCAAGGTTCGAGCCACATGAAGATGAAGCTGGGACCTCTCTTTAGGAATGAAACGAGTGAACTGTGCAGGCCCCACAGTGCTATAACTTGCCTTTAGTGTCCCATTACACTGCAGCTGTATTAGCTCCATCTGCAATTTTACAGGTGCGGTTTCCACGTTTATAACAAATGGGTTACGAAACAGCTCGAAATTACATTTCTGTGATCAAAACTAAAGCACCGTGCGAACTCAATGCCAAGTAAGCTAAGTTTTTCAGCAAAGTGTGCATTGGGAAACACCATAACGTTTAGCAGTGACTTGGATATAACTGTACGCTGGCCAAGACCTCGCGGGCCTGATATAATTGTATGGTGGGCCAGATGTGGCCTGCACGCTTTGAGTTTGACACATGTGAATTTAGTCAAAAAGGGTAAAAAAATATTTTTGCAAAATATATATAAAAAATAAATTAAGCTAAAAGTAATTACTTAGTTTTTTTGTAAAAACAATATTCCATTTAGCTTTTTTTTTAAAAAGAGGTCAAAAATAGTTAAAATTATTTATACTAAAGAAGGATGTCATACACATAAGAGCAACTGTTTTGCTAGTCTGATATATTTGTTACATGCCATTAATTATATGGTTTTGCAAATGTTATAAGTTTTAAGTTTTGGCACCTTAGCTAAACAATACTGAAAACCAGTGCACACATAATAATGATATCAAAAAGCTTCATCTTAACAAAATTAAATTTAATAATGCTATGACTTTTATGTATATATAGAAAGAGAGAGACAGAGAGAGAGAAATAAAACTATATTAACTTACAGCACATCAAGTGAAAAAGTATAATCTTTGAAAGATACAAATATTAATACACACACAAAGAGTACAATCTTGTTAGTATATTAAGTCTAGTAAATTATGTCTTGAAAAATTATCAAAATTCTCTTCCGGCTTTGATTTATTTGGAGGGAGTTGGAACCCTCCAGAAAAGAAATTCTAGAAATTGCATCACCCGATAGAAAATATTAGAACAAATTAGAATATAAATAAAATTTTCCAATCAAGGGAGAGTAGGGTGTGAGAGTGTAAAATACCTTTTTGGTAATGTCTATATCAAAACAAAAAAGTGTATGGGGTAAAGGTTGAACAACATGATGGTGAAGAAAAACAAGGTCAACAAACCAGCTGTGATGTATTTTTAAAAAAGCATGACTTTTTCACCACTTTCTCTGATTTAAATTTAAAACAATTAGTTAAATTCTTGCAATGTTTGGTAGTTTCCTCTTCTCGTACAAGAACTTGTCAAAAAAAAACAACTTAAAAACTTTATTTATTTCAAGCTTATTCATTTCATTTTATTTTCCAACAAATATTTTAGTGCAGTTTTATTATTTTTAAAATTTTAAAATAAAATAACATTAAAGCATAGCCACCCAATAATTTTCCAAGTTGACAACCCATTTTAATACCGGTAAGAGGAAAGTTACCTGCCACCGAAAATCCATTTTAAAATATTGTAACAGAGCAATTTAAAACACACTTAAAATTTCTTTTTAGAACAATATCTTTCAATATAATTATAATATATATTTAATTTTATGTTTGATATTTTAATTTGTTAACAAGCTAAACAATGCACATATGAGTTTTTTTTCAATTCAAAATTATGTATATAAAACATAAAAACAGACCACAGATAAAGAATGGGAAATTTTCAAAAAGGCCGGAGTAGAAATAAAACTTACAATCTCTTTCACCAAATGTGGCTGTAAATCCTGCAGCTGAGCGCCCAGAGTCTGATTTGAACACCACCAGGATTACATTGGATCCTGCAGTAAGGTACTGATCAGATGTTTGGCTGCAATAACGTCCAAGAATCTGGTCTTCTTCATAAGTACCTTCATAAACCTGGTAGAAAATAAATGATAGGAGTATATCAGCAGTGGGCTTTTACTAATGTTAAAAGTTTAATTTTTTGAGAAAAATAATGACCAAAATTTCATGTACATTTAAGCATGCAGCAGCTGAAGTACTAACTATTAATGTTATCACATTCGTCCCTTCAAAGTACACCCTTAGACAAACTCTATTAAATAAATAACTAAACAAAACAAAGAACTATTGATCAACAGATTTAAGGAAATAAAAAATATAAGTTAACCCCCTGAAAAATCCTGATGTTCAATTAAAAAAGAACATATTAACAATGTATGTAACCAAGCAAACAAGACCCTAGGGTTCTTAAGGCGAAATCTAAAGATTGGCAACTCCTGTGTGAAAGAAAGAGCATATAAAGCCTTTATCCGTCCGATTTTAGATTATGCATCTTCAGTCTGGGACCCATTTACCCAGAAGAGCATTGACAGGTTGGAGGCGGTCCAGCGACGAGCAGCACGCTTTGTCCTAAACCGCTACAGGAATACCTCAAGTGTTGGCAGCATGCTAGAAACACTAGGCTGGTCACCATTGGAGAAACGACGACGACAATCCAGGCTCTCCATGATGTACAAGATAAATAATGGGCTGGTCCACTGTTCCAGTATTAAACAGAAACTCGTACCTCTCCCCCATAGACAGCGACGAGGCCATGACAGGCAATTCAGGCTCATACCAGCAAGAAGCCAGTATAGGAGCTGCTCATTCCTGCCCAAGACAATCAGGGACTGGAACAATCTTTCAAAAGGAACGGTTGAGGCGACAACACTAGACACATTTGTGTCTATTGCCTCAAGCCTTCAAACCCCCAGTGCATGATTCCCTCACAAAGTGGCACTGGAAATCTGTGAAATTTCCTCATCAACACCAGGAACAGAAACATTGCAAATCCCATCTACATGCATAGGAGCCAAAATGATCAATAAATTGATCGTGGGCCCTTAAGATATAGAAGAAGAAGAAAATAACAAATGTAGGATTTTAATTAAGTATACTTACTGTGAGTTGATCTGTAACATTTTCCCCTTGACAAGGTGATTGCCCAGCTATGTTGATACCTGTGATGTTGATAGTCACTAATTTGTTCTCACCTAAACACAGAAATGAAATCCAAAGCAGTGCTAAAAATGTTAATGCCAGCCATTAAAGAGACAAAATATATTATCTAAACAAAGGTAAAAATTTTGGATGTTGAGAATTGTGTCTTTTTAAAAAAGCAAAAACTGAAATTTCCGATCTCCTTGTTTTCTATACAAGCAACACAACAATTATGAACACTGTCATTTAACAAGCAACACAAAAATGTGAAGGCCTTGTCCATGGTAAATCTCTGCTTGATTTGCATAACTTACCAACATAAATAAGCCAGTGACAGTCCAGATCAGGTTCATACTGTTGATTGTTGTCTATGTCAAGGGATCTAATTGTTCCAGATGACTGTCTGAGTGTGCCACCGCATCCAGCTGCAGGTCCTTCAATTTAGGAAGATGAATGTTTTAATGACATTGGCATATACTGTCAGTCAGAGGATTGTCTTAATTTTGTATTTAACAGTGGATCTGTTTGGTCTGGTTGCATTGTAAATTTGTGGCTTAAATCAAGGACTTTCCATTTTCTCTGACCATTGTCCCCTTAAGCCAGTGGTTCTCAACCTTACTAATGCAGCAACCCTTTAATACAGTTTCTTGTGTCATGTCGACCCCCGCCACACAATTATTTTCATTGCTACTCCATAGCTGTAAGGATATGTGATTTCAGGTGGTCTTAGGCGAACCCTGGGAAAGGATCATGCGACCCCCCAAGGGGTCACGACCCACAGGTTGAGAAACGCTGCCATAGGCCATAATCACGCCTTGACTGCCTCCTGTCAAATCTAATTATATAAATTGACACCCCTGTCAAATTATGGAAGATAATTAGACATGGAAATGTTAAGTTTTGGTACATATTTGAATAATTAATTAGCATACAATTAAAACTCTATATTCCTTTTACTCAATGATAACCTGATTAATTTTTTTAGTGTAGTATCTTATAAGACTCCTCATTTAGAAAAAAACTTTAGATTTCTAACCTCATCAATGGTCAATAATATGCTAATTTTAATTGAGAATTAATTAATTTAAATTTTAAAAAATCAAGTTTTATGCATCAAAATTACCATATGTTGAAGAGTAGCTAGCTTGGAATCCTTTTGTAGTTTCATAATAGTATTTAGATGTAACATAGTTCAGAAAAATAGTATTGTTTGAGCTTTCTATCTTGCTTGGGATTCCCGAAAGATCTCCACATATATGTGCTAGTAAAGGAGCTTTAGTATCTGACCCATCATGAATGTCAAGGTAATGAGAACTGCAATATGCTTCGATATCTTGAGTCTCCTGTTCAAATGAGAGTAACCTGTAATGATAGAATAAACATTTAAATGATTAACAAATCAAAGTACTTGAAACGATAACACTGTTTGATACATTTATTTAGAAAAATAACAAGAAGTCTGTCCTGTTTCTAAATATTTAATCAGTGGTAACCACAATAGAATACATCAGATACATCAGTATATGGGGTACTGTATGTTATAAGTGCACATGGGAACAAATTATGAACAGTAAATTGATTAAAAGATTTGGTACTTTGACTCCCTATGCCAATCACCAAATCCACAATTTTAAAAGTTGCAATAATGTGTCCTGTTTGGTTAGACTCTGTAATTCCTTTCATTTGTTTTCTCCACTTTGTTGTGGAGGACTTGATCCCACCATTTTTTTCTTTCCCGTCAGTAGGTAGCAAATGTATTATGTAAAATACAATATAACTGCATGAATTATTTTGTTTTCCCATTGGAGGCATGCTGAATGTAGTTATTTACAAAATGATGAATATGAAGACAGGATGACAGCAAAAAAAAGTCGTATATTGCCAGTCGGCACAACATAAATATCTTTTGTGAAATAAAAAGAAAGTAAATCTGGCACTGGTTCCTGGTGCTATTTAAAAACTTGTCCAGGGGTCGCGCCAAACTTAAACTGTATTCTAGTTTGAGTCTCATGTAAAAACTATGTTTAAAGAATGAGTTTGTCTTTCACATAAAATGCCCAGCCTCCAGAAAGGCTGTGAAGATGATGCTATGTGCCTGATTTTTTTTTAACTTACAAGAAAGAGACAAATGAAAAAGGCAAACAAATTTTGCAAAAGTTTTTAGATTTACAACAAACTGACAAGACCATTTAAAGTTTCTAAAGTTTCTAATGAAAAAAAAGAGGGACTCCAGGTAAGATACATAACATGGAAAAGACTAGTGAAGGAATAGGAATGCCAGAATTTTTTCAGTTCCTTTCATGACTAAAAATATGTGAAGTTTAATTTTTTTATTTTCAATTGTCACATCCATACTCTGCAGTCAAAACACTAACATCAAGTATGTCACAAAACTCCTAACTGCATTGAAAATTATTTATATTTTAAAACAGGCAAACTTTTTTAAATATTAATAGTTAAAATCGTCTTATGGAATTGGTTGATCATTGATTTAAAACATTTTTATTACAAATTTAAGATCAAATCAGAAGAAAAATAAATATCACATCTGGCATTGGTCCAAGGCTTAGTGTGAAACTTGTCTACTGGTCAGATCAGAAAATTACACAATTTTGTTTAAGACTTAGTGTCAAAATTATATTCACAGCAACTTAGTGGCAAAATGACAAAGAGTACTTAATGTTTGCCCAAGTTTTTAGTCGTCACACTTCAAAAAATGAACAAGTTAAATTTGAGATTTTGGTTTCATTTTTGTTTAAAGGGAAATATATTTTTTCCCTCGTATTGTTCTTCACAGTGTGTTGACGGTTTAGACTTTGCTATGATGAATCACAAGCCCTGGGACTTTTCTTTAGGAAGATAAATTGGTTCCCTAGACAGCAAATCATCTGTCTCCATGAGTCTGGATAACCCAAGGAGCATCTTGTGTGGATGTTACAGATTGGCCCTAGAAGTGTCCCCAGACTAGCCAGAATTTTTATTGCTTGAATGACAAAATGACTTAGGACACCTACGGGACTCCTTGAGATTGACTAAGTCTAGACCACTCACCCCTCCACCCCCCCACACTTTTTTCCCAGCCATTAAAAAAATAGTTAACTGTTACATCATTGAAAAAATCGCAAAGAATTTAAGATAAATTTAAGGGTGAAGCCTGTATAATATATGTCACCTCTATGACACAATGGTACATTGCTACTTAGTATATATATATATATATATATATATATATATATAGATAGATAGATAGATATACTTACAAACTAAGATGCTATCCACTCAAAGACAAACTGTAGTAAGTTGAATGTGTTTGATATAAAGCATGTAATAATGATAATAAGTTAAACACTGCATGATAAAAACTGGGCAGTTAACAAAACAAATGCAAGACAATGTATTTTCTGTACTCACTTAAGTTTAATAATTTTTTTTGTCTCAACCGTTATGGTCCAGGTGCACACACTTGGGCCTTCATGAGAGTTGTGAAAGGGGCTGGTTGAAATAATGCCTGATGGATCTGTTAGGTTTCCTCCACAATCTGATAGAAAAAATATCTGAGATAATCATGATGTTTAACTTTTAAAGAAATTAATATAATTTGAACAGTTGAGATACTGTTGTTTAATCAACATTGATCTATTGTATTTCTAAATAACTCAGCTCTCCGCCACATACTATCAAAGAAAACTAGCTGTCCATTCGTCAAAATAAATTAATATAAGAATATGTAGACCTACCTTCAGTGTTATACTGAGCTTGGAAGCCTTTCATAGTTCCTGATTGATCAGATATGAATCTTATAAACATCTGATTATGCCGCAGCATTAGTTGTGGAGGAGATGTTCCACAGAAACGTCTTGACTGGTATGAGCCAATGTCATATGAGCTATCGCTGTCTATAGTCACATAATCACCACTGCACCAGTAGTGATCTAAAATTAAAAATTTACTCAAAAAAATTATCATATCAGAATAAAAACTATTAGCTGTTTCAATTTTCAAAATCATTATTAAACAAAACAAAACAAAAATTAATTTCACATTTCCTTTTGTCATTTAAGGGTTATGCAAATTGAAACAGTTTTGAGAAATGGTATAAATTATCATCTTTTACAACCAGTGTATGTCTACAATTTAAAATAGTTCCATTGAATACTATAAGAATACCACCAAAACAAAAATATGAACAACTAAAAGCTCTTAACCAAGTTTCAAATAATGAAGTTACCAGCAAGGAAATTACAATGTTTCACCATTATTTGTTGATAAATATATATAAATGAATTATACGTTTAATTTAAACCTTTATTAACTTAGAAATATGAATAGTAAAAGTTAAAGATAACAACAGCAAACACAATGTCATTTTCAAAAGAAGACTTAAGTACTTAAGAAGACTCCTGCAGATTCATTATTTCTAGCCATCATTATTTTTACAAACAATAAATAACAGCACCATATAATTGGAGAGCAATAACAAATCTTTTGAAAAGATTAACTTTCACTTTCAAGTGAATCGTGAGCAACTACAGAGGAGCGTTCAATCTCTATTTATTGATAAAACAAAACAGCAAAGCCATACAAGATTATGGTTTATAAACTTTACCTCCCTGCACAGCAAAGTCAACAAATGATAGAAAGATGAGCTTGTTATCTGGTGGCTGAATGGTGTAGAGGCAGTTTGCATTGTTGGGGTAATTATTTGGATAGCCGGGCGAATACACAGTTCCTACTTCACTTGTAAAAATGCCACCACATTCTGTAGGAAAATAAAACGTCAACATTACATCATTTTCATAAGCGCCTTTGTAATAAAATATTTGGTTTAAGCAAAAAACCAATTAACATTGCATATAAATATATATTTTGGTAAAGACTTAAAAAATCATTTACCAACCTGAAGACCAGTTTGCATAAAAACCATTTCCTTTGGTGTCTACATCTGATCGGAAAATCACTACCAATCTGTTTGATTTCGATCGCTGGTCCGGTGGAGTGGTGTTATTGCAGTATGAGCCAAGTGAGGACAATGAGCCATTCATTGACACATCGTAAAGCTGAGGTTGAAATAGAGATCATGAGGTTGAAATAGAGATCAATAGATTATGAGAAAGTGGAACACGGGAGTCACGGCAGGTTGCCAATGGGTTGGTAAGCCCCCATCCCCCTGTTAACAGCAATAGAAAAAAAAAATTTCTAAACTCAAGCCTCTAAGGCTGATGTTTAATGAAGTTAATATATTTAATGCTTAAGTGACATCAGGAAAAATTGATTGGAGTTAAATATTGTAAGTGTAGAGCAGCTGAAGTAGATGACTCACTTGTTATTTAACCAAATGACTAAGCAGCCTTCTATATTTCAGTAGATATTTCCAACAGATTACTGAATCCAAGTTTTTTGACTTACTGTTTTCAAAATTTGTGTAGAATTTATGATGGTCATTAACAGCTATGAGAAGTCTGGATTGGTTTTTTTTAAATTTCATTTTACCTTAAAATATGGATCTTTGACAGTTGCAGATGGACTCTCAAATCTTTTATAGAATGTAAAGCTAACCTATCATTTGCAAACATATTCTATAATTTTGATAAAATAGAAGGTTTAGCTAAAATTGTTGCAACTAAGACACAAAACCCACAATAAACTAAGTCAAAAAACTAATTCAAAGAACTAAGTCAATGAACTAAGTCAATCAACTTACCAAGTCAATGAACTTACCAAGTCAATGAACTTACCAAGTCAATGAACTAAGTAAATGTTTAAAACTAAATAGTTGGGGTAAGCAGTGAAAGGCAGCCGAGATTTTGAAACTCACTTGCACGTACTCAAAATGACAATCATCTGCTCCTAAATCAAAAGGTGATTGAAATTCAAGCTTGACCATATATCCCAGGGCCACAGTGATGTCCCAACGACATTCCACATTGTGTGGATAGCTACTGGGATAGTTGGGAGACCTGATAACACCGCTGTCAGCATGGAACAATCCACCACAACCTTCAAACAGTAAAACAGGGAGTTATTAATAAATGTTTGGCTCTGCTTTAATAATTTCTGCTACAGTAAAAACTTCCTTGATGAATGTTATCATCCAATTAAAGGGTAGACATTAGTCAAAAATGTTTTTTTATTAGACACTAATTAAAGGTTAAAGTGACCTTTGATTTAAATGTAAATTATTGATTATGCCTAATATTTTATTTCTTCCTCTCAATGTTTTAAAATGATATTAGAAAGTCTGAAATATGTCCCCACCAATTAAAGTCTGAAATATGTCCCCACCAATTAAAGTCTGAAATATGTCCCCGCTAATGAAAGTCTGAAATATGTCCCCACTAATAACAGTCTGAAATATATCATCACTAATAAAAGTCTGAAATATGTCCCCATTAATGAAAGTGTGAAATATGTTCCACTAATAACAGTCTGAAATATGCCACTACTATTGAAAGTCTAAAATATGTCCCCACTGTCTGAAATATGTCTCCTTAATGAAAATCTGAAATATGTCTCTCTAATGAAAGCCTGAAATATGCCCCACTAATAAAAGTCTGAAATATGTCTCCCTAATGAAAGTCTGAAATAGGCGCTTATTGAAAGTCTGAAATATATCCCCACTATTGAAAGTCTAAAATATGCCTCCCTAATAAAAGCCTAAAATTTGTCTCCCTAATGAAAGCCTGAAATATGTCCCACTAATGAAAGTCTGAAATATGCCTTCCTAAATAAAGTCTAAAATATGCCTCCCTTATGAAAGTCTGATAATATATGTCCCTAGTAATGAAATTCTGAAATGTGACAAAACTGTAATAGAAATGAATGATGCTCACTCTTCAGGATTCGTGTAACAACTGCCTTTATTCTGACCTTTTACAACCTTTTTATACTTCTACATAAAAGATCACTCATTCCAGATTTTCACGCATTTACGTTCAAATACTTTCATGAATAAAAACAACTCATGACGTCCAGTCATACTGTCACATCTCCCTCTTAACAATACAAGCAATAGTTGTGCTGGAATAGGATTTATGGCACTTGGTAGAGATATTTTCACCATAGTCTCTTTTACAACCTCTGGGCTGGTGAGTTGTGGTTCATGTGTTGTATCAGGACAGTGCAGTTCAAATAAATCTGGTGTACTGCTTTGTCTCTTTGTCTCTTTTAACATTTTCTGATTTTGCCGATATGTCATCCCATCTGGCGTTTTGACAATGTATGACCTTGGTGTGGATGCTCTTGAGACAACTACTGCTGGCTTCCATGAGCTTTGAGGCTTATTCTGCATATATATATATTGGTACCAGGCTGAATTTATGGATGGCCTGTCATTTTCGCTGTCTTGTTGTAATAGCTTCCTTGATCATTTTTTCTTTTGTTCCAGATGTTGGCCATTTCTTTTGGGTTTGGAACTTTTGGCTTTAGGTAGGCATCAGTAGCTGGAAGAGTTGATCTTAGGCGCCGGCCATGAGTAGCCGTGCAGGAGAGGGGCCATCAGGGCATGGAGCATTTCTAAACTGCAACAAGGCAATGTATGGATCTTGGCCTGACGCTTGAGCTTTCTTTAAAAAATGCCTTTACTGTCTGGATTGCTCTTTCAGCCATGCCATTGGACTGTGGGTATCTGGGGCTTGAAGTTATGTGACTAAAGCCCCACTGTTTTGAGAAATTGCTAAACTCTTCACTGGAAAATTGGGGTCCATTGTCACTAATTACTTCTCTTGGAATGCCATGGCGTGCAAACTGGGACTTCATATGAATAATTACATCAGAAGCATTGAGAGATGGAATTAGACTAATTTCAAAGAATCTGCTGTAGTAATCAACGAGAAGTAAATAGTTCTTTCCAGTATAATGGAAAATGTCAACTCCTACCTTTTCCCAAGGAAGCGAGGGGATTTCATGAGCTATCATGGGATCTTTTTGCTGGGATCTTTGATACTCACTGCATACTGAGCAGTTAGATACAATGTTTATGATCTGTGATGTCATTCCTGGCCAGAAAAATACTTCCTTTGCTGTAGCCAAACATTTATCACGCCCCAAATGTCCTTGATGAAGTCTCTTGAGCATTTCTTTCTGCAGTAGATTTGGAACTATAATTCACTCTCCTTTGAAAAGTAAACCTTGGCTTTCACTTAGTTCTTCTTTGAATCCAGTATACATTCTTATTTCTTGTGGAATCTCAGATCTTCTATCTGGCCAACCTGCTAAAATATGTTGCCTTAAAAGTCTCAAAGTTGCATCGTTCGCTGTTTCTTGTTGAAATAATTTCATTTTTTCATCTGAAAGAGGTAGACTGTTGACTATTAGATGAACCTGTGCGTCCCAGTCATCACTTGATGGATTATATCTTGGTAGGGATGCTCGTGAGAGGGTGTCTGGGATAAACATTTCTTTACCAGGCTTGTATTTAAGAATGATTTCATATTTCATGAGTCGTAGAAGCATCCTCTGAAGCCTGGGTGGTGCAGATGACAAAGCCTTTTTGATGATCACTTCCAGTGGCTTGTGATCTGTCTCTACTGTGACCTGGCGCCAATAGACATAGTAATGAAAACGTTCAACTCTAAATACTACGGCAAACATTTCTTTTTCTATCTGAGCATATCTTTTTTCACATTCTGTTAAAGACCTAGAGGCATAAGTCACCGGTCTCTCACTTTGAATTAATACTGCTCCAAGTCCTTCTTGTGAGGCATCCAGTGACACCTTGACTGGCTTTGATACATCATAAAACGCTAGCACTGGAGCTGATGTGATTACATTTTTTAATTGATCCACTGCATTTTGCTGTTGTTCAAGCCACACCCACTCGTTATCGTGTTGATCAACTCTCGCAGGGGTGCAGTTATATCTGTTAGATTTGGGACAAATTTTCCAAGATAATTAACCATTCCTAAAAATCCTTCCAACTCTTTGCGATTTGAGGGACATGGCATGGACTGTATCGCCTCAATTTTAGAGTTATCGGGTCTAATTCCCCTATCCGTAATAATGTGTCCTACAAATTTTACTTCATTGACCCTCAAACAGCATTTTGATGGTTTCAATTTTATCCCTTTTTCTCTGGCTGTATCGAGTACTTTCTTCAATCGTTTATCATGTTCTTTTATAGTTCTGCCAGATATCAGAATTTCGTCCATGTAAGTTTCAACACCTGGAATATTTTCAAAAACCTGGTGAATTCTGCAGAAGAATTGAGCCCGAATGGTAGTCTCATAAACTTGTACCTTCCAAAAGGTGTATTGAAAGTTGTTAGATCTGTACAATTTTTTTTAAGTCTAATTTGCCAAAAAGCTGAGTTTGCATCCAACACAGTGAATATTTTGCTACCACCAAGTCTGCTAGATATTTCTTCAATGGTGGGTAATTGGTAATGTTCCCGTTGAATTGCAGTGTTAAGGTCTCTAGGATCAAGACAGATCCGTAAACCACCGCCTTTTTTTTCAATAATAACCAGCGAATTGACCCATGCCGTGGGATGATCCACTTTCTCAATGACACCTTCATTTTCCATGCGCTCAAGTTCTTTCTTGAGGTCATCTCACAATGCCGCTGGAACTTTTCTAGCAGCATGTACCACTGGCCTAATAAGTGGGTCAATTTTGATTTTGTACTCCTCTTTCATGGAACCAAGACCACTGAAAAAATGTGCATAAGAAGACAATGTTTCATCTCCAATAACGTCCACTCTTTTGATAAGATTGAGTTGCTGGCAACCTGGCAGTCCCATGATTGGCTTGGATTGGGTTTTTACAATTTGAAATTCCAACATCTCAGTTTTTTCCTTTACTGTGCATTTGATCAATGCCTTGCCAACAACGGACAATCGTTCACCACTGTATGTCGTAAGCCTTGCAGTTGACTTCAGAAGTCCTTTCTTTCGAAATTGACTAAACAGTCTATATGGGAGAATGTTCACCTGTGCTCCAGTATCCAGTGTGAAGGTTATTTGCCTGCCCTCAAGAGTCACTACAGATTTCCACTCATTGCTAAGTATGTTGTTTAGGGAAACATTACCGATGAAAAATGTTTCTTCACTGGCTCTAACGTTATCTTCTGATTGTGAAGTGACAACTCTAATAGACCTGCATACAGAGGAAAAATGATTCTGTTCGCCACAGTTGAGACATAATTGACCATATGCTGGACATTTTCTTGGTGGATGTTGCTTGCCACAATAGTTGCAGTTTGTATTTGCACGTGGTCTTCTTGATCTCCCTGAATCTGATGTCACTGCCTGTACACCACCGTCTTCATTCATTATCTTGAGCTGCCACTCCATTGTCTCCGCTGCCCTGCATATGTTTTCTGCCTTAATGAGGGTCAGGTCAGATTCTCTAAGTAGTCTAGCTCTGACATTATCACTCTTAATGCCTCCTACAATTCTGTCCTTTATCGAGTCTGTAAGACTTTCGAATTCACACGACTTTGCCTTGAGTTTGAGGTCGGTTAAAAAACAATCAAACGTTTCTCCTTCACATTGATTTCTTGAAAAAAACACATGCCTTTCAATGGTCACATTTTCCTGGGTGAACAGTACCTCTCAAACTTTTTCAAAATACAGTCAACCATGTGAAAAGAAATAGCTATGTCACAATGTTCACATTCTTGGCTAGTCCACTGGAAAGTATTGAATATTTCCATGGCCTCCTGTCCTATCACATGTAACAGAGTCATGCTCTGCACTTCCTTACTCTTCGTATCAAGCCCACTGGCTGTTTTGTAAATTTCAAACGACTGTTTGAATCTTCTCCACTGGACAGCAACATTCCCACTTAAATCCAGCTCTTGTGGTGGGCATAGTTGTTCCATACTGACACCATGTAATAGAAATGAATGATGCTCACTCTTCAGGATTTGTGTAACAACTGCCTTTATTTTGACCTTTTACAACCTTTTTATACTTCTACATAAAAGATCACTCATTTCAGATTTTCACGCATTTACGTTCAAAAACTTTCATGAATAAAAACAACTCATGACGACCAGTCATACTGTCACAAACACTAATGATAGTCAGAAATATGTCCCACTAATGAAATTCTGAAATATGTCCCACTAATGAAATTCTGAACTATGTCTCCCTAATGAAAGCTTAAAAAATGTCCCACTAATAAAAGTCTGAAATATGTCTCCCTAATGAAAGTCTGAAATATGCATCCCTTATGAAAGTCTAAAATATGCATCCCTTATGAAAGTCTGAAAAATGCCTCCCTTATGAAAGTCTGAAGTATGACACAATAAAAGCAGACCAAAACCACTCTCAAATTTATTTCTAATTTTGAATATTTTTCCTAATAATACATACCCCCACTCTCAAATCTATAAGTCATCCGAAACCCTCTGCGGTTGGTAGCTGATATTCCATTAACCATTGTCAGTTTTAGGGCATTGCTCTGAGACACAAAGTTAGGAGGATGAGTCTGATTGCAATATGTGCCAATTTGTGGTGAGTCATAGTAACCTCCGTTTTGAAGTGAAAGGTTTTCTTGTTGACATCCAAGTGGAAAATCAAAGTCAGTTACTTCAATCTTGGATATACAAAAAAAAAAATTTTCAAATCATTAAAAGGACCAACATTTAAATAATTAGGTAAAACACAGGATGAACCAAAAATAACAGTACTGAAATTCTGGCATCTTGAATGTGTCATGCATATGTCATCAGTCCATAGCTCCAGCTGTCATATGTTTATAGGAAGAGTTAGATATGTTGGGCAGTTGTTGGAAATGGGTCTATCGACAGACATAAATGTATTTGAAATTATTTTGCCCATACAGAAGTGGTTATGAAAGGGTAAGGGGGAGGGGTGGGGGGTGAGTTTGAAATGATGGCAGACAATTTGCCCCACAAATTTAACCAGACAACTCCAATCAACAAAGTTATGCGTACAAAGTATATTGTTACATAATTTGGATGCATATGAAAAATATAGCCTTTTTTAGTCATTTTTATAATGTTAACTTTTTTCTACTGTTACACCACATAGATCTTCAGCAATAACAGATTGTATGACAGTTTATTCAGTTTTAATAATTTAAACAGTTCTATATATAGTTAAGTGTACCACAACTAATGAACACATAGATGTTGTAATTGCAAATGACAAAATGATTTCAAAAAAATGAAGTCTTAAAACATTCTTAACATGATCTAAAACATGAGCTCAATGGTTAAAGAAATGTTCAAAAAGAAATAAATTGATTTTTAACCACAAAACTATGCAGTTGTTTACAATACATACAAATTTCAACAACTATGGACATTTTCTCTTTGTTAGCTCATACCCTTATTCGGCTGCCTTCTGGGGCAGTAATTTGCCATGCACAAGATGTATTTTGATTACTATTCACTGGGTAATTGGGGCTTGAAATGACTCCTTCATTATCTGTATAAATGCCACCACAGTCTGAAACACATTCTTGTAATTAATGAAATAGAATAGGGCTTCAATACCCAACATTAAGATAACAAATTATAACTTTTCCATTACATCCCTTGACTGAGTTACTAAAATACCATACTTGAAAACAAGTGCTGTTTTTACACAGCTAGATAACTCCAAGACTTCAGTAACTTCTTTAAATCTCCCAGCTACCATGATGGAACTGGGTGTATGAAGCTCTAAATTTCAAGTGGCTTAATTCTATCAAGATTAATCGAGATGAAACATAAAAATGAATCTTTTCTTTTTATACATGCCAGTTTAGTAGATGATCTATGAGGTAAAGTCTAAATATAGACTCCAGGAATAAGTGATCCAATGACCAGTAAATATCTTTTAAGGCCTAGAAACAGTGTGAATCATTTTTGAATAAAGACGATGACATTTTAGTTGATAAATAGACATGAAGTACAAGTCCTTCAAGTAATTCTTAACAAGAGCTACAGTTTCTAGTTGACCCATTCTTTTTTTATTTCTATGAAATAATTTTAATGCAATTATACCCCTAACAATAAGCAGCATTAGTCATTAAACTTATTGGGTCATGCTTTAATTTTACAACATCCAGTAACACTTTATAAAACTGAAGCAGGTTCAATAAAAATTGTAGTATACGTTATTTAAAGCTGACATGAGTGAAAATTGTATAGTCCTATCCTGATCAAAATTTTCAATTAAACGGCAGAACTTAAGTTAAATTTAATTCATCCTTAATCACTAGGGAATTTCATTGTGAGTGGATGAACCTGGAATACATTATAGAGGCTCCATCAATCTGAATATAGGGCGTGTTTTGCAAAAGTGACAGTAAAGTGATTGATTCTGGCTCTGATAATCTTAAACCACATTTAAAATTAAACTTGTTTACACATAAATTTGAAGCAATAAGGTAAAATTATACCAATTTTAAACAAGCTTGAACTTAATGGTGACACAATCACATCAATTTTAATAGTGTAAAATAAACACTTAACATGTGAATTTTGGATTTCAAATAGATCCAGTTATAAAAATCACAATGATTGCATATGCTCAAAACAGGGATTATTATAGTTTCAAAATTTAGAAAGATAATTATTTTAACGACTCATTTTTTTAACAGGTTTTATATATCTGTGTAGTTTTTTTTATTTTTAAACTTTTATATACATTGTTTTATACATTTGTACATTTTTTTAAAACTTGTACAGGTTTTGATTTCACAGAATGGCATGCATGGTCTGTTGATATTACACTTTTATAATAAATGATGACTTTATGTCTTGCCATCCTACTCAATATAACTGAATATAAAATAGTCACATTCCTCTTACTTGTATACTCATATGACAAATTGAATCCTTCACTATTTATACTGCTATCTGTCTTGTAACGTATCCATACATCTGGAACAGGGAGGAAAATTGAGGTAGGTGTGACTTGACCACAGAAACGGTTGACCAGAGCTCCACTGCTGTCAATGCCTGATGAGAACATATTAAGATAATAAGCACATGTTATAAGCATGCAAATATGACCAAGGCTTGAGCAGTAGCCTTGATTTGTGCTATATTTTGTTCACAATGGGAGAAAGCTGATAAATTTGTCAGCCTTACTCCCTCTCCCTTGACTATGTGAAGCAATGGCAAAAGTATTGGAAATAGACCAGAACGCACTAGATACCATCCACCGTGGGGGGTGGGTGCTTTCTTTTTTAAAAGAATTTAAATTCTAATACACAAGCATGGAATTGACTCATTTTAGACTGCTCGGCCACCCAGAAACCTAAGCAAATGTATACAAACAGGAAAAAAATAAATACATTATTTGTATCCATATTTTCAGCAAGGAGTTGTTTTGAACTATATTTAATCACTTTCAATTGAAACAGATCTACAGCAGTTGTAAGTTCAATATTTATCTCTTACACTTGCTAATAGGGACAGGATCCCCAATACCCACTAAGAATTAAAGATATAATGTGTTTGTGTATATATTTGTATTTCATAGCAATGTATTTGTTGATTCCATTAAACATTCTAACCTTCTCTGACTTCCAAGTAGTCATGAATACAAGGAGATTGACCTTCCGTATTTAGGAACCCAAGTATAAGTCGGACAGAAGTCTGGTTGGGCTGGGATCTGCGAAGTTGCCATATGCACTCACGGTTGTGGCTGTTGTTGATATTGTTCAAAGGGGAGGTTATTACACCAGAGCTCTCGGTGAGGTAGCCACCACATTCTGAGAAGAATACAATAGAAAGTTAGCAAGACAATAATGTTGACTTTCTGAAACCCTTTTAGCCCCATGATAACATATCTTGTTTAACTTTACTGAGTAGCTGTGCATTTCATCAGTCCATCTTAGGGATCCCTGTGAAACTCTCAAATGCAAAGTTTACTGTGTTATGTGAAAGATAACTTTACCAGATTCAGAATCAGATGAGTAGACAGCTCTGAATCCATTAAAACTTTCAGATCTGTCTGTGCGGAATATGACCTTCATTACATTGCCTGAAGACTGAATTGGTCCATGGATGACATCATGACAGAAACGGCCTAGTGAAGGTGAATCTTCTTCGTTACCATTATAAATCTGTCGAGAACAATTTTAGAATCACCAAATGAATAAAAGGAAATACAGTTAAAATTTTGAATAAGAAAAGAAAAATGTGGCTGAAAAGAAATGGTCAATGAAGTGAAATTAAATTTCACTTCATTGACCCGACAAAACAATAAAGACGTCATCTTAAGTCGACACAAAAATAAATAAAAGTAAAAATGTTAAATCAAAATAAAACATAAAAGTGAAAGAAATGAACCTAAAGTAAAATTAAGGTATGTAGTAAAACAGAAACAAAAATGGCAGTTGGGCTTAAGGTTAAGTCATGTGAAAAAAAAGCAATTAGTTGATGTTATATGGTAGAGATTAGAAAAAAACTATTTATAAATCAAATTCTATCTGGAGCCATTTAAATTCTTACAGGGGCTGTTTTATTCTGTAATGTCTGTATTTGAGATATTTAAATCTCTTGCGTGTTTTTATTTACCTATAGATTCATCACAAATTATACCTACCCAAAATCGTCCCATGAAAGTATCTCTATTGCTTTGTTAGAATTTAATTTTTTTTAAATTATTTTATGAATCATTTTTAAAAAATCAAATTCTTTTACTTAATTCATAAAATTGCAATGATGAAATAATTTCAATGTTAGTTAACCCACTTTAGTTAACCACCCACTTTCACCTCCCGAATTCCCATTATGCACTGCCTTCAATGCTGGGATGTCACATGGCCAACAGGTAGTTACATAACGTTGCTTTTTGAAAGACAATCTAGCAACCCATTCATTCATCTACTAAAACGTACTGCTGCACTCACAATTAAATTTCTATTTTTAAAGAGAAATCTTTATGCTTTTTAATCTTCTTTCATTTAAATTTTACAAGAGTTTAAATTTCACCATGTTTTCCAAGCTCATTAATGATAATGCCTACAAGAAGAGACTTCAATCTGGTTAGCCAAAAAGAGAATGAGTGAAAAAAATGTATGGGAAACCTGAAAAAAGGAAAACAAAAAAGCAATGATGTGTTGGCAGGAAGCCTTTATCAGCAACAAACAACCGTTTAAAAAAATAATTATATAAAGTAATACATATTCCTAGAGATGCATTAATCATATACTATGTTTCCAATGTCATCACTTACTTCCACATATTCCCAAAAACACAAGCCATAAGCAACATTTGGTTCAAGCCTGATGTCTGTGAAGGTTAAAGTGATGCTTCTTCCATGACTAACAATAATGACCCACTTGCACCTATGATTGTGTGGATACTGACCCAGAAAATTGGGGGATGTAATGACACCTGAAGGAGTAGTCAGCTGTCCACCGCATTCTGAGAGTTTGGGGAAAATTTGAAAACAAAACATTTATCGGCAATGAAACATACCTCGCCGCAAATCCAACTCCTCACAACTGAACCCTATCCCCTTACCCTTAATTTCCACCTCCAGACCACTAAATCCCATCATCCTTATCCCATCTTCTACCCTTTAATATCCATCTCCTCACCCTTATCCCATCTCCTACCCACTAATATCCATCTTGTTACCCTTATCCCATCTCCTACTCATTAATATCCATCTCCTCACCCTTATCCCATCTCCTACTCATTAATCTTCATCTCCTCACCATTATCCCATCTCCTACCTATTAATATCCATCTCCTCACCCTTATCCCATCTCCTACCCATTAATATCCATCTCCTCACTCTTATGCTATCTCCTTACCACTATTTCCAACCTCCATACCACTAATACCCATCTCCAACCCCTAATTCCAACCTCCACACCACAAATACCCATCTCATAATCATTATGAAACATACCTCGCGGCAAATCCAACGCCTAACTACTGAACCCTATCTCCTTACCCTTAATTGCCACCTCCTGACCACTAAATCCCATCTCCTTAACCTTATCCCATCTCCTACCCATTAAATATACATGTTCTCACCCTTATCCCATCTCCCAGCCATTTATATCCATCTCCTCACCCTTATCCCATCTCCTATCCATTAATATCCATCTCCTCACACTTATCCCATCTCCTACCCATTAATATCCATCTCCTATATCTTATCCCATCTCCTACCCATTAATATCCATCTCCTATATCTTATCCCATCTCCTACCCATTAATATCCATCTCGTCACTCCTATCCCATCTCCTCACTCTTATCCCATATCGTAACCACTAATTCCAGCCTCTACACCACTAATACCCATCTCCTAACCACTAATTCCAACCTCCACACCACTAATACCCATCACCTTACCACTAATTCCAACCTCCACACTACTTATGCCCATCTCCTTACCACTAATTCAAACCTCTACACTACTAATAAACATCTGCTTACCACTAATTCCAACCCCCACACCACTAATACCCATCTCCTTAAAACTAATTCCATCCTCCACACTATTAATACCCATCTCCTTTCCCCTAATTCCAACCTCCACACCACTAGTAACCAACTCCTTACCACTAATTCCAACCTCCCCACTACTAATAAACATCTCCTTACCACTAATTCCAACCTCTACACCACTAATAAACATCTCCTTACCATTAACTCCAACCTCAACACCACTAATACCCATCTCTTTACCACTAATTCCATCCTCCACACTACTAATACCCATCTCCTTACCACTAATTCCAACCTCCACACTAGTAATACCCATCACCTTATCACTAATTCCAACCTCCACACTACTAATACCCATCTGGTTACCACTAATTCCAACATCTACACTACTAATAAACATCTCCTTAACACTAGTTCCAAACTCCACACCACTAATGCCCATCTCCTTACCACTAATTCCAAACTCCACACCACTAATACCCATCTCCTTACCACTAATTCCAACCTCCCCACTACTAATAAACATCTCCTTACTACAAATTCCAACCTCTACAACACTAATAAACATCTCCTAACCACTAATTCCAACCTCCACAACACTAATACCGCTCACCTTACCACTAATTCCAACCTCCACACTACTAATACCCATCTCCTTACCACTAATTCCAACCTCTACACTACTAATACCCATCTCCTTACCATTAATTCCAACCTCCACACTACTAATACTCATCTCCTTACCTCAAATTGCAAACTCCACACTACTAATACCCATCTCCTTACCACTAATTCCAACCTCCACACTAGTAATACCCATCTCCTTACCACTAATTCCAACCTCCACACCACTAATACCCATCACCTTACTACTAATTTCAACCTCTACACCACTAATAAACATCTCCTTACCACTAATTCCAACCTCAACATCACTAATACCCATATCCTTAACACTAATTCCAACCTCAATACTACTAATACCCATCTCCTTTCCCCTAATTCCAACCTCCACACCACTAGTAACCATCTCCTTACCACTAATTCCAAACTCCACACCACTAATACCCATCTCCTTACCACTAATTCCAACCTCCCCACTACTAATAAACATCTCCTTACTACAAATTCCAACCTCTACACCACTAATAAACATCTCCTTACCACTAATTCCAACCTCCACAACACTAATACACATCACCTTACCACTAATTCCAACCTCTACACTACTAATACCCATCTCCTTACCATTAATTCCAACCTCCACACTTCTAATACTGATCTCCTTACCACAAATTGCAAACTCCACACTACTAATACCCATCTCCTTACCACTAATTCCAACCTCCACACTAGTAATACCCATCTCCTTACCACTAATTCCAACCTCCTCACTACTAATACCCATCACCTTACTACTAATTCCAACCTCTACACCACTAATAAACATCTCCTTACCACTAATTCCAACCTCAACACCACTAATACCCATCTCCTTACCACTAATTCCAACCTCAATACTACTAATACCCATCTCCTTTCCCCTAATTCCAACCTCCACACCACTAGTAACCATCTCCTTACCACTAATTCCAACCTCCACACCACTATGACCCATCTCCTAACCACTAATTCCAACCTCCACATCACTAATACCCATCTCTTTACCACTAATTCCAACCTCCACACTACTAATTCCCATCTTCTTACCACTAATTCCAACATCCACACTACTAATACCCATCTCCTTACCACTAATTCCAACCTCCACACAACTAATACCCATCTCCTTACCACTAATTTCAACCTCCACACCACTAATATCCATCTCCTTACCACTAATTCCAACCTACACACTACTAATACCCATCTCCTTACCACTAATTCCAACCTCCACACCATTAATAACCATCTCCTTACCACTAATTCCAACCTCCACCCCATGAATACCCATCTCCTTACCACTAATTCCAACCTCCAAACCACTGATACCCATCTCTTTACCACTAACTCCAACCTTCACACCACTAATACCCATCTTTTCATCCCTTATATCCAACTCCACACCACAAAAACCAACCTCTACACAACTAATACTTGTCCTAGATTTTCTATCACTTCATTCAATTATTATTACCTCCTCGACTTGCTTGGAATACAATTCTAAATCCTTGGGCAACCCGGCTACCATCAGATTTGAATATAACATAAGCTATGTTGTCTAAAGTCTCAATAGATTGAAGAGCATCATTAAGACCACAGCTTCTAAACAGACTTGTGTCAAAGCGATCCAGCACTTCTAAAACATCAGCTGTGCAGTTCTCTGAAGACTGGATATTCAAGCTTGTAACATTGATGGTGAGGAAGTGAAAAGTGGGTCCTTCTATGAACCACTCGCACTCCTGGTTGTTGTCGTAGTTGTCTGGATATTTTGGACTTGTGATGACTCCGTTGCTTGCCCTGATAAGACCTCCACACGTAGCTTAAGACAAATCACAAAAGAGACTGCAATAGCTGCATACATAAATTTTGTTTCAAATGTCTGTCATTTTATCTGGAATTTTTAAAACTTACTTTAAATATTTAAATTTAAGATGCATTCTAACACTTTTCAAAATTTTTAAAATCTTAAATATTTTTTTTTAAAATTGATTTTTATAAATGAGCATCTAGGTAATTGCAAAATATGTAATTGATCTAAAAATAATAACAATGCCAATTTAATTAATGCAATTAAGACTCAATGTATTTTGAATCAAAAAAAATAATTTTAATTTAAGGGATTCAAGCACTAAAGCTGCCTTTATGGAGACAGTAAAGTACACTAATTCCTGGAAGCAAATGTGTTCATTACCAATGGAATATTTAGCCTTGAATCCTGGGTGGACACGAGAATGATCAGTTCTAAATCTGGCTAGGATAATATTTTCAGTTGATAAAACTGTTCCTGGATGTGTTGAGCCGCACAGGGGTTGACCTATCCTGGGAGACACCAAAGTCCCGCCATCATGGAAGACAAGGTAGTCCCAATCACAACTATAAACAAAACAACAAATTAAGAATTTATTTTTAAAATATTCAAATTACACTATCATCTACAAATTCGTATTTTTTAAAAATTAATTTTCTTAAATAGAATTTCAATTTTAAAATCAATTTTCATCATCAAATCTCTTTCCAAATGTTTTATAAACAGGTCGAATCAACTAATAATGTCATAGAAAGTTCTATATTTATTCACAGGCATCAAAGTACAACAAACAGTTTAATTAAATTTTACAGTGATATAGCTAGGAATAGGGCTACCTGTGGAGGAACACAATACCCCCGAAATTCATGAGAAAAAAAATATGCATCCTAATAAAAAGAAAAAAGTGCTGGGCCGCTACCCCCTCCCACATCCCTCTTCTATGCCACTGCAGGTACAACTTTTTACATTGGAGCTGAGATACAAATAAAACTTTATTAGTGAACAATACACAATAAGTCAAGGATCTTTATCACAACTTCCATTTTTTTAAACATTGACTACACAGCCCATGTGAACCTTATTGGAAATAAATTTAGCAAATTTACTCATTGTGAGGTTCAATGTAGAAAATCTCTTCAAAATCAATCTTTATTCTCTCTGTCATGGGTGCAGTTATAATCCATGTGCAATCAACATTTTCAGGATAATCTTGTGGGTAGTTCGGTGACATAAAATAGCTAAGGATTAAACAAAATTAAAACATATTACAATTAAATTTTATTTATGGTAGATTTCTCAGAATATTTCATGCATGAATCTCTGATATTTTGTGTTTATCGCAAGAAAGGCATGTTGTATAACCCGTTCTGTGTTATATTACACGTAAAATAAAATACTGGATGGATTAGAACAAAAAAATGTCCCTTGAAAATGCCTACTTACCCCGAAGTAATGGAATTGGTCAGCCTTAAATGTCCACCACAAGTCACAGAGATTTCTGAAAAATTAAATGAAAATCCAGCCCCAGAGCCTGCCCCATCAGACACAAACTGAGCAAACAAATAACTGCTGCTTGTGGTGAGGCCTTGTGGAGCTGTCATTCCACAGTAGGTGCCATTTGTATTGCTTGAGCCATTCACAATGAGAGGAGGTGAAGTTTGGGTAAACCCGTTCAGTAGCTGTAAAGACAAAAATTATTACACATCCATTGCTGAAGATGAAACTGCAGGTCAATAGAGTTTTACAAAACAAGATATCTTGAAACATGACTAGCATAGTCAATCAAAGTGCTTTTTCGGTTGAAAAAAGTCACCTGAAAAACTATTAAAAATTGAGAAATTTAGCAGTTGCTTGACTAGAAAAAGGCTGCATGGTCTGCTGTATTGCCTCGTTATGGTATTCAAGCGTCAGCAAATCTTGTTATAAATATATTTATTTCTCAAAGCTTGAACTCCAGCATACTACTATATTCCATTTAGTCGATTTATAAACAATGTATAATTTAAAAATAATACATGTTTACAATACTCTGTTTTGCATTGTGAACTTTAAGTCTTTGGTATAGCTTTTTTTTTAATTGCAACATGTGTATATTTTTTAAATATTTTAAAATAAACTTATTACCTGATCCTGCTAAGTAGAGTTTGCATATCAAATAATATATTAAATCAAAGTTCTGTCTAAATTGTATCATTGAATTTTTTTGCAATAAAAATTTTCTTACAGTAGAAATAACAAAACAGAAGGATCTTCCTCCTTCAGACAAAAAAAAATTCATTTAAGAAGTGAAAACTCCTACCATTGGGACAATTTATTTAAAAAATGCATATCTTATTTTCATTGGTCTCATTATTTTCTTCCGTTTCTTTCAAAAAGAAGTATCCTTTTCCATTTATTCACTAAACAATGAATTTTAAAAGAATTCTTAATTACTGATGCTCAATTGGTTTTATTATTTTTCCTTAGCATCCAATTTATTGTGGTCTTCCAACAAACACTTTGTACCTTCAGATAGTCGTTACTGCAGATGCCTGTATCCACAATGTTAAAGGGCTGATCAAATGTGAGTCGTATAGTTTTACCAGTATTAACAGATACTTTCCAAGAGCAATTTTGCTGGGATGGATAGTCAGCAGGATAATTTGGGCTGGAGATGATCCCAGTTGATATAGGCATGTAACCTCCACAACCTAAATCAGAATGAAGATAAATTATTGCATGTAGTCCTATACACTCTAAAAAAGGATAATAATTTAGAACAGTGTTTCCCAAATATGCAAGTATGGCAGACCGCTGGAAAAGTTTCCAAATTACACAACATTCAGGCACCAGCCAGATTTATTTGACAAAATATATTCATGTGGTGCGTACTGGCAACTTAAGGCTCGTGGACTAGTGACACTGTTTTATCCACCATTTATCCATTGCTGATTTAGACACTGGTGAAGATGTCAGGTACTTGTGATGAGTGATCATGATGCGGATTAATTTTAAAATTAAGTTTAAAACAAGCAAAAAGGAGAAAAAACTGTGTTTGTTGAATAAATATTTTAACCACTTAACCAATGTCATGCAGAACCTAGTTACTAAAATAATTACAACACACCAGCTCATCATTTTATTTTATAAAGAGGCTATTCGCACCATTGTGCATTTTAGCAACTATCATTTTCAATGAGATAAATTATCCCAGACAATTTAATACCCAATGATCAAATTATATTCCTTCCAATACAATCTTTCCAAAAAATGGTATTTGAATATAGATCTGCTGTCCTTCAGACACCATTAGATGCCCATGAAATCTGTTTGAGATTGGAATGTTATGGTAACATATCATTTGACTACAGTGTGACATGGTGTTAACTAGTTTAGGTTACCTTTAAACTAGACAAGATTTTTTACATTGGTACAACGCTTGAGCCAACAGCTAGGATATGAACAGAATGTGTAAGACTAATACCGCCCAGTTTTGGGAATATATGGTCTTAACAGAAAGGGTGTGTGTGAAAAATAAAGTGGTTGTGGGGGTCTTTCAAGGAAAATTTTGAGAAATCAAGAGAGCTGAAATACATTAAGTAAAAATTTATTAAATCAAACAAATGTGCCTGTGTAAAAGGAACATTGGATCTTAATTGTGCTATTGAGTACAAAAAAGGAAAAAGTCTTATTAATAATCTCAAAACATTTTTATAAATGAATTACCTTGAAGTAAACTTATTGATACACCTTGGTGTTGGATACTTGCATCAGTACGAAAGTGGATGGTCAACAAATTTGAATTAGACTGAACAAGAACACCTGCATCCTCTGCCTTGCAATATTTTTGCCCAAGTCGAGCTGAATACTGTGAGTTGCCTAGTTTAGAACAGTTCAATTTGTATATAATTTTTAAAGTACAGTAATTTATAGAGCGCTTTGCAAAAATAGTAAAAACTTGGCTATCCTATTATTTAATTTTAGTATTCTAGAGATTTTTTTTCATGTAAAACACTAAGAATAAGAGTTGTATCATTTCTAATAAGACCTTTAAATAAGGTCAACAAAATCTTCAATTTGTATCATTTATTAATTTTTTTTTTTAAATTTTAAATGTAAAAATTGTTGATATTTTTTGTCTTTATTTGAGCTGAGATATAAAGTTAATTTCCTATGACCTGGCATTTCTTTGTTAAAAAGTGTGTCTTTATTTTGCTTCTGTTGCTTATATAAGCCATATGCATCATCAGAAGAAGACATTATAATAATGGGTGAAAACTTCAAATATTAATTGTGGCAGTTTGACAGAAAGTTACCATTTCTTTTTTTTTTTAACTATTGAAAAAAAAAACACATTACTCACCGAGAAATTCAACATAATCCCATGAACATATGGAATTAACTTCTAGACTGATATTTTGTATGGTAGCAAGAACTCTGTATCCTAGTGGTACAACCACTGTCCAGTAACAATCGAGATTATTAGCATAAAGACCAGGGTATCCTGGGGTAGTGAGTTCCTGTGATACATTACTAGCTACCAGGTTTCCACCACATCCTTGAGAAAACAAGCAAAATGAAAAACATGCTAAGACAGAGAAGGCTCGTTAGTACTGAGGCTGACATCTGCTAAATATTGGTCACTTAACCTATTTGAATCGCCAAATAAATAAGAAAAGTGTTTATAATGGGGGATTTAATTATTTTTAAAAAATATTTTAGGACTTTCACAAAACTTTTCAGGCAGATTTAAGTTGTTAAATTAATGATAATTCTATTTCATATATACATCTGGCCTTTTAATCAAGAAACATGTATGAAAAAATGTTAACTTAAAAAAGTATCACTTGAAAAAAATATCTTTAGTTGTATGCTTGATACCTGAAACAGTTGGCTGAATGTCAGGGGTAACTGATGGTCGCAGATCAGAGGACAAGACAGCCTCCCATGTGAACAGGAAGCCTGAAAGCTCTAAATAACCATCTGATACAAACACAACTGTAACCTCATTGGTAGTAGACTCAAAACTTTCAGGTAAATTTATGCCACAAAATCTACCCAGCGTAGTGCCTGTGGCTTGTGGACCATCAAAGAACTGATTGGAAGAATTTGTTTGAAAGTAAATGTCAGCATAGAAATATGATATCTCATTTTTCTTAACTTTATCATATAGTTAAAATGATTGTGTAATTGAATTAGAATAAAGCACAGAAGCTGGTCAATGTCTATTTAAGAAAAGAATAAAAGGATATTACTAGGATTCAAATAAAATAATAACTGTCTGTAGGTCAAAAGGGTTTATAAATCTCTCTCTCTCTCTGTATATATATATATATATATGCATGTGGCCTGCCAGTCCTATTTGTTCCTGGAAAGCTTTTTAGCATTTGGGACACACGATTTAATTCCTAGTACTTTATTTATATTTTGCTTCTAGTTTGTCCTGCTTCCTTCCAAACACCCCCACCCCCCACTTCTATATTAATAGTATGGCATCTTTCCGTCTGCGGGAGACGATAGATTATCTTTATTGCTTGCAGCTCTTGGTGTGGCTGGTGAGACCAATCCTCGAATGGCAGTCTCTGTTATATTTCCCACACACGAATGCGGTGGAGCAGTATTTACCGGCCTTCCTCCTCGCTCTTTTTGCAGCTGTTTCCGCCCTGTTTTGATCCTCGGCATGTAGTGATCCTGCCTTCACGATGATCGATCGTCTGCCAACTCCTCCCAGTTTGAGATGTCGATGTTAGAGGACTTCATGTCTCTTTTGCATATGTCTAAGTGTCTCAGACGAGGCTGTCCAACTGACCTTTTCCCTGTCGCCAGCTCGCTGTATAGGATGTGCTATATTAATAGTACTGAGTGAAAAAAGGCTGACATGCAGCAAGCTGTCACGTGTCAGTCTGAACTACGATAAAAAGGTTGAATTTTTTTTCTTTAGGGGAAGGTGACTACTATATATCTTATATATATTTTGTTTCTGGTGTTTCCTGTTTCCTTTTCAAAACTGCCCTCATCCCAACGCCAAATGTTTTATATTAATAGTGCTGAGGGGAAAAAAGTCTAGGATGCACAACGTGTAATCGCGGGTATAAAAAATTGTTCTTGGGATTGACTATCATATTAATCAATAAAAAGCCACAGGTATTGTGTTGGAAGTCTATAGGACTGTCTGTAGGACTATTGTTTAAAGGCTGACTGATTGGGTGTAAGACTGTCTGTGGGCCTATTATTAAAACTATTAAAAGGCCACCATATATTATAGAAAAAGAAAAGTTAAATCTTTTTTTGAACACTTGGACCCATGGGGTACTTTCTCAAAATACCCGATGTGGTGTAAAGAAAACCTGCACCCAGTTAAAACCTAGTTAATCCATAAAAAGCCACAGATATGGTGTAGGAATGTCTGTAGGACTGTTTGAGGACTATTGTTTAAAGGCTGGCAGCTAGGGTATAGGACTGTCTGTTGGCCTACTATTTAAAGGCTGGCTGGTAGGGCATATGACTGTAACTGTAGACCTATTGTTTAAAGGCAGGCATGTATTATAGAAAAAGCTTGATGCCTGATTCCGATGAGTTGGCCCAGTGCTAGACATCCACCTACCAAACCGTGAGCCTGCATCACACAGTACAAGTTTTTTGGACTCTACATCCCACAACATGCTGCTTTAAAATCTACATCCCTCCCCGCTATAGAAAAATTTCGTAGACAAGGAAAGAAGGCTCCATTACCATAGAAGTAACCACATACATTGATTGATCTATGAACATCATCATTTATATATATAATTCATAAGATAAGTGGTAAAAAGAACATACCTATCTGCTTACAAGTCAATACCAAATTATGATGAAATATCAGGTCTTTACCAGAGTGAAATAATCCAAAGGCCATTAGAAACAAGCTTGTTAATTATAATTAAAAGTTTATCTAAACATGCCTATAACAATGGATTTGCACTATTTAACTCTTTCGCTGACAAAATTTTTTATTGAAAAAATGTACATTTTTTTCAAAGAGCAAAAAAAAATAGATGTTGGGTTTATTAAAAAATATTTAAACTATTATTTTTTGGTTTGTAAGACTAAATCTCAAATGAAAGATATTTAAATGGACTAAGTGTTTGTAAACTTATTTCTTCAGTTTAAATGAAATAATTAACAGAAAAGAACCATAAAATGTGAAAATATTATATACTAAACATTTTTTCAATAAAAAATTTGTCAGCGAAACCCTATGATGTACCCATACCTCATCTTCACTTCTATAACTCACATCCTCTAAAACTATTACTATTGGAATCATGCGATGGATCTAAATATGAATCATCTTCACTATCAAAAGAAATATTATAAAACAATTCCAAAGCTTTTTGACCTGTTAATCGTCTAGGAAACTTACTCACCTACTAGGGTCTAGGGTAGCCATAGCAACAGTAGAAAAAATGCTTCAAAAGAAACAAATAAACTTTGGTTTCGCTTATAAACTATGAATTACCACTCCTCTTTGTAAAAGTCTTATTAAAAAATAGCTCTTAAAAAGTTTAACCGAGAAATTGCAAAGAATCAAAAATGATATTAAAACAACGCAGAGCGCATTGGTCCGTGCTTTTTGAACGCACTGTGTATTGTGCCGCATGAAAGAGTTAAAGACTTAGATTTATTTTAAGATTTGTAAATTGAATTTAAATAAATAGCTCCATTTCATTCTTATGAAATTGGTTCTAGACTTCCTCTTAAATTACTTGTTTGTATCATAATCATGTTAATTTGTTCATTTGTTGGGTAAAGGATGCTTAATTATAAACTCCTAGACACTAACATATAATGATTCATATGAGAATCATTTGCAGAACTCAATTATATATTACGGTGACAATATAATAAAGTAATAAATAAATTATATAATATAATTAAATAAATCATATTATATAATTAAACTAGACAAATATTATTATTAAACTACCTCAACATAATCATGAAGGCACGTCGTATAACTGTATGATCCTTGTATTGCAATGGTTTCAAATGTAATGCGGACAGACATATTCTGAGCTACTTCGATAGTCCAGCTGAAAACAAATAGGTGCTGTTAATATAGACATAGGTAAAGTTTATCATGTTCATTAGCAATTCTAATGTTCATTAGCAATATTATCTTTATAACAGGGTTTTGCAAATGGATGCCAAGATACATAATATCTTTACATTCATTTTAACATGAAGTATTTAAAGCACTAGTAAAATATAAAGAACCTTGCCACAAGATTGGAATACTTTCATTAATTTTCTTTTACCTAAAATCTCTTATTTATTTTAGTCTTTTGTTTTTTCTCCATTAAAAAAAAAACAATCGCATGTCCAAGAAAAAAAGATAATCAATAGGCCCTAAATGAAAATCTAACTCCTATGAATATAGAATTTTTTTTACCGATAGCTTGAATATTGTGGATATTCAGAAGGATACTTGGGTGATGCAATCTGACCTCTATTTCCAGTCAATGTAACATCGGTAGCTGTATAATGAATGCTATATGCTCACTTTTGGAAACTAGGGTAGGGGGAGTAGATAGAGCCATATGTGAACATGTGCAGGGGGGGGGGGGGAGGGAGGGATGTATATTTTGGTAAGAACTTCTTTGTGAACAACTCCTAAGTCAAAATGGCAGACCTGTCTACCCTCAAACTCTTACAATTGTACAATATCAAAAATTGTTTAAAACATTATCTTAATAGTAAACAAAAAAACATACAGTATATATAACGTATACACCTCAAAATCTTACATTGTACGCCAAAATCATAAGCATAAACAGGTCTGAAATGGTTTGAGTAGTTAAAGGAAAATAATGAAGGTATTCATGAGCTTCTTCTGTTTCTGAGATTGTTATGGTGGACTAGCGGACTGGCCCGTACCGATAGCCAGCCAAGGAAACAGCGCGCATGCGCAGAGAGACTGGACAGAGAGTGTGTTTATGAACCGTGTTCCGGACGCAAGCAGAAAGTCAACACCTGATTGAGAACTTGTATTTATGTATATATATATATGTTTATGTTACTTGTTTGAAATAAAAACAATGAAAACATAACAAAATGGTGGCCAGTATAAACATAACAGTGCAGTATCAACACAGTGTGATGGCAAGTATTAACTCAATACAAAACTCAGTACAACTCAGTACAACGGAGTGATAGTTTGGTACGCACGAGTGAGTTCACGGAACGGAGGAAGTAAATACACAATGGAGTCAACTCTGACCCAAGCTGACATTATCCAGAAGCTCATACAACAGAACGAGCTACTTTTGAAACTAGCAACAGGTAATACGGCTACTAATATGAAGCTTACACATTTCAATGTTGAGCCTTCTCGTCCATGAGGGGCATCCACCGATCATCGTCGGCGTCTGCGGTTCCTCCAAGGGCATAGGCCACCTACGAGAGACCTCCAAGCATCTCTTTCCTGGGCCAGCTTCTCCAGTATCTTCCATTCATGGCCAATTTTCTTGATGTCTGTCTCCGATTCTCGGCGCCAAGTGTTTCTTGGACGGCCTCTTTTCCGCTTACCCTGTGGGTTCCATTTCAGGGCTTGCTTTGTTGTGTTAGAAGCAGGTTTTCTTAATGTATGACCAATCCACCTCCACCGCTTCTGGAGAATCTCTTCCTCAATGGGTTTCTGTTTTGTCCGCTGCCACAGTTCCTGGTTGCTGATTTTGTCTGGCCAGTGAATTCTGAGAATCCTTCTTAGACAGTTGTTGATGAAGGACTGGATTCTAGTCAGGTTTACGGCCGTTGTTCTCCATGTCTCGGCTCCATATAGCAGCACAGGTTTTACCATAGCGTTAAAAATCCTTACTTTTAACTTGCTGCCTAAGTTGTTAGAGACCCAAACATTCTTGAGTTGTTGGAAGGTTGCTCTTGCTTTTCCTATCCTTATTTTGACGTCTGCATCTGTACCACCTTGTTTATCTACCATGCTGCCAAGGTAAACAAAACTGTCCACCTCCTCAAGGGCTTCTCCTTCAAGCATAATGGGTGATGTACTGGTGGCATTAACCTTGAGGATTTTACTCTTCCCTTTGTGAATGTTGAGACCCATGCTAGCAGAAGTGGCTGCGACAATGTTTGTTTTCTCCTGCATCTGTTGTTGGGTATGTGAAAGAAGTGCAAGATCATCAGCAAAGTCAAGATCATCCAGTTGATCCCACAAGGTCCATTGGATGCCATTCCTTTTCTGCTGTGTAGATGTTTTCACATTTCAATAGTAACGAGGAAACGTTCACAGACTACTACGCTAGATTTGTGACCTTTGTGTTGGCAAATAATGTGCCAAAGGAAAGGCAGGTACAAATTTTTTTAACAAGCCAGACGCCAGAGCTGCATAAAATGTTGTCAACCCTCGTACAACAAAAAGAACCACCACAAAATTTAAATGACTTGAACATAGAAGAAATATATAGAATAATGATGGATCAATTTGATCCCACCAAATTTATAATCAGGGAAAGGTTTAAATTTTGGTCCGATTCTAGTAGAAAACCGGGGGAAAGAATCAAGAATTGGCAGCTAGATTCAGACAGGATGCAGCGACTTGTGAGTTTAGTAATATCAAAAATCCTCTAGATGAAGCTTTACGAACAAGATTCATGTGCTCTGTAAAGAATGAGGCTGTATTAAAAAAAAAATTTTCGGATGAAGGACACTGAACTGTCATTCAACAAGGCAGTAGAAGTAGCTGTTGAAACAGAGGAGGCAGCGAAATGTACCAAAGAAACAGTCCATGATGAAACTCCTATCAATAAAATTCAGACACAAAGAAAGAAGCAACATCAGACAGCAGAGAAATTTTCTCCATCTCAAAGACAGGATTTTCCATGTGGAACTTGTGTCAGGTGTGGAGTAAGAGGCCATAAAGGAAATGTCTGCAGATACAAAGACATGATCTGCCGCTTTTGCCACAAGAGAGGACATCTCAAAAGAGTTTGTCTAAATAAGAAAGAGAATGCTCCAAAACAGAAACGAATTCATCTCAAAAGAATAGGAAGGCAAAACCAAATAAAAACTATCCCGCCCATTATTCAAGAACTCATTTTAGAAGGAAAGCGGTTTGCATTTGAAATTGACACTGGAGCCGGAGAAAATTTTATGTCTGAATCTGTTTGGCGAAAGCTGGGACAACCCAAATTGAGCCCAGTAGCGGTCAAGTACGAGTCAGCGTCTGGTGACCTACTTAATGTTTTGGGAAGTGTGCAGATAAAGGCTGAAGCAGGGGAAATAACTACAAATTTGTCATTTGTTGTAGTGAAAAACCACAGCTTAAACTTGTTGGGCAGAACTGCAATAAAGAACCTCAAGA
Organism: Lymnaea stagnalis; assembly: GCA_964033795.1. Taxonomy (NCBI): domain Eukaryota; kingdom Metazoa; phylum Mollusca; class Gastropoda; family Lymnaeidae; genus Lymnaea; species Lymnaea stagnalis. Next base: position 499,225 of record CAXITT010000043.1, read on the forward strand.
TTTCGATAGACACAATGTTTCAAACAAGGACAAATCACTTTGCCAATCAAAGCTCATTGATTAAAGCTCGTGAACAAATCCGTAAATCAACTGAACATTGCAATGCGGATACTCTTAGTCGTCTACCCTTAGGGCCTGATGACATTTTTGATGTTGAAAAAAGTGAAGCAGACATGGATGCTGTATGTTTGATCAAACAAATCAGTTTACAGATCAGACCAACAGACCCAGGACTCCTTGCTAAAGAGTCCCTTAAAGATTCTACTGTGTCTACTGTAATGAGATATTGTCAAGAGGGCGCCCTCCCTCAACAAACATTGAACACTTGAACAAGGAGGCAGCTAATTTAGCAGCTTTTAAAAATATTCAAGACTCACTCTCCGTGGAGTCCAATTGTCTATTTTATGGTTCAAGAATTGTGGTACCAAAAATACTACAAGCTCAAGTTCTCCAAATCCTGCATACAGGACATTTTGGAATCGAGAGGATGAAACAGTTAGCAAGATCATCTGTATATTGGCCCGGACTTGACACTCAAATCATGGAGATTGGTCGAACATGCCAGGCATGTGCAGAACACGCCAGACACCCAAACAAAGCAAGTATCCACCCATGGATGTTGCCAGAAAAACCATGGAGTCGAGTACATATCGACCATGCCATTAACTTTAAGGGATCACATTGGCTGGCGGTGATAGATGCTTATTCAAAGTACCCGTGTATCCACAGGACAACACCTACATCGACCAAAGCTACCATTGATCTTCTGGAGGAAGATTTTACTCATTTCGGCTATCCACACACCATAGTCAGTGACAATGCAACGTGCTTCATCTCAGAAGAATTTCAGCAGTGGTGTAAGGAGAGGGGTATTGTACATCTTGCAGGCGCTCCCTATCATCCTGCTACGAATGGAGCGGCCGAACGACTGATTCAAAGTTTCAAGAGTTCACTAAAGAAATCTTCATTACCTTTAAAGGAATCTCTACAAGACTTTCTGCGTCAGTATCGTAGGACGCCATTGGCAAGTGGATTATCACCGAGCCAACTGCTGAACAATCGACAAATAAGAACACTTATTGATACTCTAGTTCCCTCTCCTGCTCATCGAGCACAGGGACAACATCTTAAAGAAATAGCCGTACGCAATGGGACAAACAGAAGTCCTAGTCGATCATTTAACCGGGGAGATCCATGTTACGTCAGAGTATATGGAACAGCAACAGACTCTAAACCACGATGGGCTCCCGGTACAATCATACAAGTTACGGGTCCACGTCTCTTCAAGGTAAAGATTTATCCAAATGGTCCCATTTGGAAGAGACATTTAGACCAACTTCGCCCCAGGTATGGAGCAGAAGAAGATTCAGAACCAAGTTTGGATATAATGACAGGAAGTCTTTATCCAACAGCTCAGGCAGCCCTGAGTCATCAAACGTCTACAAATCCAGGAACTCCAAGTCCACATAAGAAGAAGATTAACCCTCGACATCCAAGACCTTCAGACTATGTCATTCCCAGAAGATCTCAAAGACAACGTCGAGCACCATTGTTACTGGACTTGTAATTGTTCGGGGAGGTGTTATGGTGGACTAGCGGACTGGCCCGTACCGATAGCCAGCCAAGGAAACAGCGCGCATGCGCAAAGAGACTGGACAGAGGGTGTGTTTATGAACCGTGTTCCGGACGCAAGCAGAAAGTCAACACCTGATTGAGAACTTGTATTTATGTATATATATATTTATGTTACTTGTTTGAAATAAAAACAATGAAAACATAACAGAGATGTTATTTGTATGATCTGTAGCTGAGCATGCTGCAGCAAGTCCAACCAAATGATGACACTTACAGGCACTCCACTCAGCTGTAAATCCTCTGGCCGTGTCCATTTCATTTGATCTAAACTTGATCCAAGCTCCAAAAAAGTTGGTTAAGTTTGAAGGTGGAGTGTTTCCCGCCCACCTGCCTGCCAGTTCTCCATTAACGTCTGGTGTTCGTATTTCTACATAGTCATCATTCAGGCCTTCAGTCAGCTCAAATGTCCTGTTTATGGTATGATAAATGGTTGTCAGACAGATAGATATAAACAATTATCATTTAAAGACCTTTATTTTCAGATGCATCTTTCAATCAATTTGCATTAACAGATATGTGATTTTGAATATTTAAAAGTTGAAGGAGAGAAGAAAGGTACACCTTTTATGCCAGACCTCAGGTTTATTCATAAGACTACCCACTTAGTTTTGTCAAGAAAACACCTTAAAAGTGTCTAACCCATCCTTATGTGTACCCTATAAAAAAATGTACTGTAGAAGCAATACTAAAGAAAAACATTTTTCTTTTTAATCCAAACTTTTGATTATAATTATATTGCAAGTAAGAAGATTTTAAAAAATAATGAAAATTTATAATAGCATTATGTATAACACTTTCAACAACTGTACTGAAAATGTATAAAAATAGAATCTCCTTCATCTCCAATAATAATTTCATTAAATGTAGATACTGTGATACTCTCTAAGCACACCAATTCCAAAATGAAGACAAAATATGTAACCATATTTCAAATGCGGACAATTTTGCACACAGCCTTTATTTTTTTTATCATTAATTAATTTTTTTTCACTGTTTTATATTATAGAATCAAACTTATATATGAACCACTAATAAGCAACCACCTACTTATCCCCATGAAGTATTAAAAAAGAAAGCCACTTATGAACAAGGATATATGGTAGTGAAAATATTCAACTGCATAAAATCTATTTCGAGTATCATACTAAATTTATACGCATGTTCCATTTTTTTTCCTTTAATTAAACAAAAGTATTATTCTAAATACTGCACTTAAATGTGTTTAAAGTGACAAGGTGAAAAATGTACGTCTCCATCAGAGTTTCTTCAATTAATTAAAGTGTAATGCAAAGTCAGTGCTCTTCAATGCAAAAATAACTTTTTAATGTCTATATGTCTGTGTTTTCTTATACAGTTAAATTTAATTATTAGAATATATAAAGAAAGAGTATCCTAAAAAGAAATTGAAAGATGAATCTTCAGACAGCGGAATATTAAGAAATACATATATATAAGACATATATAAAATGTTACAAAGTTAGTTATTTTAAAAGTTCACTTACGGGAAAGATAACTGTAATGCATTTCCTGGAGGAGTTGTCAATTGCCAAATACATTCTATATCATCAGGATAGTTATCAGGATACAATGGACTGGTAAAGCGCCCAGATGAGACTTTGATTTCACCACCACAAGCTAAGAGATAAGTACAAGAACATGTGTGTATTTGCTTCTATAAATATAAACATTTATTTGTGTAAAATATCAATATCCTTGTAATTTATCAATTTAAATAGACATGTACATTATAAAACTATAATTAAGTCTACTGCATATTTCAAGCAAATTGAACTAAAGGGCTATACATATCTTTAGAAGAGGATTATCTTGCCAAATGTAAAACTAGTAGACATTGTAAATATATTTTAAACAAATAACCACACAAAAAAATCTTTTGAAATCAGATTTCAAGACCTAATTACAGGAGTTTCAACATTGTTGAGCATAGATTTTTCCCTTGAAATTTATATAACCAGCAACTGTTTTGAACAGCCACATTAACCAATTATCTCTACTTCACATTGCCAACGCTCCTCATATCCACTACTCCAAACACTAATAACAACCCATGACTATTCTACATGGCAAGCAGTAAGACAACATAACTTGTTTACTTACAACTATGAGATGATGAATTCACCACTCTGAACCCATTTCAACCCACGACTATTCTACATGGCAAGCAGTAAAACAACATAATGTGTTAACTTACAACTATGAGATGATGAATACACCGCTCTGAACCCCTTGCCCCTTGCATAGCCGCCTGATTTAAATTGCACTCGCAGGGATGAACCATGTGATGTTATAGAAGCTGGTAATGAGGAGCCACAGTATCTGTTTTGAAGTTCATCATCGGCTGCCACAAAAGCATCTCTGCCATCATTAACAGCTACCCAGGCCAGACTACAATTTAAAGTTTCATAAATATCCATAGCTGTGAAATGTAAGGTCACTCGCTGAGCTGGAAAGAAGGGAAAAAAACAACATTTTGCTTAACCATGTATTCAGACAGGATACTCAAAAGAAAATGACACTATAGTCGTAGACCAATGATTATAAATTTGTAGCTGCGAACCAAAGAAAATGAAACTGTAACTGTAGATGAAATAAAATGAAACTATAGCTACAGACCAAATAAAATGAAACTATACCTAAAGACCAAAGAAAATGACACTATTGCTGTAGACCAAAAAAATGGCGCTATAGCTGTAGACCACATTAGGAGCTGCCGAAATGATTTAAATAAACCTGCTTTGCAGTGTGGTGGATGGAACTGCAAAGTGACACATTTAGATAGACCAGCCCATACAGCCCTTCCTTCCAAACATATGTGTTTCCTCATATTTGTGCCAAATAGATAACAAAAGTATTTGAGCTCCTAAATAAGTTAAGAGTGTATCTCAACTCCTTAAAAAGTTAAGAGTGTACTTAGCTACTTAAGAAATGTGGGTGTATCTGAAATCCTTTAAAAAGTAAGAGTGTATCTGAAATCCACCCTTCCAGTACAAGCAGAGCAACAATAACAAGTAATTATTTCCTTGTGTAGACACCAAGAAGGTACTTACTGTTGCTAGCAGAAGAAATTATCCAAATACATTCAGAATGAGGAGCAATTTGATGAGGGTAAAGTGGAGACGTTATTTCACCATCCACATCAGCATTCAAATTACCTCCACAAGCTAAATCAAATATTTAAAAAATATTTTAAAAATAGCTGCAAACCAAATAAAGCACAATGATTATTTCAAAATAAAAAAGAGAGAGAAAGAAGGTTGAGATAGTATACGAAAATATTAAATAAGCAATTTCAATGCGAAATATGTTTGACCTTTAGATTAATTACACTCAATGGCAGAACTTTGTTTAACAAGATCAAACTAGAAAATCCCTATACTAATTATGCGACTCATTGATATCAACTCAACCTGTTTTGTATTCTGCCAGGAAACCTTGGTGACTTCGTGAAGAATCAGCGACCATTTTAATAAACATTTGATTTCCACTTGATCTGAGAGCAGGTGGAGTATGAATGTCACAGAAGTGACCCAGTTGGGTAGACTCTGTGCTGTTCCCATCATACACCTTTTCAGAAGGAATACAAATGACTTCAAATTGGAATTTTGTTGGTACCAGATAATATGCACCATATGGGAGAATAGGGATAGGATGTATAGCTTTGTGGTTAACTCATAGCATGTAGCATGGCTAGGCTAATGTGCACCATATGGGAGAATAGGGATAGGATGTATAGCTTTGTGGTTAACTCGTAGCATGTAGCATGGCTAGGCTAATGTGCACCATATGGGAGAATAGGGATAGGATGTATAGCTTTGTGGTTAACTCGTAGCATGTAGCATGGCTAGGCTAATGTGCACCATATGGGAGAATAGGGATAGGATGTAAAACTTTGTGGTTAAATGGCATGGTTAATGCTAACAGAAAAATGAGAATGGTTTGATATAGTGTAAGCAGTTTTCTGGTGGTTCATTAATTTGGATTTTTAAAAAATACTCCATACTCAAATTTAAAGACATGCATATACTTATTGTTATACTAGCATCAATTTAAAACAATTTGTTTCTTTGGCAGCAATCATCTAAATCTTCATCACCCCTTGTTTATTCATAATAATTTTGTCACTTTAACTTATTAGTAATTATGTTATCTAACATAGGTACAGAAAAATTTAAAGAAGCTTAATTTCAGAAGAGATGATGAAAAAATGCATCCTTGAATTTTGGTTTGAGTTTAACTTTTATTTTAACATCGAAGAATCTGTTTAATTTTTTTTAAAGTTCATTTTAAGACATTTCAACTGATTTTTATATAACTAATAGTAATAAAAATGATCAAATTATTCTTTAATATTTTGATTTTATCAAACAAATGTAAAATAAACATTTACCTGCACTCATGAAGACATTGTAAGGAACATCTAAAAGTGTACTTACATCTACATAGTCATATGTACAATTGTCTCCTTCAAGGTGAAAATTTAGGAATGTCAGAGCCACAGCATGATATTGTTCCACAGTGATGAGCCACTCACATACAGAGTTGTGGTCATAGGTTTCTGGGAAGTTCTTGGAGGAAATTCTGCCATTTCTTGCTGAGAATTTACCACCACACCCTGGAGAAAGGGAAGAAGGGGGATAACTATGCATATCATTAACTGTACATTCAATTATTTTTATATTCCCTAAGTATTATCTTGATACTAATATGATTTTAAATAAAAAATTCCTTTAAGATGATGCAAGAATATCTGGGAATCATAATATAAACTCACCATTAGGCACTGCCTTGTATGTGGCATTAAAGCCAGTCCCATGAATTGAATAATCGCTTTCAAAATAAACAAACATGGTATTGCCTGATGAAGTCACTGTTTGAGGACCACTTTGTCTGTGACAAGCTTGGATTAATTGAAAGCCTTGCCTGTCACTACCAGAATGGACCTTTATAAGAAAATTTAGACATTTATGACACGATAAGATTCTTTATTAATCTAAAAATAAATAGAAATGTCTTTTAACTACATCGTAATAACTATAAGCAATATAATTTCTATTGAAAATTAAATTTTAAAACAATTTTTTTTCACCCTATATAATTGTTCAAATTTTTTTTAACAATTTCATTTTTTTATTTTTAAAATAAATTATGGTTCTTGCAACATTTAGTCTAACACACTAAAAAAATAAAAACAATGTTTAATCAAAGCAAGACATTACAAGTAAATATTTTAAGGTTTGTTTGTTTTATTTAATAAATCAGATTTAAATTTTCAATAAAAATGCTTCAGGGGAATGAGTTAAAAATGTTGCAGTATAGCATCAAAGCTTACTTCAAGAGCATCAAAGCGGCAGCCAGTAGAAGATTCCACATCAAAGGTGTGCAGTGTGAACTCCACAGACATGCCTAACTCAACAATTATTTCCCAGGTGCAGATTACATTAGCAGGGTAAGGATTGGGGTAACCTGGACTGGTAAAGCCTCCACTGTTCCCAGTCAGTCTACCACCACAACCTGTTCACAAGAATTTAACATTCAATTTTTCTTCTTCTATATCTGAAAACAGTGTTCACCATATGTTATATTATGCGGTATAAAGAAAAACCTGAAAAATTGAATTGTATGTGTGTAAAGTATTAATGAAGTTAACTTGTTTCCCTTGAGAAATAAATAAATGGAGGAAACTACATGAAGCTGAAAGCAAAAAAAGAAAACATTATTTAAGGATTATATAGAGTGAGTGGTTGAAAATAGGAATCTACTTTTTTTGTTTTTTTGTTGCTTAACTATAATTTTCATTTTTTTAAAAAAAACATTACATTATTTACTTTTTTTCCTAAATGAAAAAATAATGAATTGAGGCCTTTATAATTTAAACTCAACTTCTAGCATTTATCACTAAAACATATATGGACTATATTTCTCATCTTCTGTTGTGTTCATGACAGACAGTGCACACACTATGAAAAGTACAATATTTTGAATCAGATACATACACATTCATTTTGTAAATAAAAAATGTAAATTCTTAATAGTTACCATCTTTGATCCATTCCAATCTAAATCCGTTAAATGCGTCAGATCCATCTGTTTTAAAACTGATATAAAGTTTATTTGTGGATGAGCTAAATGGTTGAACATCTGGGCCACACAGGCGTGTTGTGTTAGAACCATCAATTATCTGAAAATAAAATTAATTGTAGAACATGATTTCCAGAAGCTATACTTCTTTGTCTCATAATTAAAGAAAAAAAAAACTACTAAAACATATTATATTTATGATTCCTAAACTTAAAACATTGGCGTACGAGTGGTCAAGTTTCCCATTGGCTTAGGTACCAGTGCCAGATTTATTTATTATCTTTATTTTTTATTTGCTCTTAACTATTTTATAAATATTATTTAATCTGTGAAAAGACGATTCCATTATGTGATATCTGTTTCCATTTACTACAGACATGAACACTCTTTTATTAATGTTGCTATAAAGCTGTTGTAAAATTAAAAGAAAAAATAATAGCCCAACTTATTCTTAATAATTAAATTAAAAGATTGTGCGTGTCATCTTTTCTGGACAATACAATCTTGTTTATTTAAGGTGTTTGCTAATGTTGTATGGACAATACAATCATGTTTATTTAAGGTGTTTGTTTATGTTGTATGGACAATACAATCTTGTTTATTTAAGGTGTTTGTTTATGTTGTATGGACAATACAATCTTGTTTATTTAAGGTGTTTGTTTATGTTGTATGGACAATACAATCTTGTTTATTTAAGGTGTTTGTTTATGTTGTATGGACAATACAATCTTGTTTATTTAAGGTGTTTGTTTATGTTGTATGGACAATACAATCTTGTTTATTTAAGGTGTTTGTTTATGTTGTATGGACAAGACAATCTTGTTTATTTAAGGTGTTTGTTTATGTTGTATGGACAATACAATCTTGTTTATTTAAGGTGTTTGTTTATGTTGTATGGACAATACAATCTTGTTTATTTAAGGTGTTTGCTAATGTTGTATGGACAATACAATCTTGTTTATTTAAGGTGTTTGTTTATGTTGTATGGACAATACAATCTTGTTTATTTAAGGTGTTTGTTTATGTTGTATGGACAAGACAATCTTTTTAATTTAAGGTTTTTGTTTATGTTGTATGGACAAGACAATCTCATTTTTTAAGTTGCATTATTGACAAAACAGTAACAGTCTTATAATATTTAAGGTGGATGTCATGTTGAATGGAAAATACAATCTTGCTTATTTTAAGTAAAAGACAAACTGTTTTATTTAAGGTGGCTGTCATTTATTAACGACAAAACAGTCTTGTTTATAAAAGGTTTATATCATGTGTTATTGACAAAATAATCTTGTTTATGTTACCGGTAGGTGGATTTCCCAATTTGGGGACATATCAGTCTTTTTATGATTGATGTTTTGTTTAATAGACAAGAGAGTGTTTATTATTTTAATGTGGATTTTATTTTTTTATGCACAAGCAAATCTTTTTCATTTTTTAATGCAAAAATAAGTTGTGTTTAATTAAGGTGGATTTGATATTTTATGGACAAGACATGTTTATTAAATGTTAATGTTATGTATTAGAGATATGAAAATCTTATTTTTTTTTTTTATGTTGGCTGTCATGTTTTATGGACAAGAACAATTAGCTTATTTAAGATAGATCTACATGTACTATAACAAGACAATCTTGTTCATTTATGATAGAAGTAATGTTATTTGAAAAATACAATCTCATTTATTTAAGGTGGTTATCATGTATTATGGATAATAGCAATTTTGTTGATATAAGGTGGATGTTATGTTTTATAGACAAGAAAATCATATTTATTAAAGGTTCGTGTGATGTTTTAGGGACAAGACAAATTTTTTGATCTCATGTTGTATTGATATGTCAATCTTGTTTATTTAAGGTGGATGTCCTTAGTGTCAAGACAACTCATTTGTTTAAGGTGGTTGTTATTAGGGACAAGACAAACTCGTTTGTTTAAGGTGGATGTCATTAGGGACAAGACAATTGTTTAAGGTGGATGTCATTAGGAACAAGACAACTGTTTAAGGTGGATGTCATTAGGGACAAGACAACTGTTTAAGGTGGATGTCATTAGGAACAAGACAACTGTTTAAGGTGGATGTCATTAGGAACAAGACAACTGTTTAAGGTGGATGTCATTAGGGACAAGACAATTGTTTAAGGTGGATGTCATTAGGAACAAGACAACTGTTTAAGGTGGATGTCATTAGGAACAAGACAACTGTTTAAGGTGGATGTCATTAGGGACAAGACAATTGTTTAAGGTGGATGTCATTAGGGACAAGACAATTGTTTAAGGTGGATGTCATTAGGGACAAGACAACTGTTTAAGGTGGATGTCATTAGGGACAAGACAACTGTTTAAGGTGGATGTCATTAGGGACAAGACAATTGTTTAAGGTGGATGTCATTAGGGACAAGACAATTGTTTAAGGTGGATGTCATTAGGGACAAGACAATTGTTTAAGGTGGATGTCATTAGGGACAAGACAATTGTTTAAGGTGGATGTCATTAGGGACAAGACAATTGTTTAAGGTGGATGTCATTAGGGACAAGACAATTGTTTAAGGTGGATGTCATTAGGGACAAGACAATTGTTTAAGGTGGATGTCATTAGGGACAAGACAATTGTTTAAGGTGGATGTCATTAGGGACAAGACAATTGTTTAAGGTGGATGTCATTAAGTACAAGACAAACTTGTTTTTTAAGGTGGGTTCATGCTTTTTGGAAAAGTTATTTATGTTTATTTAAGGTGGGTGTGTCATGTTGCATAGACAAGACGGGCTCGTTTCTTTAAGTTGGTGGGTGTTTTCCTGTTTGGGCATGACAATCTTATTTAATTAATGTGCATGTCATGTTTTATGGACAAGACAATCTTATTTATTTGAGGTGGGCGTTTTATTGTATGGACACGACAATCTTATTTAATTAATGTGCATGTCATGCTTTATTGTTTATTTAAAATTTGATGTCATATTTTGTGGACAAGAAAATCTCGTTTATTCCAAATTTATTTCATGTTTACTTTTATGATTTAGGCAACCAATTGAGATGTCTTTTACGATTCTCCGTTGAGACCCATCAGAACAACTATTTTAAGAGACAAGTTTAAAAAAATTATTTCCCCCACCAAGAGGGGTGAGGGAGGTTGGTCACCGAACGAAATAATTACTTCACTGGAATGGAAAGACTAAATTGTTTGTACTAGGCTAAATATTATCCAGCAATATCTTGCCAGCTATGTATGAAAACACAAAGCATAGGTATGACAATAACCGCGAAACTTTGTTTTGATATTTTTAAAGCCTTCCTAACTGATATTTAGGTGAAAATTGGCTCTATTAGAGCCATAATAATTATTGTAGGTATATGTTCTAGAATGTAATTATAGTATAAAAGCAAAGGGCACTCAAGGGTCTATTTTGCTAACCATACTACTTTTAAAAAAAACATTTAAAAATTTTTTTTAATTACTTTTAAATTAAAAGAGTATAAGCCAAAGTATTCAATAAATGTTTATTTATTAATATACACAATGATCTCTTTTTTTATAAAAAGAATGTAAATATTGATCCTTTCCCCATCATTTTTTGATGCATACAGAATGTATGCCTGAACGAATTTTTAAATACCTAACTTTTAATATTTCAGTTTTGGCTTCGGCCAAAAGTCTCTTTAAGCTTTTGGTGTCAGCTTCAGTTTGCCAAAAGTCTTGTTAAGCTTTTAGTTTTGATTGAAAGTTATTTTTAAATTTGGGCCTAGTTTCAGTTTCCGGCGAAATCAGAAAATCACTTTCGGTCAGTCTCTAGTGTGGAATATAGTTTAACAACACTATTAAGAAATTTTTTTTCTTCTCTTTTTTAAACCTTGAGGATTTTTACATTTTAATTTTTCTATGCAAAAAGAAAAAATAGTGTGATAAATCTGTACAAACCTCCACATAATCATACAGGCAACGTGGATGATATTCCAAAATAAATGTAGCAAATGTGACATTTATTTTGCTTCCTGGAGATACTTCAATGGTCCAATTGCAGTTTTGTAAATGTGGATAATTATTTGGAAAATTTGGACTTTCAATGACACCATACTGGCCAGTTAAAGTGGTGTTACAATCTGGAAGGAAATTGGTAACAAAAATTTCTAAATTGAAGACTTTAAATATATATTTCAAATTGTATAGCTAAGTCTGTGTATTAATAAATTCTTCATATTACTTAATTAAAAATATTAGTCTTTTGAAAATCTTAATTATTCCAATGTTCAATATTGATTCCATTTTTTTAAACTAAATATAATTTCAATCTGTTTTTAAACAAACATTAGTAACAAATTACTAATTCAATTCTACACTGTCAATGCATCAACCGATTTGTCCTAGCACTGTGGTAAGCCCACATATAAGTATAATCGTAAAGTCTCATTCTTTTAAGATATGAAGTGTGTTGTAAATCAAAATGTCTGTTATATAATTCCTGGAGTTGCCAGAAATTAACTAAAAATTACATTAAAAACAAAGAATTGGTGAGATTTTTTATCCTTGTTCCTTAAATACTGATTAAGATTTATATTAATCAAAATAGTATACCGTGAAATGAAATACACTTACTTGTAAAGTATTGAACCCTGAATCCACGTCCTGCCATGTTATAGTCAGTTTTATATTTAATCCACAATTTGTTGGTATTTGAAGTGATTGGATGAGGAGGTGTTGTACCACACAATCTTGTTATTAGTCTTCCTGTCTGACCACCATCACGAACCTGCACAAAGTATATTTTAATGAAAACAGTTTTCATAAGAAAAATTCCTCTTTCTATTGTTTTACAACTTTGTTATATCAACTTTGTTATATCAATAAGGTGTTATTTTTTAAATAAGTACAAAAGTCAGAAATTCTCAAGGATGAATATTTTTCATATACATATGGAGTCTATATATATATATATATAATATATATAATATATAATATTTTTCATACACACACACATATATTATATAAATATATTATAATAACATATTATATAAGAAGGACCTAAAGTATCCATGTTAAACCAAATCGGGATTAAATCGAGCGCAGGATCCCATCAGGATTGCTTCAAGATTCAGTCGGAAACCCATTGGGATACCATCAGGTGGGGAATGGGATTCTGATTTGAAAGGGATCCCACTGGGGAATTGGAAATTTAATTTGTAAGGGATAAAATTTAAAATGTTAATATTTTTTCTTAGCGAATTGTATTCTAGCTAAAAGGTTGTAGCAGTTGTTTTTTTTCCAAATGCAATCCCAAGCCACGCCGTGTATATTGGCTAGTATATATATCTAATGTGTATATATATATATATATATATATATATTTATCTAATGGTATGAAATGAAGATGTAGTTAAGATTAAAAAAAACACATTTCTAGACTTAATTGGTCATTGTTTTATTTTATTTTACTCTGTTGTTTTATAATGCAACTATATATCTGCTATATTATTTTTGTACTAGAATGAGATTCAATAAATCAATGATGTTTCATATTAGACAAACCTCTATGTAATCATAACAGTTTGGAGAGGAACCTTCAACATCTAAATCAACAAAAACCAGTATGATTTTACTCCCGCGTGATACAACAATATTCCAGACACATTCAGAGTTGTGATTGTAATTTCCTGGGTAATTGGGTGAAACAAAACCACCAGTAGGGGTTGTCATTAGTCCACCACATCCTGAAAATACAGACATTAAAATCTCAACATTTGTAAATAGGCATCTGGGTTGCAGAATAAGAATCTAATTTGGGCAAGCATGCAAAAAAGATCTCAGGTGTAAATCATATCCAACCCTATTCAAAATTTAAACATTCAATGGATGAGCTATTAATTTCATCTACCAATAATTATTAAACAAAAATGTGTTTCATTTTTAAAATATCATAAAAATTTTACAGACATATTTCAACTCCCAGGGTTTTCCAGCATGATTAGGAATTCTCTATTGGATTGTTCCATTTACTGACTTATTACTGTATATTACCATGTATTTAACATTCATTATAAAAATAATAAAATACCACATCAAGTTTCATGCATTCTGGTAATTTTCTTCCTTAGTATACAACACCAATAAACAAAATCAATCATGTTTTAAATTGTCAAAATCCTTACATTATTGTAATATTATTGAAAATGAAAGGTGGTCATACAAATACTGTTACAGGTTTTATTCTTACATACAATAAATTGTCTCTGTACTGAAGAAGGCATTAGCCAAAACCTTTAAATTTATATTTTGTGTTTAATTAAAGCTTACATATACTAATTATATTTTTTAAACTATTTTTTTTAAAAGTGTTTGTGTCTCATTAATCTCCTTAAAATCATTTTGGCAGTGATACCTTCTTACAAATATCTTTATTTTAGATGTTTTTGGTGGAAAATAATGTTACGCAGACAACATTTCACAAATATCAGTTTGCAAATATATTACTATGATAATAAGTCATATTCTGTTGTATTTTGCATAATCTCCAGATACCTGTAGCCCCAGAGCTGTATTCAAGACGAAATCCTCTCTTTTGGACTGAATGGTCAGATTTAAACTTGAGATATAATCTATTGCTGTGAGATATAAAGGGTGTGACCGCTGGCTGATTGCCACACAATTTGAGCAAAGCTGGAGATGACAAGTAACCTCCGTTCCTGACAAATTTGGTGGCAAAATGAAAAATAGTTTATTTTCTGCATAATCAAAAAAAAATTTGGAAAAAATTAGAATGAAACAATCCTACACATTCATCTACACATTCATAACTTTAAAACTTAATAAAAGTATATTCTTTTTCTATATTTCTTCAGAGAAGAAGACACATTTCTTTTGCATTTTTTCAACATTGTTCAAGTAATCAACCTCAAACATACAACACTTCCCATAATTCAAATATTTAAAAAAAGTAACTCTCTTGCCCTTGATTGCACCAAAAAATATGAATTTTCTTGCCTGATATCCAAATAATCATGAGGGCAGCGATTATAGGGTCCTTCCAGTTCAAAATCTGTTATGTTCACAAAGATTTGATTGCCTTCTGGCACAGTTATAGTCCATTCACATTCTCTGTCATGTGGGTAGCTCCCGGGATAGTTGGGTGATGTCACCACACCTGTAGCTGTTCTAAGATCTGAGCCACAGACTAGGGGAAAATCATGAATAGAGCATTGAATATTTACTTAAGAGGCAATAATTGCTGCCAGTGATACTTCAGTTTAGGGTAACTGCCTAAATATCCAGTTGTATTTCAATGTTGTAAATAAAGTATGATAAGGAAAACAACTTAAGAAAACAAAACTCATAATTTAAGCCTCTCAAACACAAATGTAATTGAGAATTAGAACTAGGTGAAAAGTCAGCTATAAATTTTGAAATTCATTTTCACCACAATCCTATATGGTTGACACTAAAATAATTCTTTGCGAGTTCCCCAGAGTTCTCCCTCATATTTCACCTATGTGGACATCTACTATTTTGTTTTAAAATTGTACTAACATCTGAGACTGCACACACTTTAAAAAAATAAAATAAAATTGAATCATCACACCTATCATTATGGTTAATACACAAAACTTGATGTCAGGTAATAAAAAAATTGTTGATAAAGAACACATAAAAAACTGTAGATCTTGGAAGGTAGAAGAGCACTTACTGTGTGACTGATTGATAGCCACAAAGTTGGCCCGAAATCCCTCTCTGGAAGTATCAGAATCTGTCTCCATGTATATAACCATGACATTATCTGATGATGTTAGGAAAGGTGGTGCACTTGAACCACAGTATCTTGAAATATAGAAGACAATAAGCCGTTTCCAAAGGACTAGGGAAAAACTTTCAACATGAGTGGTCAAAGAATTCTAACAGAATTAGATTATGATCTTTAACTCATACACGCTAATGTATACAAGTAATGGTGTATCGACAATGAGATCAACTTTACTTAAGAAACTGCATGCACATAAAATACAATAAGGTACAATCAAATTTGTTCCCACCAATAACATGTATAAGAAACATCCGTCTCTTATAGCTTAGTCTTTACCTCAACAACTCTACTACTGTTATATTACCATCAGCTCATTCAAGAGATAATCTAATAGTTTTATTAACTGAAATTGCAGTTATTAGTCAGAAACTTAAATGTTTAGCATGCATAATTCTTTATCTCTACTAGTATAAAGTGAAAAAAAAAATCAGAAAACCAAATTGAATTAAAGTAGGAGTAAAATAATAGAAAATGTTCTAACCTTCCCAGCCGGCTACCTTCAAACATTGTGGAATTATCATAGACCTCCAAAAAATCATGAATGCATGTGTTCCCATAATATATTGTTTCAAAGCTGAACATATGAAACATAAGTCGTATAACATGGCCGGGGTCAACTGTGAGATACCAAGTACAGTTGATTCCATGAGGATATTCATTAGGATGCTGAGGACTACTAATATTTCCTGAATTGGCATTGATCACACCACCACACTGGCTGGAGCCTAAAATATTCCACAAAAAAAAGACTTTATTTGCATTAAAAACTTAACCACAAATGAGTTTGAATTTTCATTCACAAAAGTTCAAGATTATAAATATGTGTGATATGACTATGTCCTATGTTAAAATCCTTAATATTAACTTCGCTTGTGTTCGTGGCTGAAAAATTTTTCGGACTACTAATTGACTCATTTCCCATCATTTTGAGCTGAAACTTGTCACATAAACTTGATGCCATTAACGAAACTTCTATCAAATTTTCAGCATCATCCCCTAAACTTCTAACCCTAAAAATCAGTTTTTCCTGTTTTTCAAGGGGAAAATGAAAGAAAAATGATAACATTTATTTCACAAAATAAAATTCTAAATAACTGTGCTAAGTGAGATTCTATTTATTTATTTTAAAATATCGCATGTGTGTTTGGTGCATAACATTTTCTTTAGATCTTCTGAAATAGTTGGTGAAATAAATCTGCAGTGTGAAAATGGGTGGTTCATTAGAATAACAATATAGCTTAGGGGCATGAAACAAATGTATGATTGCAAGCCTTTGGGGAGCACTAATTGAGATTCTTGTAAAGTGAGTTACTTGTATGCACGTTTTGTCAAATTTTCAGCCCCATCCCACCATTGCATGATATTACATTATATAAAGGACTTATATGAAAAATGTTGTTTTAAGTGGTTATTTAATCTTATTATTAAATCCTTTAAATTCATTTTCCTTTTGTTCATGGTTAAATTTTTGAACGGCTTATTGATTCACTTTCTGTCAACCTATCATCTTGCAAGTGGCACATAGACTGGATGCCAATAAATACACACTGTCACATTTTCAGCCCCATTGCCCAAACCAAACCCCAAAAATCTGTTTTTCCTATTATTCAAAGGGAAGATGAAGGAAATATAATGACACTGATTTCAAAGAGGGTGGATCTTAGAATATAAATATAATTCAGGGTCATGAAAAAATGTTAAGTTACGAGCCTGTGGGGGGGGGGGGGGGAGGGAGCAGTAATTGTAGTTCTTATAAAGTGTGTTACTTGTATGTATGTTTTTGTCAAATTATTAGCTCCACCCCCAATTGCTCAATATTACATTTTTTAAAGGATTTACATGAAAAGGGTTTGCTTAATTTGTAACAAAGACTTCTTCTTCTTATATATATTAAGGGCCCACTGTAAATGTATTGATCATTCTGGCTCTTATGTATGTAGAGGGATTTGCAATGTTTCTGTGTCTGTCTGTGATGAGGATATTTCACTGGTTGCAAGGGCTACTCAGCAAGAGACTCAGGAAATGTGTCAAGTGTTGTCACCTCAACTGTTCCTTTTGGAAGCATGTTCCAGTCCATGATTGTCTTTGGCAAGAATGAGCAGCTCCTGTTCTGTGTTCTTGTCATCATGAGCTGATTGTTATGACTTGTCTGTATTAATCGGCATCCTTCCATCTTGTGAGACAATGGTGCATCACCGTTGGGTTGGGTTGCATTTTCTCGAGTGGCTGTGCAGTCCTATCCTTGAGTGACAGTCTTTACCACAGTTTTTACACACGAGTTCCGTGCTTCTTAATATTTTGGCCTTTCTCCTAGCTCTTCTGTCTGCAGCCTCTTCCATTCTTCGCTCCTCGGCTACCATGACGCCCTCTTTGACAACTGTGCGCCATGTAGATCGGTCTTTTGCCTTACACTTCCAGTCACTTGTATGTATTTTGGCTGCTTTCATGTCTCTTTGACAGACATCTTTAAATCGTTTGTATTAAGTTTTTGGTTATATCAGAATAAGTATTCATGCAAAGTATATATCAGCTTAAATAAAATCTAATTTTAAAAAGCAAGAAACATACCTTAGGGTGTATGCAATGCATTTATTTAAAATTAAATGCATTCATTTATAAACTTTCAGAAATATTGTACTTAAAAAATGCTGCTAAAAATTATGATAAATTTAAATACCAGTACCAACAGCTGTATAGGTAGCTTGGAATCCAGTGGCATGCATAAAATGATCAGTAACAAACTTGATAACCATCTGATTGCTTACAGCTCTCACATCCTCAGGAGTATCACTTGAACAAAGCCTATTACCAATTTGATTACCTGGAGCAATAATGTTGTCATATACCTGGGGGTCACACAAAAATGTCATCAATTATGAATTTGAAACTTTTAAAAGCTTTTAATGTGCCAAATATGTTAATCCTTTGAACTTTTGATCCTGCTTGATAAGTCTTAATATTAAAAGTACATACCCCTCCAGACAGATGATTCAGTCTACTATACTTAACCTTAGATGGAGAGTCCTTATATAATAATGTGTTTTTAATACTAAGATCTGGGTTTTACCACATTCCTTGCGAATCTTTATTTTCATGAATGTGCCAGTGGAAGTGTTATTTTTGTTATGTTTTATTCATGTTTTTGATGTATGGGCATCAAAAGAATTGATATTTTAAGGAACCATAACCAGACCACGTTTATATTATAAATAATTCAATGCATTATGATTATGTTTTGAAAAAGAATTATAATAAAAAGTTAATAGATATTTATCATAGCATCAATTGAATTGACTTGAGATATTTCCTGTGGTGAACAGGTTTCTTTATATGATACATTTTGTTATTGTAATTTACTAATCGTAATTCCAACAGACAAATTTGAATTGAATTAAGTAAAGCATATATAATGTTTTGATTCCTTGAATTTTCTTTCTTGTGTGTCTGTTTGATGTAAATCCCCCCTCCCTACCCCCAGTGTGCTAGTTGCATTGATTTTTTAGGACCAGGAGCTTTGATAGTAGCATCAAAGTAATAAATGATCCGTAGTTTTAATTATTGTTTTATAAACAAACCTCAACATAATCAAAAGGACAGAGGCGATGAAATGGGGGAATTCCAATGTGAAAGAAAATGGCATCAAGCATGTCCTCTTCTAAGTCAAAGCTGTTAAAATGTAATAAAATACTGTGGCCTTGAGGTACTTGAATGTTGTAAATGCATTCGGTATTTGTTGGGTAAATGTTTGGCCAACCTGGTGAATGAATCTGACCAGATGAACCAGTGAAGGTTCCTCCACATCCTGAAAAAAAAATAAGCACAGTGGTAAGGAGACTAAACTGCCTCTTCTCCATCATCGTTATGTGATAATTTTTACTGCATTAAAAATAGGCTTTTAGCAATATGTAAATTGCCATTATTTTTATAACAATGAACATTATTCTGACCTGAAGACCAAACAGCTTTAAATCCTCTACCAGACATCTGTGCAGCAGATCGCAGCTCAAGATACATAACATTACTGGAACTTCTTATTAGAGCTGGAGTTGCTGCTCCACAGAAATTTGCCAAGAGAGTTGCTGTTTGATTTCGTCCATCACGAACCTGAAATTTATATATTTGCTAGTTAAGTTACAACACTATAGAACAGGGTTGGGCACCTGCAGCCCACCGAAAGGTTTAATGCAGCACTCCGTACCATACAAGACTGGATAAAGATGCATTTCTAAATTGTTTTATCTTTAGCATTGAATTGTTTGTACTTTTTTTCATTCAAAAAAATTGTTATTTAAATGTATAAAGAAAAAAAATTGTAACTTAAATAATAAAAAGAAAATTCAAATAAGAAAATGATGTTTAAGGCAAATTTTTTAAAATTTTGCTTGAGGTTAAGTGCATTGATAAACCCTCCAGTGACAATGTGTTTGTGACAGAGATTTTGACAAACACAATCAGCAGTTGCTAGTGGGATGAGAACAAACATTATTTAAAGCTCTAATTAAATCATGCTATTTGTGAATGAACTCATTTTAGTTGGCACTAACCATCAACAAATGTCAGGTACAAACCAGCTATGTTCCTCATCCACCCATCCAAGGGAACTAAAACTTGACAATTCAAATAGCTCAGCAAATAATCAAGAACTAAGATGTTATCACTTCCATTTTCATTAAGCAAGTTTGTGGTGTCACTCGACACAATCAAGCTTGAAATGAAAGTCTCAACAAATCGAACAAACTACACATGAATTGAAGGATTATACAAATGATAACAAGATGTGTTAAAATCTGTTACATTTCTAATTCACTGATCTTAGAAGACCAAATGGATGTATAAATTTCAGAACTACCCAATAGATTTCTTGACTCAACAAAGACCGTCAGAAATGTCCTCACACTTTCTGCTTCTAAATTCTGGTGGAAATAGTTATGCTACTACATGACCTGAACGCTAAAAAGTACTGAACATCTGAGATTGAATGATTGAGAAACAGTTGGGTCACATTTTGGTAACAATTGAAAAAATTTAATTCAGATGGCAATTGAATGCATTTTGTTTTCTTTCCATTTGGGCTCCATTTTACAACACTATTATTTAGTTTAACTCATTGATGATTCCTCATAATTACGGCTTTAGCAATCAAAATAAATATATCACAAGGACAAACATATAATCACGTCGATATTGTTCTACAGATAAATTTATTATCAAGTAGTCAACTCAACATTGCATTTTCCAGATCCAGGAACTGAGCCAAAAAGTAAAGCCAGTATTATAGGAAACCTGCAACAAAGAAAGCTGTTGGGAGATGATCATCACATAATTTTGCAATGAAATTGCTCACAAAATTAGTTAGATTTAAAAAAAATATATTTTATAACTATAAATTTATTTCATCTAAAATTTGTGAACATTTAAAATTTTGCCATCCTTTGAGCTCAGTTATGCTACAAGGAGACAAATAATTTTAATCATAGCAATTTTTTTTAAATACCAGTACTCTCACTACTGCTTATTTGTGGACTTATAATGGAAGGAATGTTTGAAGTCAGTCATTGATAACATAAATAAATTATATATAATTTGGCATGCCAATTTATTAATTCTTCTTGTTCTATATTTTGAGCGCCCATGATCAATTTATGTAATTAAACGTGGCCCTCTGCAAAAATTTGCTGCCCTTCATTGCTTTAGACAATTTATCTTTTTGGTAATAAATTTAAATGACAATCATTGTACCACATGGAGATCTAAGTATTCTTCCAAAGGGAGATCAAAGTGTTGTCCTATAGCAAGATATCCATTGTGTCCCAAAGGGATACCTTCATGTTGTCCAAAAGGGGGATTTAAGACTTGTCCCAGAGAAGTATAAGGTTATTTCTGTGATATTTGTGCATTGTTTTCAAGGGATATCAAAGTGTTGTCCCAAATGAAATTCATTTTTTTAAAGATATGACTGTAGTCTAAATGAATATCTTTATGTAATCCAAAAGGGAGATCGATGAATCATCCCAGAGAGATCTAAGGTTATCCCAATGATGTATTTGTGTTGGTAAGGGGATATCAAAGTGTTGTCAAAGAGAGTGTTCTAAGCAGAGAGCAATCAACGGTTGTACCGAAATGATATATGAATGTTATCCCAAAGGCTCATTTACAAAATATAATATTTTAGTACACTGTTCAATGAAAGAACTTAAATATATTTACAAGAAAAACATTACAACTAATTTCATAGAAAATTTAAGTTGAAAAGTTTAAATTTCAAACAAAACTCTAACAAATTACTATATTATCACACTATGTTTAATTTTATATCAAAATTTTTTTAGATGTACATCTTAATCCTTAACAAATAAACATTGATTAAGACAGTAGATGCTAAATGAAAAAAAAAAATGTTAACTTAATAAATATGACTAACAAGACTATAAAATTAAATTACGAGCAGCTGAATGAATGTTCACATAAAAGAAGATCTACTAGTCTAAACTTTTTCATTTATTTGAAATTATTTTCTTATTTCATCTGTTCTTTAAAGTCATAATTAAAAAAATTAATTAAGCCAATAATTTTATTCAATAGAACTTCTACATCATAAAATCACTGGCCCTCTTCTGCTTCCCTCTTTCCCTTACTGTTTAACAAACAGATTAAAAAAAACAAAAACCCCACTTACAACAAGAGAATTATCCATGCATTCAGATTGTGAAAGCAAATCAAAGTCATCAAAAGTCAGCACAACAGAATAACCAGGAAGGACCCAAATGTTCCAAACACATAGCATGTTCCTCCGGTAGCTTGATGGGTAGTCAGGTGACATGACCTCACCATTCTGTCCTGTCAAATTTCCTCCACATTCACCCGCTGAAATTAGATATTGTATGTTTCAATTAAATTATAGAAAATAAGTTTCTTAAATTTACATTACCAAAGTTCATTATAGTTTATTTGTTTCCTCCTGAACTTGAAGAGAACAAAATTCCATAAACATAAAAAATATTTGTCCATTCTTATAAGTTTGTAAATACAACCCTTTTTTTTTAACTTCACTATTTTATTTAATATAAGACCTCATCACATCACTTAAAACCTTCTTTTGATTCTTTTATTAACCCATCAAGAATTGGCCATTTTTAAAGCACAATCCAGATCAACATTTCCCAAAACACATCAAAATTTTAGAATTAAATATATGCATTTACGTTAGTTTTTTTATTTTCTCTTCACATAAGTGGTGACTTGATCTATTTTTATATTACAAAAATATAGGTATTAATGTTTAACTAAATGCACATAAACTGATATATTGATATATATTTCCAATTATCTGTGTTGATCATTAAGTTGACCATGAGGCATATGTTATATTATTTCACGATTATCATAATGACCATATTCCAATTACCTGTTGCTGCATATGTGATACTGAATCCTCTGTCACTTGTATCTCCATCAGTATGAAATCTGACAAATGCAAATGGACCAGTTGTTCGAATTGGAGGTGGAGGTCTAACGGAATTACAGAACCGCTGCAAAATTGGAGCTTGCTCGGTTTGGCCATCATGAATCTAAAGCAAGAATACAGGTACCGGTATCAAGGAGACAGGTATCATTAACCACAAAGAAATTATTGTCAAAAGAGTGAAAATTGAGGTAATAATTACTATTTTTGTGTAACTTTGTAAATTGATATAGTCTCCTTAAAAAATGTTTGCAGAGAATAATAATTTTTTTACTCAGAATAATTAAGCCCATAATTTTATATCATTAAATTATTATTAAAAGAATGTAATATCTTACTATTTAGTTTAGTTACATTTTGATGATAAACTAGGCCTACTTAGATTAAATATTAGTTGAAAGAACTATAATCATTTTCAATGGACAAGAACCAAATGTACAAATTTTGATTAGTTAACCAATCAGTCATATTCTTTGATTCCTCAATAAGTTTAACACTCACAATTAAGATAACTTCTGTTGGTTGACAGTTGTAACCATATTTATGTAAGGATTCTTTTATAATTTATATTAGATAAGATGCTTTTATTTATCCAATTAAAGTGAAATTTGTAGTGATTGCATCATACATAGGTTTTTCAGTCTTGAATATCTTTGTCTGAGGTCTTTGTTGTTCCTTAAAATTAGTCTATAGCAAGACATTCATCAAATAATTGTGTGGTCAGAATATTTGTTAAGATCTTTACTGCGATCTTAAGCATTGAAAAGCTTTGAATTTTTGTTTGAATTGAGTTCTCCTTGGTTTTTGTTTTTTTCAATGTACAAGTGTTTGATCACGTTTGAACAAAAATTGGGCTTTATTATACTTGCGGTTTACTAAACATTGGGTTCATTAAACAAGGTGTTTACTAAACATGGGGTTTACAGCTACCTCCAAATAGTCAAAGCAAGCAGAATGCGCCTCCAAAGACACTTCAGCAAAGTGAAAGTCGATAACACTTCCAGGACGAACAGAAATAGTCCACACACAGTCAATGTTGTGAGGGTAGGATGTTGGGTAACCAGGACTCCTGATTGCACCATGATCTTGACCCATAAGGCTGTACCCACAAACTTTCAAAAACAAATTAGAACTAAAAAATGTACAGGTCTCAAAACATACTGGTTCATTCACATTAATGCTAGGGTTATGAAAAGATGGGTTCTTGCTTGGATGAGTTTCATTGAAATTTTAATAGATCCTCTTAGATTATAAAATAAATCTCAAAACAAAAAATTTAATAAAGTACTAAGAGTAATCAATTTAAAATTTAAGAACTTTCTATTTGAGAATAAAATACAACGATGACCAACAATTTTTTTTTTTTTGCACCATGATCTTGACCCAAAAGGCTGTACCCACAAACTTTTTTTAAAAATGTGAACTAAAAATGTACTGATTTTAAAAAAACACAGTGATAATAGATTTCTTAATTGACCTCTAATTTTTTTACTTTTTAAAAAAATTTCCAGTAAATATACACATACAGCAAACAATGCTAATACCTGGTTCATGAGATGTCCAATTGACTGTAAAGCCTAAGCTGCTAATGAAATGGTCTGAGTGAAACAAGAGGGAAGCCTGATTTTGTGTACTATTTATAGGCTGTCCATTTAGAGGGTTTACACCACAATATGTGCCGATCAACCGAGATGATGAATCAGGACCATCATATACTTGAAGATAGTCAACTTGGCAGCCGTTTGTAGGCTCCACGGAAAATGATGGGAATGTGATTGAAAGAACCTGAGTTTTTAAAAAATGAGACCAACACCATGAGAAAAGAAGAATTATCAGAAATGGAAATTAATAAAAGAATTTATAGGCAAACCAGAAAAGAGGACACAACAAAAGTGTCAGCAAGAAGCCTTCTTGGCGAGGAAAAAAAAAAGAGTATATACATTTAAAAAAAATTAAAATAAACTCTTAGCAGCACTTTAGTATCCATGAGGACAACAATAGGAATGGAGATGCTGCCCTCTCTGATACTACATTGCAGCTAAGTGTATATTTTAATTTTTTATTTTGTTTCTAATGTTGTTTGCTAGTTGAAGAGGGCTTTTTGCCAACATGTTTGTTATTTTGTAGTGTCTTTTTTTTCCTGGGTTGTCATACCTCATTTCCAGTATTTCATTCTACCTAACCTGATTGTAGTCTCTTCCCCACCTTATATCATTATCAGAATTCAAGAGCATTCATGTTAAATCATGGAATGAATACATATACACACCTTTTCAGGTGTTGTGACAATGATCCAATTACAATTGGCACCATGTGGGTAGTTAACACCTGTTTGCCTAGGATATCTAAATGAACCGGCTTCATTTGTCAGACGACCTCCACATTCTGTGGAAATGAATGGATACTAAAAGTTTAAATATGACATGAGATGAAATTTGAATTTTAAAAGAACTCTCAAAATAGTTTTAGAACCGGGTCCATGTGTTGTTTTTTTTTGTCATGGTATTTAATGACGCTCATTTTAGTCAACAAAAAATACGTTTGAGAAATTGATCTCTTTTCTGTAGTGTCTTGAAATAAAGAATTACAATGGAAAGTTTTCATTTCATTATCTCATGAAAGTTTTTAAAAAATGACATAAATAAAGACCGGAAAAAATAGTCAAATTGGGTAAATTATTTAATCCATGATTAATTCAATCCCTTACAAATAATGCTTAAAATTTTCAAAAGATTCTAACAATGTCAAGCCATTAGTAAATGAAAATAATTAAGTAGTGAAAACAACATCAACATAATTATAGTTATTTTTTTATTGTCTTTTTATGACAAATACTTTCAGAGCAATTGTCCATTTTATTTTCGTCTTTTGTCTTGATTTGGGTCTTTCAAAACCATTTCCTCTCTATTCCATTAAGAAAATGAAGATGAAACAAAAGCTAAATTTATTTTATCCCGATTTTTGTCATGGAACATTTGTGGAGTGGAGCTGCATTTTAATGGTAACTAGAAATAACTTCCCTTGATCATATAAATTTAAACATCTGTGTAGCCAATTCAAGTAATGAAAGGTAAATAAAATAGTTTGGAACATTATATATTTTTTAAAAAAAGAACTCAACAAAAAAACGTTACTGATTTTGACGTTAGATTAAAAATGGCAATGAAGATAGTTGAAATGTTTCATAGTGATCACATCCATTGTCTACACTAAACTTAGTTAGTTCCTGTTAGTTCCTGTTAGTTCCTATGATAATAGTTTTACCTTGCTGAGGCTGGCCACAGTTGGGTCCAGTATAATCACTGTTGCATACGCAGGTGAATCCAGTTCCTTGTTGGATACATATTCCACCATTTAGACAAGGATTGCTGGCACAGGCATTGGTAGTAATGTTACAAGTTGGTCCTGAGTATCCTTGGACACAGTTGCAAGTAAACTGAAGCTGTCCAAAGGGCTATTTACAAATAAAACATTTTAATACACATTAAAAATAGATAGCATATATTTTGAAAAGTATCGGACAAAAATATTTTAAGACTTAATTAAATCTGCTCTTTTATTTTCAAGAGCTCAATTTTAGTAAGAAGAAATTCACAAGTTTTGTACACTTCATAATTTAGCAACATAATGATAGTGTTAAATAAATCTCTAAATTGTAAAAGTACATTATTTTTTAAAATAATAAAAGATAAAGTGAATACTTACAGTACATGAACCTCCATTTTGACAAGGGTTCAAATGGCAAGCTCCAAAACTAGATAATGGCACACATCCTTGAGGGCCACGTCCATTTCCAGCATATCCATCAGGGCACAGACAAGTAACCCCAAGTCCACCTTGGATTTAAAAGTATTAACAAAGTGATATCTTTGGAAACAACAATTTTTATGTAAGTCTAAAAATAATGGAAAATCTGGACAAATTTTTAGATGAGAATTTTTTTTTAAAGTCTAAGTAAAGGACTTAAATTGTTTTCAATGGTAGGAATTAGCTTCTTACTAGGAAATTATATTGTTTTCATTGATAGGAATTAACTGTTTTTAATGGAAAAAAATACCAAGGATAGTGAAATATCCCAAAGCTATCACAGAAGTTAATGAGTAAACTTTTGATGTAAGGTAAAGAATATAAGCGTTTTGCTCAAGTGAAGTATAACATATGACCTATTACTTAACGCTGACAAATGCAGTGACAAACTCTTATTTTGGATGGATACAGGAAGGGATTATGGAAATTGGATATCAATTACACATCTCTGCTATGAGAGCTCATCTGAAAGTTAAATAAATACTTCCAGAAATAAAAAAAAGTTTTATTTGAGTATGATCACTTACAACAAATAAGTTATTTGATGATAAATTGATACATTCATATAAAAAGTAAAAGATTATGTGAATAAAAAAAGTTTAAACACACTTTGGGGGTTGATACTTCTCAAAATCATTCAGTTAATATAAGAGATAAAATATACTCACCATTATTCTGACATTCTGCACGTGGATCACATCCACCATTGTTTGTTGAACACACTGGAGAACTGACACATGTACCATCCCTTTCTTCATAGCCTTATATTAAAGAAGAGCAAATCATACTGAACATAAGAGAGTTCATCTTATACAGTTTCATCGAGGTACGTGTGACTTATCATTCTGGGTTCACATTTTTTGTTACAATTGAAGTGATGGGGATGTAACAAATAAGCAAAACAATTTTATTGCCAGTAAAGTTTAATTGTGTCTGGTGTGCATGTGCTGAAATGATTTTTTATTAGAAACATTTTGATTTCTGTACTTTATTCAATTCTTCTCTTAAAAAAGAGATTCTTACCTTCAGGACAGTGCCCACACCTCATTGAGCCCACAGTGTTGACACAGTCAACCCATGGATTTGTTGAGCATCCACCATTATTTGTCAGACACTCATTTATATCATAGCATGTGAAGCCATTGCCAGTGTAACCTGGAGTTATATATATATATATATATTAAAATTGGTTATTTAACTGATAGATATCTAAATTAAAGGAAAGCAGAATTGATACTTTTAAAATAAAAAGATAGGAACATAAGATAATGAAAACTATTTTCTCTAAGCACCTACCAGGTGGACAACTTTCACAAAGGAATGAACCAGGAATGTTACGACATGTAACTGGTGGACTGACAGAACAGTGTGCACCCAATGCACATTCATCAATATCAATAGTACATGCAGGTGACACAGATAAGTCTTGTGTCCAGCCAGAGTTACAAATGCATCTGAATCTTGGCTAGGAAATAAAAAATGATTATTTGCTTTATCCAAACAAATGGAAGGATTTTTTGGTAGCAATAAAATGAAGGGTTGCATTTTCAGCAATTTATATTAAATCATATTAATAAGATCATTATTGAAGAAATAAATCTTCATCAACTTGATAACATTTAGATTCCAATCAAATATTCAACTGATGGGCTTTTAGTTCACAATGAGAAAATGAAACCTATGCTGTGGAAGTTTAATTAATGTTTAAATATGTATTATTTCATATTAAAATGTATCACTTGTCCTTGCTGAGCTCTGGTTTCATCAACACAAGTGCCATGGCCACAAAGCTCTGCATGAGAGGCTTCAGCACAATCATTATGTCTTTCACTGCAATGTATGCCATACCAATTCGATGTGCATCGACATCTGTTTTTTGAAGAAGAAATGCAATAAACACAATTTTAAAAATATAAAATTATACAAGTAAGCTGTAAATATTTATTTATTTGGTGTATTTTCAAGCTTTAGTTTATAGAAAAATATTATGTAATTTATAATAGAAATTGCAAGAATACTTGGATTTTATTTATGTTTCTGAAACAACTACATTACATGAAGGATCCTTGTGTGTTTGTACATGTAGCACCATTTTGGCACCCCAAATCTGTCCCAGCATATATAGCACACTCATTAACATCTTCAGCACAATGTGTACCCTGATATTGGAACAAAAATAACTATATTTGGCAGCATAAAATAATTAGAAAAAATATGACTATAGTACTATACTATAACTTCTAATACATAGACTTAAATAATAGTAATAGCCCACTCAAAATATTTAAATATATTGTTTATTTTTTTTTAAGTTTTAGGACTGGTAAATGTTATTATAAATAACTAACAATCATAAGTGATCACAATGAATTTAGTCATAAATCTTAACAAACCTGCCAGTTTGATGGACATCTACAGAAGTAGCCATTGTACATGTCAACACAGGTGCCACCATTCATGCATGGATTACTTTGGCACTCATTGCGTGTAAGTAGCTGAGAAAGACAAAATAATAAATGGTGATTGAAAAATTGATTTTTCAGTGTTTGGCTTCAGAGACATTATATAAAAAACAAGTGGACTATCAATAGGTTTTAACAGTGATTTTTTGTGAGGCTTCAGTCGCATAATATAAAATAATTGGTGATTATACACTTTGATTTAGAGTCAGTCGCTCCAGTCAATGAGTCATTTGTTATATAAAATAACCGGCGGTTGAACAATGGGTTTTACAGTGATTAGTTTTGTTAGCAGTCATGTTATTTAAAATAACTAACTTAAGTTTGACTGATGTAGCCCCCTACATGTTATTTATACAATAATTACATTAGTATTGTCACACTGGACAACAACAAAATATTTTCTTTGCTGCTGGACATCCAACCTGCAGATTATACTAAACTCGGTATGTTTATTCCCAAATCTGAAGGCAGATTTTGTGCAGCACTACAGTATCTTAAGTAATGCAGCATACATGTGAAAATTAAATTGTGCAGTATGCAAACATATTACATAAATTATTTGTTTATAACTGTGTGACGTCTCATAGAGTAGTAATAACAACCATACAATGACACAATGTTATACTTTTACAAATTCCAATTTGAAATAATGAAATTATTTCCAATAACAAATTTTATGTTTGTTTTCTTAGATTAAAAAAATTATATGTTAATAACATGCAAACGTCCATTACACAATATAAAATCTTAATTAAATAATATGAATAGATCCATTAAAATATAAAAATTATTCATAAATAATATGCAAAAATTCATTAAACAATACTGTTGCTGTTGCGGATAGTTGTTTAGGAGTAGGTCCCCTCCGTACGACCACAGAAACTATTTCAAACTCTAGAACTCCGTTGCTTTCCCCTACCAGCCTACCATTTACTGTTACAATTTAAAAAGAAAAACTTGAGATGGTTTGAATAACCAGTATTCTTTAATTATTTATATATATACTATTTAGTATTTACAGTGCACAGTAATGACAAACCAGTAATGATGGCGTTCACAGTAGGAGAAAAGAAACTCCAGTTCACCATTCGAAGACGTACTCAACTCAACAAATTAATAACTTACTCCTTAATAAATGGCATCTTGTTGCTCACAACAATAATTACACACCAACCGTGGTTATTTTTTTTTCAACACACCACCACGTCCATAAGTCATAGCTCATACGTCATTCTTGGCTGAGTAAAAGTGGTGCGATATAAGGGGAAGTAACTATAGGAAAAACACTGCCACTTACTGACAACATGAAACACAGAACGACATTACGTGATGTGACCGTGACAAATACAATAAATTCATACAAAAAATAATATAATGAACCGATAAAAACATATATTTCAACATTTCGTCAACAGTTAACTCTATACGAGTTCAAATTGGGTCTATGCACCTTCTCTTTAAATTCAAAACAGCTCTGGCCCTTGCAGTTCAAAAGGGCACTAGGCACCTGCTGTTACAGACAATTGCAGTTCAAAAGGGTTTGAGGCATTGGCTCTTGCAATAATTGAAAGGACTTTAGGCACTTGCTCTTGCAGTTCAAAAGTGCTCCAGATACTTGCCCATACAAGTGGCTGATGTTGACAGCTGCAGTAACCAGTAGTATTCACCACTCATGATGGAATTGCAGTGCCCTTGATACTTTTCGTCCAAAGTGAAGAAGTCTCGATGAAATCAATTTTCGCGCTATTCGCTTTCATCAACCAAGTTTTCTGGTTTAAAAAATCCAGATGAGATGCATTTTAGTGACATTAGGCTGCTGAGTTTCGGGGGGGGGGGCTGTTTGAATTTTTTTTGGTGTTTCCCGCTTGTTTTAAAGCTCGGGGGTTCCCAATTTTTTAAAAAAAAAAAAATTATTTTTTTTTTTTTTAGGGGGGGGGGGTGTTAGAATGTTACTAGCGTGTCCAGCATAGTTCTAAGCTCAGGGAGTCTCCAATTTTTAAAAAAAAAAAAAATTAATTTTTTTTTTTGCATCAGCAACGTGCAATAATCGTAAATGGTTAGTTCGAGTGGATTTAGCTTAGCTCTAAATGCATTATCAGGTAACAGTTTGTACCAATCCTCAATACAGCTCCGATTCATTAATACGTTTGCTAATTGTTTGCGAATAACGTAATACTATGCCAAAAATATATCATAAACACACATTGCAAATTTCCATATTTCTGCTAAAGATTATTGGCTTGAAGCAGGGGCGTCACTAGGGTTCGTATCACCCGGTGTGATAAACTCATTGTATCTCTCCAATCCTTATCTACACCGTTCAACAACCCTTAACCAGAAGGTACAGAACCGGTTATAGTCATTTGATAATACTGCAATAATATGAAAATTGGGAGAATCGTTTGCAAACTGTTTCTGGGGTTCAATAATTGATTTCTCTCTTATCATTATTTTGGAAATCTATGCTCCTAAAAAAAAAAAATTGGTTTTCTACTTTTTAGTCAAAAACCATTAAGGCAGAGGTTCTCAGCCTGTGGGTCGCGAACGACGTTTACACATGGGTTCGCCTAAGACCATCGGAAAACACACATTTTTGAAGTAGCAACGAAAGTAATTTTATGGTTGGGGGTCACTACAACATGAGTAACTGTATTAAAGGGTCGCGGCATTATGAAAGTTGAGAACCACTGCATAAGGCACTCTCGTGTCAAATTTTGAAAATGCAGGTCTTGTAGTTTTGAGCATAATCAGTAGCATCAGTCGGGGTGTGTGTGGGGGGGGGGGATAGACAGACGGAATGACACCCTCACATGGGGTGGGGGATGACACAAAATTTAAAATAGTAGCTTTGACAGAAGTCGATCATGTCTGTTTCATAACAGATCAAAGTAAACTACACGTATATGGTCCTGGGAAAGAATGTTGCCACAAAGTAATCAAACCACAACACGATGAGCCCCCGTGCTAGGGTACCACCAGAGTAGGCAGACTCAGGGGAGGTTCATGGAGAGTGTCACACCATGGCTCTACCACCGCCCTTTACATCCTCTCTGGTGATTGCACTTCGTGCTCAGTAGCGCATCTGCAGATTGTTTGTCAGGTGATGGCATTAAACGTATGGTAAAAAAAAAAAGTAGGCAACCAGGCCAAAATGACGTACACAAGACAGGACGTTCGGTAACGCTAGTAGCTAGGGGCGTAGCAAGTGTTAGTGCAGCCCGGTTCGGTAAGAGTTAATTGCCTCTCCTTCCACGTCATAAAACAATGCGGTTGATCGAAAACGCCAACCCTCAAACTTAAGGAATAATGTGCTGCACAATTTGGACCGCTTCTCCACATCCCTTTTCCTATGATATTGACTAGTTACTGAGCTAATAATAACTACAACTGCAATATTTAGACTACTTCTCCACATCCCTTTTCCTATGATATTGACATAGCTACCGAGCTAATAATAACAACCACAACATGTTGGCTGAATTTGTTTATTACTCTGGCCACTTGCCTACTTTGCTGAATGTTTACTGTGGGCCTTGATCTGGCACCGTTAAGAACGTAAAAATAATGATGGTTTGGGGCGAAATGGTCTTTTACTTTTATTCTCCAACTTACCAAATGTAAATGCGCAATTGAAGCCTCAACGGCATCAAGCTGGGAAAAAGAAGATTTTAAATCATGCAAAGTAACTGTTAATATCTTTTGTAACAAGAATAGGCTTAAGCTTTTAGTAAAAGTATTTCTTTAAGTCCTTTATTTTAGGTATAAAAATGTTAATATATTTTTGTGTAAAAAAATATACCTATAAATTAGAAGTAGATGAATCTTCCATTTTTTACTTTTTCAAGCTTAATTAATTGATTTACTCGTAAGAAGGGTAAACGATAAATTAAAAACTACTCATGATTCTCCAGTGAATGTCGGGATACCAAAGTATTATCAACCAGTTAATAGTTTGGCTTCCATGACCTAACATTTCCTCTCAAGGCACACACTAAGAATTTCTAGCTCAAAAATATCAAACATAATTGACTTTTATTTTAAAATCAATGGTCTTTTGGAGGGAGAATATTGATCAATTCAGATTTTTTAAATTGTATCAACTGGAAAAGTGAAATTCGGATGAATGATGAATCCACCAATTCTATGAATTAACTAAAATATTATTTGTTGAGCAAAAACTAACAAACTCACTGAAAACACAGAACTGGTGTGAACTGGCTGTTATTAAGAATGGTTCAGGTTAACTATTATTAACATTTGACACTGTTGTATAAAACGGAAATGTGTCTTATACAAGAATGTGTCTCATAGAAGAATGTGTCTTACACGGGAATATTTCTTTTCTGTCTTTGACTTTAGGACTTGTTATAATTTCATTTATATTTACTCTTACCCTTCTTTGAATTACATGTATTTGGTCTCTTTCCCCAACGCCTACACTCTCTGCAGTGCCCCTATCCGCGCTTGTTCTATTGACCTGTGAATGAAATAATAGTATGTGTTAACAATGCTTGCATGTTTGGGCCTGAAAGTGCGCTGGCCGCAATGGGATTAAGTTGAATTGATGCCAAAGTTCTTTTCTCTTGCTTTCAACACATTTTCAAGTTAAACTTAGAGATCCCAACGTTTAGCGTACTGGCCATATAGCATCTAATTTACTCTTGAGGCGACCCAACGTTTAGCTTAACGTCCATATAACATCTAATTTACTCTTGAAGCGCCCCAACGTTTAGCGTACAGGCCATATAGCATCTAATTTACTCTTGAGACGCCCCAACGTTTAGCGTACCGTCCATATAGCATCTAATTTACTATTTGGACGCCCCAAAATTTAGCGTACCGGCCATATAGCATATATTTTACTCTTGAGGCGACCCAACGTTTAGCTTAACGTCCATATAACATCTAATTTACTCTTGAAGCGCCCCAACGTTTAGCGTACAGGCCATATAGCATCTAATTTACTCTTGAGACGCCCCAACGTTTAGCGTACCGTCCATATAGCATCTAATTTACTATTTTGACGCCCCAACATTTAGCGTACCGGCCATATAGCATATATTTTACTCTTGAGGCGACCCAACGTTTAGCTTAACGTCCATATAACATCTAATTTACTCTTGAAGCGCCCCAACGTTTAGCTTACCGTCCATATAGCATCTAATTTACTCTTGAGACGCCCCAACGTTTAGCTTAAGGTCCATATAGCATCTAATTTACTCTTGAGGCGCCCCCACTTTTAGCGTACCGTCCATATAGCTTCTAATTTACTATTGAGACGCCCCAACGTTTAGCTTACCGCCAATATAGCATCAATATTACTCTTGAGTCACCCACAAACACCAAAATAAAACAAAACACACATGTTCCTATGTGACTTTAGTTTCTCTAAACTTACAAGTCTCTCAAGGGTCTGTAGCCTGCCACTGATGCCTTCAATGGACGTCCTGAGGTGCGTGCCGATGTTTCTCTCAACATCGGCTACTCGTTGGTCAAGACTATAGTGCGCGTTCACTTGCTGGAGAGTGGAAGTAAAAAAAGAGATAAATGCTGATAATCGGAGATATATTAAGATGATATACATGCTGGGGATCAGAGATAAATGTTAATAATCAGAGATATCTGTTGATAATCAGAAATACATTGATGATGATATACATTTTGATGATTGTTAAATGTTAGTAATCAGAAATACATGTTGATAATCAAACATTTATGTTTATAAACGTAACGACTTAAAGACACGGCCGTATTGAGGATACTAGGCACAAGGAGCGAAGCCTAAACATGGTGCCCCTAGCAATAAATATAGAAAAAGAGCTGCAAGCGGCGACCCTGTAAAAATTCGATTAAGGCGCCCTTTTTCTTTGTGAAGTACATTGAACTTTCTCGTTTCATGAATTAATAGGGTCTTCATGAAATATAATTTTGGCGCCTCTGATGTTGGCGCCTCTGATGTTGACACCCCTGATGTTGGCGCCCCTGATGTTGACGCCCCTAATGTTGACGCCCCTGATGTTGGCGCCCTGATGTTGACACCCCTGATGTTGGCGCCCCTGATGTTGACGCCCCTGATGTTGACGCCCCTGATGTTGGCGCCTCTGATGTTGACGCCCCTGATATTGGCGCCCCTGATGTTGACGCCCCTAATGTTGACGCCCCTGATGTTGGCGCCCTGTTGTTGACGCCCCTAATGTTGACGCCCCTGATGTTAACGCCCCTAATGTTGACGCCCCTGATGTTGACGCCCCTGATGTTGGCGCCTCTGATGTTGACGCTCCTGATGTTGGCGCCCCTGATGTTGACTTAATGATATTTTCACTGACATAAAAACACCAGGAGACCCTCACGATGCAATAAATGAAAATCTCGCCAATTTCTGCGACACCCCTGATGCAAGTGCATGTCTATAATTCGACATTTTGACGTGTGAGCAGATGCGTAGCAGGATGAGGACGTCTGAACTGTATACAGGTTTTTAAATGTTACACATACACACACACACATTCAAATGCAACTTGACCCATCGTTGAAGTCTCTCAAGCCGATTTCTTTATAGTTCGATCTCTTCGTAAAGATGGCAATGTTAAAACGTGTTCAAAACCTTTAGATATTTCTTCGCACTCTCAAAACCGCAAATCCTGAAATCTGAATCACGTTAGGAATGTGTTTACTTTAGGTCCATGCTCTGCAGATTAAAGACCCAATTTCCAATTTTGTGTGTGTATGTGCAAGGTGTTAACTCTTTTTTTTTCTTCAATGTTTAATTGTTTTGGTTTTTTAAAATCTAGAATAAACAATATTTAACTTCCTTTTGTAATATTTTTGACACGTAAGTTTGGTTTTGAAGAACTTCATTTTCTAACATAGTATGAGCGCTTGTGACAAAATAGGTCTTTGAATATTTCATTCTTTGTTGTTTCTTGTTTTCACTTTTGGTGAAATATCCAGTAGAAACGTTCTTTAGATTATCATGTTTTCCTCCATTCCAGCGTTTACATATTATCTTATTCGAATAACATATCACACATCACACGTCTGCATATACTTATAATAACTTTTTATTCATTTTCTTTTTAACTTGCTTTATTTGGTATTGTCGTAAATTTTCTGTTTAGCCTTCATAACTTACATCACTATTTCAAGGTGGATTTTTTAAAATGCTTATTCAAACTTTATCCATGTGGCGAAATATCATCAACAATTTTTTTTCACGACATTAGTTACAAAAGCTTTCATCTAACAGATCTCAGAAAACTCTGTACTCACCTGAGTTATGCTGGTGTCCAACACTTGAATATGGTCACGTACGTAACTCAAAGGACCATTTATCACTGTCTCCAGAGAGGCCAGTCGAGCAGTCAAATTACTGGACATCTGCAAGAGATAAACTTCTTCTTATTTCAGCTACTCATCAACAGTAATACAGTATTTTTTTTAATGATCAAAAAGAAATGTTCTATTAATAAAAACATCATTTAATCATGATGCAGAAAGAAAATGTAAAATCAATTTATTGCTACTTTATTGTTAATCTTATCAATAAGCCATTTTTTTAATAATTCTCGAAACAATCATATGAAAGGATTGCAAACATCCAAGAAATATAGTTTAAAAATCTACTTACATAAGAAACATTGGTTTGTAGAGCACCAATGTTGGCCTTGTTAAAGTCAACCTGTAAGTTTAAAGTAACGTTAAGGCTTTGTGTGTGGAGATATAAACTCTTATTTAGTTCGTAGGAAAGGAAATATCCGTCAATGTATGTTTCCTATACATAAAGATATAAATGGAGATTTAGTTTGTAGGTTATGGTCTATGTATAAAATGAAATCACATCATTCACCACACGCGCCACCCCACACACTCTCTCCTCACAATGTGTTATGCTTTATCTGCTCTACAATTTTGACAATATCTCTTGTCCTTTCGTAACTTAATTTAATTTGAGAATTATACAGACCCCTCTTTCGCTATACCTAGTGAAGAATATATTAACAGTGATGATCACCAACGGCTATAATATGGGTGTCTTTGTTTTTAAAAAGAGTTTCAGTTCTTGTGTAAGCTCTTTGTTTTCTTGGTTTGTCTGTGTGCGTGCCCGTGAGAACATTATATGTGTGTGTGTGAGTGTTGATGTATGGGTGATTCAACAAATTTCATTGCATCCCAACGACCTGTCTGA
This sequence comes from Lymnaea stagnalis, assembly GCA_964033795.1. Lineage (NCBI taxonomy): Eukaryota > Metazoa > Mollusca > Gastropoda > Lymnaeidae > Lymnaea > Lymnaea stagnalis. Next base: position 536,655 of record CAXITT010000043.1, read on the forward strand.
GGGCGACTTTCATGTCGATGGTGTTAATGAAGATTCCGCTACTCTCGCCTCCTCTAAACGTGATGTTGTGACGGGTCCCCGATTGAAAGATGAGATGTCCATTCTCGGTGATCAGCCTTGGCCTTGAAAAGACGAACCGTGTTATGGAGTTAAAGGTGGAGGAGCTAATTAAAGGTGATAGTTACTGGTCTTAGAGACTAAATGTTTCCCCCCATGATCGATAACATGATACCACAAAGACATTTAAAAAAACAAAAACATTATTATGAAACACTTCTCTAGAACATTTAACGACAGAATCAAAGCAAGTGTGATATTATGTTCCAGGACGTTCTGAAAAATTGCCAAAAATGTTTCAATAAAGGGGGGTAATTTCCCTTTTTTTTCAAAAGACAATATTTTTTTATAATATACAAAGTCATTACAATTAATTTCTATAATGAAACGTTGCTATCATTGTTTTGAATTAATTGCTTCTTTTCTCTAATAAGATACAGGTCCACAGAATTAAGCTTTGCGGAAGTAAATAGGCATATCTTTAAATTGAAAATCAAGCTGAAAAGGATACATGTTATTAATACAAGTAAGTGTTAAATTCAAACGTGGCACCGAAGAAAACAAGGTCATGTAACGAAAGTTCAAGAAATAAAATTAAGTTTAACTTACTGGTCTGCAAGAATTTGTCGTTTCTGTCTTGCTGTTTGATAGCTGGGCAGGACGAGAACAGACCAGATGGCCAGTAATGCCAACGGCCTTCTTGTGATCATCATGTTGACCAGGCCGTGATGTACTCAGTATGTTGTTACACGCATTAGCCAAGGTATAGACTAATTGTATGCGCTAACAAAAGAGATGGAAAACAAAGGCCCTAAAATTAATAGATAAGGAAGACCTATACGAGTTCAGCGTGCCTCTGTTCTAACAAATAATTTCACATCATCGAGAATGAAAAAAAAAAAATGCGGCCCACTACATGGCAACAATGTTTAGTGTTAATGCGGCCTGCGAGTTTTCCCCATTCTCATATCTATAATGTGACCCTCCGCGGCGGTTTCGGTCGAATTTTATCGACTAGTCTAATTCTCATTTTATTATGTTTGCATAGATTTGGACGTTAATAATTATAATGGTAAAAACCGTTTTAATTTCGGACTAAAAGTTTTTGTTATATAGCATTTTATAATACAAACATGGCCAAAAATGTTAAAAGGTCCTTTGTTGGGTAGTGCACAGCCAAAATAGTGTAAATTGCAGCAATCTGACACAGTTACAAAGAATCCCTATTAAAATTGCCGCTAGTGTTTACGAGTGTGGGAAATTCCGAGCCTGTCAGCTTGGTCACTTTCAGAATAGGTTTAGTCAAAAAGGCATTTTCTTCTATTAAAAATTAAAATTCATTCTCTCTACGCTAGCATCTTCATTCGAATCAATAATTCATAAATATTGCCTGCTCCTTCCTACTGTTTAAACACGTTTTAGCATTTAAAGCCTTTATGAGGAAGAATGGAATGGTTGTTCCTGTACTAAGTGATCCCAAAATGCCTCATGGACCTGGCTTTTTTTTTGTTGACACTACACAGGAGCTAAATGTACTCAACAAGAAGTTACAAGACAAGGGGCAGCTTGTCAGTGTTGCCTATGACAATGCCAGGGCATTCTGCACAAAACTTGTGTTATGGTTCTTAGATAAACCTCTGCTATTTCCCAACATGCAAAGTATTCTTGCCCTTGGGCACATAATTCAGAAGTAAGTATACTGATGCCATTGCAAACCTACAGGAAGAATTTGATCACAGATTTGCAGACTTAGAAACACACAATGCCATTTTTTCAACTTTATGCTGACCCTTCCTCCTTTAATGTGGAAGATGACCCCTCCCGCGACTTCCGCTTCAAATGGAGCTGATAGATTTTCAGTGCAATTCTAAGTTCAGAGAGGTGAATGGAAAAACAGACAAGAATTGACAATTTATGAGAGCATTGCCCTCCAGCTTCCCTGAGATTTCCAGGTTGTTCAAGCGGATCATGGGCCTTTTTTGGAAGTTCCTATCTGTGTGAAAATCTCTTTTCCACTATGCACTTTAACACGTCAAAGTTCAGGGTCAAACTTACTGATGAGGATCTTCAAGCTATACTGAGGGTTTCAGTTGCTTCCTCACTCAAGCTAAATGGTGCTCAGTTGTGCAAGAAGAAGCTCTGTCAACAAGGAGTAGGAGGAAGAAAGTGAAGCCTATTTTCTTGAGAACCCTCAATGATTTTATGTGTTATTAATAAAGGTTGAGCAGATTGTAACAGTTGTACTTTATTGAATTTGTAGTCGTTGTTTGTGGAATACTTGATGCGGCCCAGTTTCACTCAGACTATATACCTCCTGCGGCCCCTGGAAGATTTGAGTTTGCGATCCCTTGGTTTGAGTAGAACGAAGAGTGTGTTTGTCCATAGTTGACAGTTTAACACCCTGCGATATTTTGGTTAACGCCTACACAAAGCGCTTGGTTAGCGAACGGGGAGAGCGACGTTATTTTTGTTGTTGTCTATATGTTAAAACGACTTTTTTGTAACGTTGTAAAAGGGGGCGTGAATGGGGTTATCTAAATTACAATTACCTTTTGTAACACAATGAAGGGGCGTAGAGGCGTTGTTTTGTTGTTTTTGTTGTCTAGATGTTAAAACGCCAATTTTTTTTTTTAATGTATTCCTTAGCGTGAAAATGAGGGTAGGGATTTCCAATTATTAAAATAACTCAATTTTCAATAATCACCATAACCTACTTTTTAAATTTTTTTTTTTATTTCTCAAATATGAAATATTTTAAGCTGATTATTATAATCATTACATTTTTTTAAAATAATATTTTCATCTTGATTTTTAGATTAATATATTTATTAAATTAAGACTTTTAAAATTGTCAGATAATTTTTATAATTAATTAGTGAATACAAATCGCTTGATTTTTTTTTTTTTTATAATTCGGAAATTAGATTATTCAGAAATAAGAACTAAATCATGAACTTGTAAGTTATGCGAGGGTCTATTTGAGACGGATATTTTGTTCGTCTAGAATATTCAACATTAGCTAAGTAAAATAATAAATGTGTTTCGGTTAATATTATTACAATAAATTCCTCTTCGTCATCTAATTCCCACATGATTTTTCCTTTTAAAAACCACGAAAAACTCTTCACACAAAATGTTTTGCATTTCATATAATATTTATATCTTAGAGTAGGCTACCTTTCAATTTCATTTTTTAAAGTTTCATTTGAAGGATAAAGCTTTATATTAATTCAATACACACATGGCATAATCAATCCTCTAATTATCCACAGTTTAACTTCAACTAAAAAATTAAACTTTCAAACCTTTGCTATACACAATTATCAATCGTTGAAAAATAATTTAAAATAACATTTCTTCCTAACTGGCTCTTTCTCTCTATCTCTGTTACAGTATAAGATCACAACAAAAAAAAAAACTGCCAATAACAAGGAGGATGCACTATTCCAAAGCCCCAAGAGATTGCGTCGATTTAACACACTTGCATTTACAAAAAGTCCCCGGAACAAAAACTAGAAACTGTGACTTGGAGCTTGACTTGTTGAAAAGTCAACTTGATGAAACCACCACGTAGATGAGATTTTATCAAAGAAGAACTGCTCTGTGGGGCGTATGAACGCCTAATGACAGTCAGAGAACATTTTTGACAGTGTCATTTTGACATTGTGGTGTGGCCTCCTTTTTTTTTTTCCTGATCCAATCTTGACGCCATGACCACGTCACGCGAAAAGTGATAGGACGTTCAGACCATGAGTTCAAAATTTTTTTTTTTTTGGTATTTAGTTACTTGATAGATTTGTCCAGACGGCAGTGGTAGATACCGAGGGCATGGGCGCCCGCAGGGGGAAGGCCAAGGGGGGCAATTCCCCCCCCCCCCCCCCTGGATTGATTGGATAAAAAAAAATTAGACAAAAATAGACAAAAAGTTTATTAAAGTAAAGAGAAAATAAAGAGAAAGTAACTAAGCTGATGTCCTGTCCGTTCGTTCACCATACAAATACGCTACAGTAAATTAAAACTACATTAAAACATTGCTAAAAATGTTTTGCCCCCCCCCTGAAAACTTAATCAATTTTTTTGTCCCCCCCCCCCCTAGAAAGTTTTCTGCGGGCACCCATGACCGAGGGTATCCCGCCCATGTCTGGCCTCAATTTCGGATCAGTATGACCTATTTTATAGAGCATGACGTAGTTGTGGTACATTTCAAGTTTGAACCCCAGATCTGCTACCAACTTGTATTTGTTGTTTGAATGCGTGTGTGTGTGTCACAGTGGATGTGTTTGTGTGTGTTTGTCGGGTATGACCCTTTGGTGAAGCCCAAAACAAAAGAAAAACAGTATTTCAATTCCGAAATTGACCACAGAAAGAACAGGAAGAAGGAACCCACTGTTTTATCTCTTAAGTCTTTAGATGTAGCGTCACGTTTAGTCTTTCACATTGATTTTATTGCCATCAGTTGTGGCGTTGCTACCTGTTAAAATAAAGAAATGTAATTTCTACAATAAATAGCGTATCTCTTTAAAATTTTAAAATACGGTATAATTATTCTTTATAGCGATAAAGTGTTTTCCATTATAGCACACCATCAATAATTATTAAATGTAAAATATGCAAATATGGTTTTATAATATGATTACAATGCATCATTTATATTATTTTTCTGATCGTCAATGTGTTCTGTCTTCAAAGAGTTTGGCCCCGGCAAGTGAAACAGCTTGTCACAATTTGTGTTAACTAAAATGAGCTCGTGATGAGATTATGGCTCTAAGCTGTCAGTTTTATTTCTAGCAGGTGGGATTTGTTTTTTTTTTTTTCTTTCGATTTTCATTAATTTTTTTATTCATCATCAACAGATGACTCTAGATTTGACATCAAGTTTAAATTTTTTTTAAAAATGTACCAATTTTATTTACTCTTGATATAATAATGAGTGCTCTGCAAACTAAAAAAAAAAAAACACACGTGATTATCAGACTCTTTGGATATAGGGCCTAAACATCGTACAATCACTATGGAGTATTTCACAATGGATGCCTAATAAGCTTAAGACAAGAGTAAATAGAAATCTCTGAATACCCGGTAGGCCTACTCGTTTTTATTGTCCCAGTGTTATAAAAATTCCTTTGAGATATTATTCTTTTTACTTGTTTAGAGAATTAAGAAATGTTAATCGAAATTCAAGGTTTTTATGAACTTTTTTCAATTTGAAATAAGAAATCAATTGTAGCCATACTGAGCATTTATAATGGGCTATACGCTTTCTGTTACTTGATAAATGCATGGAAAATAAATATCTGTTTCAGTTTTGTGTTCTTAAGTAATGGAAATTACAGTTAGGCCCTACATACAAGGGCGTGAGTTAAATGCATTTTATATCCAACGTTTCATCTACTCTTTAATGCAATGAGATTCATGTGCATAAACCTTGCCAGTGCTAGGGGAAATTAAATTAATATAATTTTTTTTTTTTTTTTACATTTGTATTGTTAACTAATATTACTTGGGGTTAAACATCCCTTAAACATGCCACTACTTATCAAAATCCATATATTCTTATTACACTGAATACTTAATGAGCTATTGTTTGTAAAATAATTTGGTCTAGAAAAAATATTTGTTATTTTTATTTCGCTGATGAAATTTGCTAACTACAAACTATAGTTTGTACTTTTATTTTTATTGAAGCTTTGAAATTTGATATTATCATTCTCGTGTGTGGTAATTTTGTGCTTCTTTAGTGTTAAAAACTACAGTTCCAGAGTAGTGGCTTTTTATTTCCAGTGATATTGATACGTGCTACCATAGAGGATTTGAACAAAGCCTTTGAAAAACTGAAGCCAATGTCAGTTCTAATTTACGATTGACATTATTGCACTAAATAAGACTATTACATTTAATAAAAACAAATCAGACATGTATCCTATTGCTATTAAAAGTTAAATCTAAAAAAATGTCTAAAATTTAGATGCTGCATTTATGAATTTGTTCCATAATCACAAAGAAATATCTATTTAAAAATCGATTTAGTCTTGTTAAACTAGCTGTTGTAGCAATGTCTTAATTTGCGATCCAATTTATTGATAAACCTTTTTAAAATGTTGAAAAAAATTAAAAAGGCCTCGACAATTTATAAGGAGGGTGGTCTTCTTAAAGACAATGTAATTTAACATTATAATCCGCTAAATACCAGACGTTAAACGTAGTATTTCAGATAAAATAAGCTCATAAATCTTTATTTATAGTTATTATGGAGGTCCATACAGTGCTTTTTTTTAAAAGAGGAATCCACGTATTAAAGCAAAAAGGTGAACAAGCAATTCACCTGAAACGGTTGTATTTTGGTAAAAAAAATGTTTTAAAAGGCATTTTAAAAAAAAAATTATACTCAGAAGGCATTTTGTGACAACCCCACCCCCAAAATAAAACCCTCCCCAAGACAGCAGACAACAGTCTGGCCAATGGCCTACATGTTTCTGGGTCCTATCAGTAATCTGAGTTGCTGATATCCATGTGTCTGGTAAAGTTCCACATGTCTAGCATGGAGTAGACAAGGGTCCATTATAAAGCATATTTTTTGAAAAAATAGAATATTACATCATCCTTCACGATATTTTTGACCCAGGAATATAAAACACTGGTAAATGGAAGCCCCATACCCAGTGTTATTTGTCAAACGGAAGTTTCTCACCCTATTTATTTAAAGCCTTATTTTCACAACCAACATTTGAAAACGTCTCACCAATCTGATAACAGCTAGGTACAGTCTCAGAGAAAACAAAATTGAGAGGGGGGGGGGGGTGTTTGTCTGCTGACATGTAGCTATAATTTGTAAAAAATAATCAATACATGGGACAGCTGCTGATCAGGGTTAAATACAAAAAACTCATTTTTTAGTCTGAACACACAAAAACCCTTAGTAACCAGTTATTTTTTAAGCTAGGTACAGTCTCAGAGAAAACAAAATTGAGAGGGGGGGGGGGTGTTTGTCTGCTGACATGTAGCTATAATTTGTAAATAATAATCAATACATGGGACAGCTGCTGATCAGGGTTAAATACACAAAACTCATTTTTTAGTCTGGACACACAAAAAGCCTTAGTTAACAGTTATTTTTTTAAATCTTTTGAAAAAGACACTAATACTAATAAGTTGTCAGGTGTGCTGATGAGAGCGTTAGCCGAAAAGTTTAGTTGTTTTTTTTCATATAAAATCTTCATTAGGCTGTTTTGCTCGCAAACATTGGATGTGTCTTATTAAAAACATGTTCTTATATTTATCGAAGTCTAAACAAAAAATACTATTTGTTATTTAAACGCCCTTTTAAAATTCCAGTACAGTCGATGGAGGTCACTGCGTGTCACGCAGTGTTCAGTCCTCATATGTTTTGTTAAACTCTGTTCCTGACTCTTAAGACTCCATCACGGGTTGCTTTTGCACAGTCGCGTAATTTTCTGGAAGAGCAGTCGACCCTTGGACCTTGCCGCTCAGCCTCTGAGCCACTTCTCGTGGAAGTGGTCTTTTAGCCATGCCTTGACCCCCAAGAGTCAGACGTATTTCAGGTAGGATAAAGCTTTCGTGTGGTCCCGTGCCGGGATCGTTCGCATTTTTTTCTTCTGTTTTTTTTTTTTTTTGGGGGGGTTGGGTTTGGTTAGGTTTTCTTCTAGATATTGACCGCATACATGAAAAGAGGGTCGCTTTAGCCTTGTCCTTTTTACCCATATGCCTTGTATTTGGAAACAGAATTCCTGCCTGTTCATTCGTCCGTACCTCTTTACTGTCGCTAGGACTGCTTTTTTCCTTCTGATTTCGAGCGGCTCTATAGCTGCTATAATTTCTACTGCGGCCGTTGGGATGATGCGTAACGCCCCACATACGAATCTAAGTGCCTGATTCTGCGTCCGGTCCCCTCGTCTAGAGCTATATGGATCGCAAAGGCCTGAGCCGTAAGGCTGTAGTCCATCACACACCTCACAATCCTGATGTATATCGCTCTCAAGAGTCTTGCATCCACCCCCACCCCGGTCCGCGCAAGCTATTTAACCAGGTTGAGCTTAGTCGTGGCTTTTGCCTTAGTTCATGTATGTGGTTGTGGAGTCGGAGTTTCTGGTCCAGCTTCACCCCAAAAAATACACTGGTGTTCTGTCCCAGTTTAGGTTCTTCCCGCAGATGGTTTTATTTCGTGCTTTAGTGCATTCCGTTCATTTTTAAATATGGAGTGGGCCGTTTTGTCTGTGCTCACGACCATTTTACACCTGGCCTATTCTGTCGAGGTCGTTCTGCAGCCGGATCTTTAGTTGTTTTACGTGTTTGCCTGAGTTCCATATCACTAGATCATCCGCGAACATGGCGTTCTGCGATGCATACTCTTTTTGTTAGTCGTGTACATAGGCGAGGAATAGCGTGCAACTCAGAGCGGACCACTGCGGGAGCCCGTCTTCTGGGACTCGTTGTTTCGATACCTTATCACCAACCAGTGAGGTACATGTCCGATTCCTTAGGAATTCCTCGCCCACCAGTACATGTTAGTGTGTACATTAGCCCCGTGCGCCACACTTTATCAAAGGCTTGTTGGAGATCGAAGAACACTGCCACATTCAGTATATAACTTATAAAGACCATCATAATAAACTGACCATGACAATTAACGTTCATTCAGAAGATATTATTTTTTTTGCTCTTATGTAATCAAACAGCTTTAAAGGGTCAATATTTTGAAAATCTCTAAACCTCATGCTATCATAAGGTTTGTGTTTTCTTTCAGATTTGGTTTGAAATGAAACTTAATGCTATTTTAAGGTTTGGGGTTTTATGTCAGATTTGGTTTGCCATGAGACATAAGTCAAACTTGCTGTTAACATACTACATTGTGTACACGTTATATGTTTATCTATACTATGGTAGAATTGTTTGCAGTCAATAAAAATTGGTCTTGCTATGGAACATCTTGATTTACCCTTTATTAAAAAAATTTCAGGCCCTGTATGATGAATATTTTTCAAAAGATTTGCTGTAAGAGTGATATTTTATTACAAGTTATTTTTCCATTTATTGGTAAAGACGATTATCATAAAAATGTTCAAGACATCTAAATCAGTTACAGAATATTTTAAATAAAACGAAATAGAATAACAAGTTATTACATGTGTTGAAAGATACATCTAATAAAAAATATTTCCCTGTTAAGGCTGAATGAACAGAAAAATTTGATAATGAAATTGTTTAAACTATTAAGAAATTTGGTGAACAATTTCATCAATATTATTTGGCAATCCTGACACTTGAACACTATTAAATAACTTAATTACATCCATTCATGTGAATGACTGAATTACGTCCATCCTCTTGATTGTTTTAATTACAACCATTCGCAGATGAGCTGAAGTTTCATTTAAAAATATACATTAAGTGAAAACTATTTTTAATGGATAAAATGAAAAGGTAAAATACACAAAAAAATCACAGAAAAATACTAATGATCAAAGTTACAATGTGAGTACAGAAAAGCAAATGAAAGTTCAAGGTTGGGTAACTATAATCGCAGTTGATCACCATATATGCGAAAGGGAAAAAAACAACAAATTATTATTATTATTGGTGTTTTTATATAGCCCGGTACCCCAGCCTAGGGCTGGGCACACCACGCTGTACATACAATTTTAACAAACCTAATCATGAACTTAAAAATTAACATAGGTACAATAATTGAATAAAACGAAACAAATATACATTTACCCCACATCACATTTAGAAATCATCTCCCTTTACTTGAAGCAAGTGACATTTTTTTTCCTTCACGTCCTCAAATGGTGTTTGCATATATCTTCAAGTTGTGTATATGAATTCATCTGGACTAGTTGAAATAGTTGCATGTCTCTTTAAATTGTGTATAGGTATGCTTTCAACAGGATGAGTCAATTAGTAAATGATTTTATTGAATAATTTCCTACACTTGATAGTGTACTATTTAATACAGATCTATTTTACAGGCTGGATAAACAGCTGTGAAAGGTTTGATCTCATCTGTAATTCAGACTTGTGAATTCCCCCCCCCCCCCCCCCCCAGGTGGTGCATTTCAATATTTCTTATTTGAAGTCAAACAAACAAAAATTAATTTTAATTATACAAATGCTTTATAGGACCTCGGAGCCTCCCAAAAAACTTTGAACAACATGGTTTTTAAAAATATATTCCCATTTAATAACGATAAAAATATACTTATTTATTCAGCCAAATGTCAAGTCAGCTGTATCAAGATAAGATTTTCAAGTATGTCTCCACATTTTGGTATGAAAGAAATGTTTATGTTTGCCTCATCTTTTGGAAACCAATTTAAGAGAATAAATCTTCTAAGTAGCAGCTTGGCTAACAAGGTTCTGTTATTGATGTTCCTAGATTCTTTGACTTGTTGCTGACGGATCAACATCTAATTAAATTAACTATTTCAATATCTAATTATTCAGCAAGGTCAGCGAAGGAGCAAATTCGAACCGGAATTTTGGTGCAGCCCCAGCATCAGGAGATGCATACAGCAATAAAATTGGTGCATCGAACTGTACTGCACTGCCAGGTTCCTGTGGATGTAGGGATTGAAAACCTCATGATCTGCAGGGCACATTATCAGAGCAGGTTGACTTATTTTTAAATCAATTTGCTTCTAAACTGGAAGGTCCATGAATTTCCCAGAACAATAAGAATATATATCTATATTATATTTATATATCTTTTTCTTTGAAAGATAAATGATAATAATGAAAACATTATAAATCATTTATATCTGTTTCAAAATTAAAATAATTTATACTAATTTCTTGATGCATTTAAGTGCAGAATATTAAAAGGTTCTACACTAGCCGCATAATATAATGCAAACCTCTAACTTCTTGTTTGAAAAAGGCCCTAAAAATGTCTGGTCCAAAAAAAATCATTCTATTAATCTTGCCATCTATAAGTCTTGCTAGTCTATCCATCAGTAAGTCTCTATAATTTAAGCCTTGGAAAGTTTATCTGCTAAGAAACCTGGCGGGTGTTTTATAGGAATTAAATTAATTGTCCTTGTACAAAATATCTAGATATTTCATCCCTAATGGTATTTTTTTAGACAGAGGTGGGCAACACCATTACCTGGTGACTTCGAGTTGTAATGGCTAAAAGTAACTCAGTGCATATTGAAATAAGCCAAGCCATACGCTGTACTAGGCTACATATAACAATATAAATATATGCACACACACACACATTATATATATATTTATATATATATATATATATATATATATAATATATATATATATATATATATAATATATATAATTGATGAAAATTGATGCAATTATATCATAAAATAAAAGAAAGCTGGTGATAAAAACATGGAGTAAATTATAATAAAATCTAATAACTCACATTGCAATATCGACCAAACAAAGGACTAGTGGTAGTGGTACCCTGATACACAGCTACATAATTGTTGCTGCAGGTACCATTCTGGTTGTTCATTTCTGTAAATTTGAAATACAGAGTGGTGCGACTGGGTGGTGTGATCAACCATGAGCAGGTCTGACTTATGTTGAGGTTGCCAGGGTAGCCAGGACTAGTGACTGCTCCAAAACGGGTTTCATTGATAACACCGCCACAGCCAGACCCTGAGGATGGACAATGACAATTGTAGGACATTAAACATAGGCTATCCATGATTGAAAGACATTTCAAAAAGTGTGGAATCATATAAAATGTGTGTGTGTATGTGCGTGTGCGTACATGCATGTGTTTTTAATAAACTGAATGCTCTTTTGCCGATTGGGAGAGGTATAGAGAGTTATAGAGCGCTAGATAGTTTTTAAATATATATATTATACCAATACTTTTTTGACTAATAAAGATTCTAGGCAATCGAATGACATAACTGCATGAGCACAGAACTAAATAACATGAATTATCTTATCACACATAGTGGCCTACCTGCAGTTGATGAAATAATTGTGATATCGTAGCCAGCCTTTTGTACCGAGTAATCCGTCATAAATTTTAGCGTGGCAATATTGTCTGGAAGAAATATTGGAGAGGGAATGGCTTCGTTACAAAGCTTTGTTATGGATACAGATAAACTATTGAAAATCTGAAAATAAAGAAGACAGAAGAATATTCATACACTCATTAAATACATTGTAATAAAACAGTTAAGATTATTAAAGCATGAAGAAACAAAATATATATTTATAAGGAGGGCTCATCAAGGAATAACAAAGCAGTATGAGTGATGTTAAAAAGGGAAAAGTGCATTTCACTTATGTGCCCTATAAAAATGTACAGTTTTCATTTCCATATATATAGGTTCCAAAAACACAAAATTAGCAGAAAAGGCAAAACTTCATAACACTTTGAAAAAAATCCAGATAAGATAAAAACCTACTGGCATTAATAGTTAAACAAAGTTCTACATTAATTTAGAAAAATAAAAATGCATTGTGAAAACTATATTTGATTAAAATAGCTTGGTTCAATATGTCAGGGCCATATCAATAAATTGCTGCCGTTGCAAAGGAATGGGATGATTGCCATAACAATTAGGCGGGTGCAATTTCAATGCAAAACTTTTCACTGCCACTTTTCTTTTCAATAAAAATAATTTTCCTTTACTGTCTTAGTTATAGAAGTTATGTAAAGAGGTTAACACTTTAAGAAATATGTAAATCAGATTATCTGCTTTAAAACTCCCCTACGTATGTTTTTAAACTCTTTCTTTTTGCACTTCTTTTTAACTTGCACTACCTTGAACAGTATTGCTACACTAATAACTATGATCTCTATAATACCGGTTTATTAAAAGGAAAGAATTTCTTAATTCTTTTTTTTTTTAAAAGAATTACTCAATTCTTTTTTTTTTTTTAAAAAGCCTTTCTTACATCCATAATTTGTTATCTATGAATACCGCAACTGTTAAATTTAATGTTGGACATAATATATAGGAAACATTTAGAGTAGAAATGAACAAATGAATACCTCTAAGGAATCCCAAAAAAGCCTTTCTTACATCCATAATTTGTTATCTATGAATACCGCAACTGTTAAATTTAATGTTGGACATAATATATAGGAAACATTTAGAGTAGAAATGAACAAATGAATACCTCTAAGGAATCCCAATGACAATCGGGATGATATTCCATGCTGAATCGACGGAAATACAAGGCTAATGTTGTGTTGACAGGAGCTTGGTATTGGATAATACATAAATGATTTGCAGAATACTGCTTAGGAAAGCCAGGGCTTGTGATTCTTGCATTTGACTGGGTATAATTTCTGCTGCACCCTGACAAAGAAAGTAACATGTTTTTAATATCAATGAATTTTTGTTAGATTTTAAAGAATGCAATCGGTCCTAAGCGATCATGTAATGACAAATTCTTGTGCATCAGTTAAAGAGTGACTCACATAGCTGGTAAATATATGTCGAGTGTGTTAAATATCAATTAAAATATTATATTATCCTTGCATGTCTTTTGGTTTGTAAAAAGAAATAGACCAAGAGTAGAGGAAAACCTTAAGAAGAACAACAACATTGTCCTTTTTTGTTATTGTCCTTGTCGCCAGGTTTTCCTCTTCCCTTTGTATATTTCTTTTCAATCAAAAATGTGTTAAATCAATGAAATATG
>CAXITT010000043.1:550478-586912 GCA_964033795.1 Lymnaea stagnalis
TAAAAATAAAATTGTATGGCTCATTTTTATTTATACCTGATAGCGAATAATTCAGTTGGAATGTGGAATTACTGGAAGAATGTGGAACATTGTAAACAATTTTAACTCGTTGACCGGTAGAGTAAAATGGACTGGGGGTTGTTGTACCACATATGTGTTGACTTTGTCCGGCATCACCCTAAAAGAAATTGAATTGTTTTCCTTTATTTAAAATAATTAAATAATTCTTATATTGATTCAAATAAATGCACATTTTTTTCTAAATACATTGAACAACTTAATTTTCAGCTTATTAAATGAAAACAAGGGAGAAAAAAAAATAAAAAAATAAGATGAAATTAACATTTTAAACTAAGACAATATTAAGTTGGAAAATTTAAAATTCAAACATAAAAACCAGCCTTCCTGTGTCATCAATTCTCTCTATAATGATTATATTTACTTAAGCACGACTATTATCAGACAGAAAACATGCAAACTATTTGTGATGGATTGGGGAATAAATTAATCTCTATATTTATAATTCAAATCTAAAATCTATCAAAATGTTTAGGTATATCTAAAATATTGATTGAGTGTTCTTTGTTTGAGTTTGAAAAGCAACACACCCTTGGTCTATCTTCAAATGACAATGATGATCCATCAGTCACTGAACAGGCTTCCAGATGAAGGTCTGTGACCTCAAGTTTGATGGAATCATCATTTGATCCAGAGTCAATGAACCAGTTGCAGCGAAGAACTTGATTAAAGTAGCTGGGGTAGTTGGGAGATGAGATTGTTTGCACTTCTGATGTGGCATTGAAGGCCCCACCACACAATGCTGTAAATAGAAGGAAAGGAAAAATATCAGGTTTTAAATATGTGTCCAATTAAGTCAGGGGTGTCAAACTCAATCGCTCAGCAGGCCAAAACTCTAATCACATGTAAGGTTGCGGGCCAAGCAGGATGAACATTCAATAAACTGAAAATTAATCTTTTTTTAAAATACATTTATATAAATGAAAACAGAAAACAATTTTAATAATTAAAAATCATTGGCATTCCGATTTTTGTTCTTATGCCAATTTGTCGGAGCTGGATGTTTGGCAAATTTTCTTGGCTAGAAAAACAAGTAACGTTCTGTGTCATTGAGATTCTCATGATGGACTGCAAGTATTCATCAGTGAGATGACTCCTGTGTGATTTTTTGTTAATTTTCATCACAGAAAACAACTGCTCACAAAGATATGTGCTACCAAGCATGCCCAAGGTTCGAGCCACATGAAGACAAAGCTGGGACATCTCTTTAGGAATGAAACGAGTGAACTGTGCAGGCCCCACAGTGCTATAACTTGCCTTTAGTGTCCCATTACACTGCAGCTCTATTAGCTCCATCTGCAATTTTACAGGTGCGGTTTCCACGTTTATAACAAATGGGTTACGAAACTGCTCAAAATTACATTTCTGTGCTTCAAAACTAAAGCACCGTGCGAACTCAATGCCAAGTAAGCTAAGTTTTTCAGCAAAGTGTGCATTGGGAAACACCATTAACGTTTAGCAGTGACTTGGATATAACTGTACGCCGGCCAAGACCTCGCGGGCCTGATATAATTGTATGGCGGGCCGGATGTGGCCTGCACGCTTTGAGTTTGACATATGTGAATTTAGTCAAAAAGGGTAAAAAAATATCTGTGCAAAATATATTGAAAATAAAGTAAACTAAAAGTAATAATTTAGTTTTTTTTTGTAAAAACAATATTCCATTTAGCTTTTTTTAAAAAAAGAGGTCAAGAATAGTTAAAATTATTTAAGTTAAAGAAGGATGTCATACACATAAGAAATAAGAGCAACTGTTTTGCTAGTCTGATATATTTGTTACATGCCATTAATTATATGGTTTTGCAAATGTTATAAGTTTTAAGTTTTGGCACCTTAGCTAAACAATACTGAAAACCAGTGTACACATAAAAGTGATATCAAAAAGCTTCATCTTAACAAAATTAAATTTAATAATGCTATGACTCTTATGTCAAAATAAAAAATATATATATTTAAATTATATCCATACATACACATATATATAGAAAGAGAGAGTCAGAGAAATAAAACTATATTTACATACAGCACATCAAGTGACAAAGTATAATCTTTGAAAGATACAAATATTCTTGTACAATCTTGTTAGTATATTAAGTCTAGTAAATTATGTCTTGAAAAATTATCAAAATTCTCTTCCGGCTTTGATTTATATGGAGGGAGTTGGAACCCTTCAGAAAAGAAATTCTAGAAATTGCATCACCCGATAGAAAATATTAGAACAAATTAGCATATAAATAACATTTTCCAATCAAGGGAGAGTAGGGTGTGAGAGTGTAAAATACCTATTTGGTAATGTCTATATCAAAACAAAAAAGTGTAATGGGGTAAAGGTTGAACAACATGATGGTGAAGAAAAACAAGGTCAACACACCAACTGTGATGTATTTTTAAAAAAAGCATGACTTTTTCACCACTTTCTCTGATTTAAATTTAAAACAATTAGTTAAATTCTTGCAATGTTTGGTAGTTTCCTCTTCTTGTACAACAACTTGTCAAAAAAAAAACAACTTAAAAACTTTATTTATTTCAAGCTTATTCATTTCATTTTATTTTCCAACAAATATTTTAGTGCAGTTTTATTATTTTTAAAATAAAATAACATTAAAGCATAACCACCCAATATTTTCCAAGTTGACAACCCATTTTAATACCGATAAGAGTAAAGTTACCTGCCACCTAAAATCCATTTTAAAATATTGTAACAGAGCAATTTAAAACACACTTAAAATTTCTTTTTAGAACATTATGTTTCAATATAATTATAATATATACGGTATTTAATTTTATGTTTGATACTTTTATTTGTTAACAAGCTAAACAATGCACATGAGTTTTTTTCAATTCAAAATTATGTATATAAAACATAAAAACAGACCACAGATAAAGAATGGGAAATTTTCAAAAAGGCCAGAGTAGAAAAAAACGTACGATCTCTTTCACCAAATGTGGCTGTAAATCCTGCAGCTGAGCGCCCAGAGTCTGATTTGAACACAACCAGGATTACATTGGATCCTGCAGTAAGGTACTGATCAGATGTTTGGCTGCAAAAACGTCCAAGAATCTGGTCTTCTTCATAAGTACCTTCATAAACCTGGTAGAAAATAAATGATAGGAGTATATCAGCAGTGGGCTTTTACTAATGTTAAAAGTTTAATTTTTTGAGAAAAATAATGACCAAAATTTCATGTACATTTAAGCATGCAGCAGCTGAAGTACTAACTATTAATGTTATCACATTCGTCCCTTCAAAGTACACCCTTAGACAAACTCTATTAAATAAATAACTAAACAAAACAAAGAGCTATTGATCAACAGATTTGAGGAAATTAAAAATATAAGTTAACCCCCTGAAAAATCCTGATGTTCAATTAAAAAAGAAAATAACAAATTTAGGATTTTAATTAAGTATACTTACTGTGAGTTGATCTGTAACATTTTCCCCTTGACAAGGTGATTGCCCAGCTATGTTGATACCTGTGATGTTGATAGTCACTAATTTGTTCTCACCTAAACACAGAAATGAAATCCAAAGCAGTGCTAAAAATGTTAATGCCAGCCATTAAAGAGACAAAATATATTATCTAAACAAAGGTAAAAAATTGTCGATGTTGGGAATTGTGTCTCAAGACCAAAAGCTATTTAAACAAGCAAAAACCAAAATTTCTGATCTCCTTGTTTTCTATGCAAGCTACACAACAATTATGAACACTGTCATTTAACAAGCAACACAAAAATGTGAAGGCCTTGCCCATGGTAAATCTCTGCTTGATTTTTACATCTTACCAACATAAATAAGCCAGTGACAGTCCAGATCAGGCTCGTACTGTCCATTGTTGTCTATATCAAGGGATCTAATTGTTCCAGATGACTGTCTGAGTGTGCCACCGCATCCAGCTGCAGGTCCTTCAATTTAGGAAGGTGAAAGTGTTTTAATGACATTGGCATATATTGTCAGTCAGAGGATGTCTTAATTTTGTATTTAACAGTGGACCTGTTTGGTCTGGTTGCATGGTAAATTTGTGGCTTAAATCAAGGACTTTCTCTGACCATTGTCCCCTTAGGCCAGTGGTTCTCAACCTTCCTAATGCCGCGACCCTTTAATACAGTTTCTTGTGTCATGGCGACCCCCGCCACACAATTATTTTCATTGCTACTCCATAGCTGTAAGGATATGTGATTTCAGGTGGTCTTAGGTGACCCCTGAGAAAGGATCGCACGACCCCTCAAGGGGTCATGACCCACAGGTTGAGAAACACTGCCTTAGGCCATAATCACGCCTTGACTGCCTCCTGTCAAATCTAATTATATAAATTGACACCCCTGTCAAATTATGGAAGATAATTAGACACGGAAATGTTAAAAGTTTTGGTACATATTTGAATAATTAATTAGCATACAATTAAAACTCTATATTCCTTTTAACTCAATGATCACCTGATTAATTTTTTAGTGTAGTATCTTATAAGAATCCTCATTTAGAAAAAAAACTTTAGATTTCTAACCTCATCAATGGTCAATTATATGCTAATTTTAATTGAAAATTAATTAATTAAAATTTAAAAAACATCAAGTTTTATGCATTAAACTTACCATATGTTGAAGAGTAGCTAGCTTGGAATCCCTTTTTAATGAGATAATAGTGGTCAGATGTAACATACTTTAGGAACATAGTATTGTTTGAGCTTTTTATCTTGCTTGGGATTCCCAAAAGATCTCCACATATGTGTGCTAGTAAAGGAGCATTAGTATCTGACCCATCATGAATGTCAAGGTAATGAGAATTGCAATACGCGTAGAAATATCGAATATCCTGTTCAAATGAGAGTAACCTGTAATGATAGAATAAACATTTAAATGATTAACAAATCAAAGCACTTGAAACAATAACATTGTTTGATACATTTATTTAGAAAAAAAACAAGAAGTCTGTCCTGTTTCTAAATATTTAATCAGTGGTAACCACAATAGAATACATCAGATACATCAGTATATGGGGTACTGTATGTTATAAGTGCACATGGGAACAAATTATGAACAGTAAATTGATTAAAAGATTTGGTACTTTGACTCCCTATACCAATCACCAAATCCACAATTTTTAAAAGTTGCAATAATGTGTCCTGTTTGGTTAGAGTTAGACTCTGTAATTCCTTTCATTTGTTTTCTCCACTTTGTTGTGGAGGACTTGATCCCACCATTTTTTTCTTTACCATCAGTAGGTAGCAAATGTATTAGGTAAAATACAATATAACTGCATGAATTATTTTGTTTTCCCATTGGAGGCATGCTGAATGTAGTTATTTGCAAAATGATGAATATGAAGACAGGATGCCAGCAAAAAAAGGCTTATATTGCCAGTCTGCACAACATGAATATCTTTTGTGAAATAAAAAGAAAGTAAATCTGGCACTGGTTCCTGGTGCTATTTAAAAACTTGTCCAGGGGTCGCGCCAAACTTAAACTGTAGTTTGAGTCTCATGTAAAAACTATATTTAAAGAAAGAGTTTGTCTTTCACATAAAATGCCCAGCCTCCAGAAAGGCTGTGAAGATGATGCT
Source organism: Lymnaea stagnalis (assembly GCA_964033795.1). Taxonomy (NCBI): domain Eukaryota; kingdom Metazoa; phylum Mollusca; class Gastropoda; family Lymnaeidae; genus Lymnaea; species Lymnaea stagnalis. The sequence goes on from CAXITT010000043.1 coordinate 556,114, forward strand.
ATGTGCCTGATTTTTTTTTAACTTACAAGAAAGAGACAAATGAAAAAGGCAAACAAATTTTGCAAAAGTTTTTAGATTTACAACAAACGACAACACTGTTTAAAATTTCTTAAGTTTCTAATGACAAAAAAGAGGGACTCCAGGTAAGATACATAACATGGAAAAGGCTAGTGAAGGAATAGGAATGCCAGAATTTTTTCAGTTCCTTTCATGACTAAAAATATGTGAAGTTAATTTTTTTTATTTTCAAGTGTCACATCCATACTCTGCAGTCAACACACTAACATCAAGTATGTCACAAAACTCCTAACTTCATTGAAAATTATTTATATTTTAAAACAGGCAAACATGACAGTTTTTTTAAATATTAATAGTTAAAATTGTTTTATGGAATTGGTTGATCATGGATTTAAAACATTTTTATTACAAATTTAAGATCAAATCAGAAGAAAAATAATGATCACATCTGGCATCGGTCCAAGGCTTAGTGTGAAACTTGTCTACTGGTCAGATCAGAAAATTACACAATTTTGTTTAAGACTTAGTGTCAAAATTATATTCACAGCAACTTAGTGGCAAAATGACAAAGAGTACTTAATGTTTGCACAAGTTGTTTAGTCGACACACTTCAAAAAATGAACAAGTTAAATTTGAGATTTTGGTTTCATTTTTGTTTAAAGGGAAATATATTTTTTCCCTTGTATTGTTCTTCACAGTGTGTTGACGGTTTAGACTTTGCTATGATGAATCACAAGCCCTGGGACTTTTCTTTAGGAAGATAAATTGGTTCCCTAGACAGCAAATCATCTGTCTCCATGAGGCTGGATGACCCAAGGAGCATCTTGTGTGGATGTTACAGATTGGCCCTAGAAGTGTCCCCAGACTAGCCAGAATTTTTATTGCTTGAATGACAAAATGACTTAGGACACCTACGGGACTCCTTGAGATTGACTCAGTTTAGACCCCTGCCACCCCCCTCCACTTTTTTCCCAACCATTAAAAAAATAGTAAACTGTTACATCATTGAAAAAATAGCAAAGAATTTAAGATAAATTTAAGGGTGAAGCCTGCATAATTTATGTCACCTCTATGACTCAGTGGTACATTGCTACTTACTATATATATATATATATATATATATATATATATATATATATATATATATACAAACTAAGATTCTATACACTCAAAGACAAACTGTAGTAAGTTGAATGTGTTTGATATAATGCATGTAATAATAATTTATGTCAACTCTATGAGTCAGTGGCATATTGATACTTACTATATATATATATATATATATATATATATATATATATATATATATATATATATATACAAACTAAGATGCTATCCACTCAAAGACAAACTGTAGTAAGTTGAATGTGTTTGATATAATGCATGTAATAATGATAATAAGTTAAACACTGCATGATAAAAACTGGGCAGTTAACAAAACAAATGCAAGACAATGTATTTTCTTTACTCACTTAAGATTAACAATTTTATTTGTCTCAACGGTTATGGTCCAGGTGCACGCACTTGGGCCTATGAGAGAGTTGTGAAAGGGGCTGGTTGAAATAATGCCTGATGGATCTGTTAGGTTTCCTCCACAATCTGATAGAAAAAATATCTAAGATAATCAAGATGTTTAACTTTTAAAGAAATTAATATAATTTGAACAGTTGAGATACTGTTGCTTAATCAACATTGATCTATTGTATTTCTCAATAACTCAGCTCTCCGCCACATACTATCAAAGAAAACTAGCTGTCCATTCATCAAAATAAATTCATATAAGAATATGTAGACCTACCTTCAGAGTTATACTGAGCTTGGAAGCCTTTCATAGTTCTTGATTGATCAGATATAAATCTTATAAACATCTGATTATGCCGCAGCATTCCTTGTGGAGGGGATGTTCCACAGAAACGTCTTTGCCAGTATGGGTAAATCTCATCTGAGCTATCGCCGTCTATAGTCACATAATCACCACTGCACCAGTAGTGATCTAAAATTAAAAATTTACTCAAAAAAATTATCATATCAGAATAAAAACTATTAGCTGTTTCAATTTTCAAAATCATTATTAAACAAAACAAAAATTAATTTCACATTTCCTTTTGTCATTTAAGGGTTATGCAAATTGAAACAGTTTTGAGAAATGGTATAAATTATCATCTTTTACAACCAGTGTATGTCTACAATTTAAAAAAGTTCCATTGAATACTATAAGAATACCTCCAAAACAAAAATATGAACAACTAAAACCTCTCAATCACGTTTCAAATAATGAAGTTACCAGCAGGGAAATTACAATGTTTCACCATTATTTGTTGATAAATATATATAAATGAATTATATGTTTAATTTAAACCTTTATTAACTTTAAAATATGAATAGTAAAAGTTAAAGATAACAACAGCAAACACAATGTCATTTTCAAAAGAAGACTTAAGTACTTAAGAAGACTGCTGCAGATTCACTATTTCTAGCCATCATTATTTTTACAAACAATAAATAACAGCACCATATAATTGGAGAGCAATAACAAATCTTTTGAAAAAATTAACTTTCACTTTCAAGTGAATCGTGAGCAACTACAGAGGAGCGTTCAATCTCTATTTATTGATAAAACAAAACAGCAAAGCCATACAAAATTATGGTTTATAAACTTTACCTCCCTGCACAGCAAAGTCAACAAATGATAGAAAGATGAGCTTGTTATCTGGTGGCTGAATGGTGTAGAGGCAGTTTGCATTGTTGGGGTAATTATTTGGATAGCCGGGCGAATACACAGTTCCTACTTCACTTGTAAAAATGCCGCCACATTCTGTAGGAAAATAAAACGTCAACATTACATCATTTTCATAAGCGCCTTTGTAATAGAATATTTGGTTTAAGCATAAAAACCAATTAACATTGCATATAAATATATATTTTGGTAAAGACTTACAAAATCATTTACCAACCTGAAGACCAGTTTGCAGAAAAACCATTTCCATTGGTGTCTATATCTGATCGGAAAATCACTACCAATCTGTTTGATTTCGATCGCTGGTCCGGTGGAGTGGTGTTATTGCAGTATGAGCCAAATGAGGACAATGAGCCATTCATTGACACATCGTAAAGCTGAGGTTAAAATAGAGATCATGAGATTGAAATAGAGATCAATAGATTATGAGAAAGTGGAACACGGGAGTCACGGCAGGTTGCCAATGGGTTGGTTAGCCCACACCCCCTCGTAAACAGCAATAGAAAAAATGTATATCTAAACTCAAGCCTCTTTAAGGATGATGTTTAATGAAGTTAATATATTTAATGCTTAAGTGGCATCAGGAAAAATTGATTGGAGTTAAATATTGTAAGTGTAGAGCAGTTGAAGTAGGTCACTCACTTGTTATATAACCAAATGACAAAGAAGCCTTCTATATTTCAGTAGATTTTTCCGAAAGATTACTGAATCCAAGTGTTTTGACTTACTGTTTTCAAAATTTGTGTAGAATTTATGATGGTCATTAACAGCTATGAGAAGTCTGGATTGGTTTTTTTTACATTTCATTTTACCTTAAAAGATGGATCTTTGACAGTTGCAAATGGACTCTCAAATCTTTTATAGAATGTAAAGCTAACCTATCATTTGCAAGCATATTCTATAATTTTGCTAAAATAGAAAGTTTAGCTAAAATTGTTGCAACTAAGACAAAAAACCCACAATAAACTAAGTCAAAAAACTAATTCAAAGAACTAACTAAGTCAATGAACTAAGTCAATCAACTTACCAAGTCAATGAACTAAGTAAATGTTTAAAACTTAATAGTTGGGGTAAGCAGTGAAAGGCAGCCGAGATTTTGAAACTCACTTGCACGTAATCAAAATGACAATCATCTGCTTCTAAATCAAAAGGTGATTGAAATTTAAGCTTGACCATATATCCCAGGGCCACAGTGATGTCCCAACGACATTCCACATTGTGTGGATAGCTCCTGGGATAGTTGGGAGACCTGATAACACCGCTGTCAGCATGGAACAATCCACCACAACCTTGAAATAGTAAAACAAAGAGTTATTAATAAACGCTTGTCTCTGCTTTAATAATTTCTGTTACTGTAAATAAAATTTTAAAAACTTCCTTGATGAATGTTATCATCCAATTAAAGGGTAGACATTAGTCAAAAATGTTTTTTATTAGACACTAACTAAAGGTTAAATTGACCTTTGATTTAAATGTAAATTATTGATTATGCCTAATATTTTATTTCTTCCTCTCAATGTTTTAAAATGATATTAGAAAGTCTGAAATATGTCCCCACTAATGAAAGTCTGAAATATGTCCCCACTAACGAAAGTCTGAAATATGTCCTGTTATGTAGCACAATTTCCTGTGCGTGAACTTTCCTCGACCTCATAGTACACTCCTAGCAGACAGTAACGTCTGTTGTGGGCGTGGTTAAATCTCTTTGATGTATCTTGTTTACAATCGGCTTCCAATTACGCATTGGGTAGAATGTCTCCGGGTATCTTCTCGAATGTACTCCTTAACCCGAGATATGTAAACAACACGTCATAGGTCCTTCTGGTAGCGTCTTACGCTACATGTATATAAAGGATTGACAGATACGAGGGGACGGAGATTCAGATAGAATTTATTAACTTTACGAGGCGTGTTTTATTCTTTGTGTATTTGTGTGCTCATATGTGTTTATTTCGCATTATTTATTGGCACATTATTCTAACTGTGTTAACTGTGTACCGGCACAAGATCTACCATACTGTAATTTGAAGATTGTAATTATATTTTCTTTTCTTTTGTAATTATCTTAAGACTTAATAAATCTTATTAATTGTAACTAGAAACTGTTTTGGGTCGTATCTTTAATATTGTTGAATCTATGGTATTGTCCTTTGTTAGGCACTGTTTACAACGAGCCAATTAAAATTAAAATAGGAGATTAATTTCTCCCAATACAAGTCAGTGCGTAACAGTCCCCACTAATGAAAGTCTAAAATATGTTCCACTAATAACAGTCTGAAATATGCCACTACTATTGAAAGTCTAAAATATGTCCCACTATTGAAAGTATGAAATATGTCTCCCTAATGAAAATCTGAAATATGTCTCTCTAATGAAAGCCTGAAATATGCCCCACTAATTAAAGTCTAAAATATGTCTCGCTAATGAAAGTCTGAAATATGCCACTACTATTGAAAGTCTGAAATATGTCCCCAATATTGAAAGTCTAAAATATGCCTCCCTAATAAAAGCCTGAAATATGTCTCCCTAATGAAAGCCTGAAATATGTCACACTAATGAAAGTCTGAACTACGACTTCCTAATTAAAGTCTAAAATATGCCTCCCTTATGAAAGTCTGATATATGTCCCTAGTAATGAAAGTCTGAAATGTGACAACACTAATGAAAGTCTGAAATATGTCCCACTAATGAAATTCTGAACTATGTCTCCCTAATGAAAGCTTAAAAAATGTCCCACTAATAAAAAGTCTGAAATATGTCTCCCTAATGAAAGTCTGAAATATGCATCCCTTATGAAAGTCTAAAATATACATCCCTTATGAAAGTCTAAAATATGCCTCCCTTATGAAAGTCTAAAATATGCCTCCCTTATGAAAGTCTAAAATATGCCTCCCTTATGAAAGTCTAAAATATGCCTCCCATATGAAAGTCTAAAATATGCCTCCCTTATGAAAGTCTAAAATATGCCTCCCTTGTGAAAGTCTAAAATATGCATCCCTTATGAAAGTCTAAAATATGCCTCCCTTATGAAAGTCTGAAATATGACACAATAAAGCATACCAAAACCACTCTCAAATTTATTTCTAATTTTTAATATTTTTCTAATAATACATACCCCCACTCTCAAATCTATAAGTCATCCGAAACCCTCTGCGGTTGGTAGCTGATATTCCATTAACCATTGTCAGTCTTAGGGCATTGCTCTGAGACACAAAGTTAGGAGGACGAGTCTGGTTGCAATATGTGCCAATTTGTGGTGAGTCATAGTAACCTCCGTTTTGAAGTGTAAGGTTTTCTTGGTGACATCCAAGTGGAAAATCAAAGTCAGTTATTTCAATCTTGGATATACAAAAAAAAAAATTTTCAAATCATTAAAAGGACCAACATTTAAATAATTAGGTTAAACACAGGATGAGCCAAAAATAACAGTACTGAAATTCTGGCATCTTGAATGTGTCATGCATATGTCATCAGTCCATAGCTCCAGCTGTCATATGTTCTTAGGAAGAGTTAGATATGTTGAGCAGTAGTTGGAAATGGGTCTATCGACAGACATAAATATATTCCCAGTTGAAATTATTTTGCCCATACAGAAGTGGTTATAAAAGGGTAAGGGTGAGGGGTGGGGGGGTGAGTTTGAAATGATGGCAGACAATTTGCCCCACAAATTTAACCAGACAGCTCCAATCAATAAAGTTATGCGTACGAAGTATATTGTTACATAATTTGGATGCATATGAAAAATATAGCCTTTTTTAGTCATTTTTATAATGTTAACTTTTTTCTACTGTTACAGCACCTAGATCTTCAGCAATAGCAGATTTTGTGACAGTTTATTCAGTTTTAATAATTTTAACAGTTCTATATATAGTTAAGGGTACCACAACTAATGAACACATGGATGTTGTAATTGCAAATGACAAAATGATTTTAAAAAATGAAGTCTTCAAAACATTCTTAACATGATCTAAAACATGAGCTCAATGATTAAAGAAATGTTCAAAAAGAAATAAATTGATTTTTAACCACAAAACTATGCAGCTGTTTACAATACATAAAAATTTCAACAACTATGGACATTTTCTCTTTGTTAGCTCATACCCTTATTTGGCTGCCTTCTGGGGCAGTAATTTGCCATGCACAAGATGTATTTTGATTACTGTTCACTGGGTAATTGGGGCTTGAAATGACTCCTTCATTATCTGTATAAATGCCACCACAGTCTGAAACACATTCTTGTAATTAATCAAATAGAATAGGACTTCAATACCCAGCATGAAGATAACAAATTATAACTCTGTTACTAAAATACCATACTTGAAAACAAGTGCTGTTTTTACACAGCTAGATAACTCCAAGACTTCAGTAACTTCTTTAAATCTCCTAGCTGCCATGATGGAACTGGGTGTATGAAACTCTTAATGTGAAGTGGCCTCATTCTATCAAGGTTAATTGAGATAAAACATAAAAATGAATCTTTTCTTTTTATACATGCCAGTTTAAACCATGTGAATCATTCTTGAATAAAGATGATGACATTTTAGTTGATAAATAGACATGAAGTACAAGTCCTACAAGTAATTCTTAACAAGAGCTACGGTTTCTAGTTGACCCATTCTTTTTTTATTTCTATGAAATAATTTTAATGCAATTATACCCCTAAAAATAAGCAGAATTAGTCATTAAACTTATTGGGTCATGCTTTAATTTTACAATATCCAGTAACACTTTATAAAACTGAAGCAGGTTCAATAAAAATTGTAGTATACGTTATTTAAAGCTGACATGAGTGAAAATTGTATATTCCTATCCTGATCAAAATTTTCAATTAAACGGCAGAACTTAAGTTAAATTTAATTCATCCTTAATCACTAGGGAATTTCATTGTGAGTGGATGAACCTGGAATACATTATAGAGGCTCCATCAATCTGAATATAGGGCGTGTTTTGCAAAAGTGACAGTAAAGTGATTGATTCTGGCTCTGATAATCTTAAACCACATTTAAAATTAAACTTATTGTTTACACATAAATTTGAAGCAATAAGGTAAAATTATACCAATTTTAAACAAGCTTGAACTTAATGGTGACACAATCACATCCATTTTAATAGTGTAAAATAAACACTTAACATCTGAATTTTGGATTTCAAATTAGATCCAGGCATTATAATAATCACAATGATTGCATATACTCAAAACAGGGATTATTATAGTTTCAAAATTTAGAAAGATAATTATTTTAAAGACTCATTTTTTTACAGGTTTTATACATCTGTGTAGTTTTTTTATTTTTAAACTTTTATATACATGGTTTTATACATTTGTACATTTTTTAAAAACTTGTACAGGTTTTGATTTCACAGAATGGCATGCATGGTCTGTTGATATTACACTTTTATAATAAATGGTGACTTTATGTCTTGCCATCCTACTCAATATAACTGTGAATATAAAATAGTCACATTCCTCTTACTTGTATACTCATATGACAAATTGAATCCTTCACTATTTATACTTCTATCTGTCTTGTAACGTATCCATACATCTGGAACAGGGAGGAAAATTGAGGTAGGTGTGACTTGACCACAGAAACGTTTGATCAGAGCTCCACTGCTGTCAATGCCTGATGAGAACATATAAAGATAATAAGCACATGTAATAAGCATGCGAATATCACCAAGGCTTGAGCAATAGCCTTGACTTGGGCTATATTTTGTTCACAATGGGAGAAAGCTGCTAAATTTGTCAGCCTTACTCCCTCTCCCTTGACTATGTGAAGCAATGGCAAAAGTATTGGAAATAGACCAGGAAGCACTAGATACCATCCACCCCGGGGTTGGGGGGGGGGGGGGGGGGTGTTTGTTTTTTAAAAAGAATTTAAATTCTAGTACACAAGCATGGAATTGACTCATTTTAGACTGCTCGGCCACCCAGAAACCTAAGCAAATGTATACAAACAGGAAATAACTAAATACATTATTTGTATCCATATTTTCAGCAAGGAGTTGTTTTGAACTATATTTAATCACTTTCAATTGAAACAGATCTACAGCAGTTGTAAGTTTAATATTTATCTCTTACACTTGCTAATAGGGACAGGATAATAATAATAATAATAAAGTTCATTTCAAAAACACGCTTCATCCCCAAAGGCTCGAAGCGCGGTACAAAATCAACAAAACAAAAAAAAAAACAAAAAACATCTATAATTCACCACATTTAAAACAAACGCAACACTACAAAAACTAATTACAAGCATACAACATCAAAGTCTTTCTAGCCATTTCAACCCGGAGCAACACAGCAACACATGGAAAATAAGGTAGACAATCATCCCAGAAGGTATTTGCTAAGAATTAAAGATATAATGTGTTTGTGTATATATTTGTATTTCATAGCAATGTATTTGTTGATTCCATTAAACATTCTAACCTTCTCTGACTTCCAAGTAGTCATGAATACACGGATATTGACCTTCTGTATTTAGGAACCCAAGTGTAAGTCGGACAGAAGTCTGGTTGGGCTGGGATCTGCGAAGTTGCCATATGCACTCACGGTTGTGGCTGTTGCTGATATTGGTTAAAGGTGAGGTTATTACACCAGAGCTCTCGGTGAGGTAGCCACCACATTCTGAGAAGAATACAATAGAAAGTTAGCAGGACAATAATGTTGACCTTCTGAAACCCTTTTAGCCCCATGATAACATATCTTGTTTAACTTTACTGAGTAGCTGTGCATTTGATCAGTCCATCTTAGGGATCCCTGTGAAACTCTCAAATGCAAAGTTTACTGTGTTATGTGAAAGATAACTTTACCAGATTCAGAATCAGATGAGTAGACAGCTCTGAATCCATTAAAACTTTCAGATCTGTCTGTGCGGAATATGACCTTCATTACATTGCCTGAAGACTGAATTGGTCCAGGGATGACATCATGACAGAAATGGCCTAGTGAAGGTGAATCTTCTTCGTTACCATTATAAATCTGTCAAGAACAATTTTAGACTCACCAAATGAATAAAAGGAAATACAGTTAAAATTTTGAATAAGTAAAGAAAAATTTGGCTGAAAAGAAAATTCACTTAATTGACCCGACAAAACAACAAAGACGTCATCTTAAGTAAAAATATAAAAACATAAAAAAGTATAAATGTTAAATCAAAATAAAATATAAAATTGAAAGAAATGAACCTAAAGTAAAATTAAGGTATGTAGTAAAACAGAAACAAAAATGGCAGTTGGGCTTAAGGTTAAGTCATGTGAAAGAAAAGCAATTAGTTGATGTTATGTGGTAGAGATTAGAAAAAACACTATTTATAAATCAAACTCTATCTGGAGGCATTTAAATTCTTACAGGGGCTGTTTTATTCTGTAATGTCTGTATTTGAGATATTTAAATCTCTTGGGTGTTTTTCTTTACTTATAGATTCATCACAAATTATACCTACCCAAAATCATCCCATGAAAGTATCTCTATTGCTTTGACAGTATTTAAATTTTTACAAATTATTTTGTGAAACATTTTTAAAAAAATCAAATTCTTTTACTTATATAAGTTAAAATAAATTCACAAAATTGCATTGATGAAATGGTTTCAATGTCAGTTAACCCACTTTAGTTAACCACCCACTTTCACCTCCCGAATTCCCATTATGCACTGCCTTCAATGCTGGGATGTCACATGGGCAACAGGTAGTTACATAACGTTGCTTTTTGAAAGACAATCTAGCAACCCATTTATTCATCTACTAAAATGTACTGCTGCACTCGCAATTGAAGCTCTATTTTCAAAGAGAAATCCGTATGCTTTTTAATCTTCTTTCATTTAAATTTTACAAGAGTTTAAATTTCACCATGTTTTCCAAGCTCATTAATGATAATGCCTATAGGAAGAGACTGCAATCAGGTTAGCCAAAAAGAGAATGAGTGAAAAAAATGTATGGGAAACCTGAAAAAGGGAAAACAAAAAAGCAATGATGTGTTGGCAGGAAGCATTTATCAGCAACAAACAACCGTTTAAAAAAATAATTATATAAAGTAATACATATTCCTAGAGATGCATTAATCATATACTATGTTTCCAATGTCATCACTTACTTCCACGTAATCCCAAGGACAAAAGCCATTAGAATAATGTTGTTCAAGCCTGAAGTCTGTAAAGGTTAAAGTGATGCTTCTTCCAGGACTAACAATAATGACCCACTCGCATCTACGATTGTGTGGATACTGACCCGGAAAATTGGGGGATGTAATGACACCTGAAGGAGTAGTCAGCTGTCCACCGCATTCTGAGAGTTTGGGGAAAATTTGAAAACAAAACATTTATCAGCAATGAAACATACCTCGCGGCAAATCAACTACTGAACCCTATCTCCTTACCTTTAATTTCCACCTACTTACCACTAAATCCCATCTCCTACCCATTAATATCCATCTCCTCACTCTTATCCCATCTCCTACCCATTAATATCCATCTCCTCACCCTTATCCCATCTCCTACCCATTAATATCCATCTCCTCACCCTTATCTTATCTCCTACCCATTAATATCCATCTCCTCACCCTTATCCCATCTCCTCTTTCCAAATACCAACCTCCTCACCCCTAATCCCCATCTTCTCACCACTAATTAACTTATCTACACCACTAATAACCATTTCCTTACCACTAATTACAATCTCCACACCACTAATACGCATCTCCATACCACTAATTCCAACCTCCAAACCACTAATACCCATCTTTTCATCCCTTATATCCAACTCCACACCACAAAAACCCACCTCTACACAACTAATACTTGTCCTAGATTTCCTATCACTTCATTCAATTATTATTACCTCCCAGACTTGCTTGGAATACAATTCTAAATCCTTGGGCAACCCGGCTACCATCAGATTTGAATCTAACATAAGCTATGTTGTCTGAAGTCTCAATAGATTGAAGAGCATCATTAAGGCCACAGCTTCTGAACAGACTATTATCTGTGGCATTGCCGTCCCGCACTTCTAAAACATCAGCTGAGCAGTTCTCTGAAGACTGGATGTTCAAGCTTGTAACATTGATGGTGAGGAAGTGACCAATGGGTCCTACTATGAACCACTCGCACTCCTGGTTGTTATCGTAGTTGTCTGGATATTTTGGACTTGTGATGACTCCGTTACTTGCCCTGATACGACCTCCACACGTAGCTTAAGACAAATCACAAAAGAGACTGCAATAGCTGCATGCATAAATTTTGTTTCAAATGTCTGTCATTTTATCTGGAATTTTTAAAACTTACATTAAATATTTAAATTTAAGATGCAGTCCTACAACTTTTCAAAATTTTAAAAATCTTAAATATTTTTTTTTTTAAATTGATTTATATAAATGAGCATCTAGGTAATTGCAAAATAAGTAATTGATCTACAAATAATAACAATGCAAATTTAATTAATGCAATTAAGACTCAATGTATTTTGAATCAAACAAATTAATTTTAATTTAAGGGATTCAAGCACTAAAGCTGCATTTATGGAGACAGTAAAGTACACTAATTCCTGGGAGCAAATGTGTTCATTACCAATGGAATATTTAGCCTTGAATCCTGGGTGGACACGAGAATTATCAGTTCTAAATCTGGCTAGGATAATATTTTCAGTTGATAAAACTGTTCCTGGAAGTGTTGACCCGCACAGGGGTTGACCTATCCTAGGAGACACCAAAGTCCCGCCATCATGGAAGACAAGGTAGTCCCAATCACAACTATAAACAAAACAAAAAATTAAGAATTTATTTTTAAAATATTCAAATTACTCTATCATCTCCAAATTCATATTTTTAACAAATTAATTTTCTTAAATAAAATTTCAATTTCAAAATCAATTTTCATCATCAAATCTCTTTCCAAATGTTTTATAAACAGGTAGAATCAAATCATAATGTCATAGAAAGTTCTATATTTATTCACAGGCATCAAATTACAACAAACAGTTTAATCAAATTTTACAGTGACATAGCTAGGAATAGGGCTACCTGGGGAGGGACACACTGCCCCCTCAAAATTCATGAGAAAAAAAATATGCATCCCAATAAAAAGAAAAAAGTGCTGGGCTGCTACCCCCTCCCACATCCCTCTTCTATGCCACTGCAAGTACAGCTTTTTACATTGGAGCTGACTTACAAATAAAACTTTATTAGTGAACAATACACAATAAGTCAAGGATCTTTATCACAACTTCCATTTTTTAAAGCATTGACTACACAGCCCATGTGAACCTTATTGGAAATAAATTTAACAAATTTACTAATTGTGAGGTTCAATGTAGAAAGTCTCTTCAAAATCAATCTTTATTCTCTCTGTCATAGGTGAAGTTATAATCCATGTGCAATCAACATTTTCAGGATAATCTTGTGGGTAGTTTGGTGACATAAAATAGCTAAGGATTAAACAAAATTAAAACATATTACAATTAAATTTTATTTATGGTATATTTCTCAGAATATTTCATGCATGGATCTCTGATATTTTGTGTTTATTGCAAGAAAGGCATGTTGTATAACCTGTTCTGTGTTATATTACACGTAAAATAAAATACTGGAAGGATTAGAAGAAAAAAATGTCCCTTGAAAATGCCTACTTACCCCGAAGTAATGGAATTGGTCAGCCTTAAATGTCCACCACAAGTCACAGAGATTTCTGAAAAATTAAATGAAAATCCAGCCCCAGAGCCTGCCCCATCAGACACAAACTGAGCAAACAAATAACTGCTGCTTGTGGTGAGGCCTTGTGGAGCTGTCATTCCACAGTAGGTGCCATTTGTATTGCTTGAGCCATTCACAATGAGAGGAGGTGAAGTTTGGGTAAACCCGTTCAGTAGCTGTAAAGACAAAAATTATTACACATCCATTGCTGAAGATGAAACTGCAGGTCAATGGATTTTTACAAAACAAGATATCTTGAAACATGACTAGCATAGTCAATCAAAGTGCTTTTTCGGTTGAAAAAAGTCACCTGAAAAACTATTAAAAATTGAGAAATTTAGCACAGTTGCTTGACTAAAAAAAGGCTGCATGGTCTGTTGTATTGCCTCGTTATGGTATTCAAGCTTCAGCAAATCTTGTTATAAATATATTTATTTCCCAAAGCTTGAACTCCAGCATACTACTATATTCCATTTAGTAGATTTATAAACAATGTTAATTTAAAAATAATACATGTTTACAATACTCTGTTTTGCATTGTGAACTTTTAAGTCTTTGGTATAGCTTTTTTTTTATTGCAAGATGTGTACATTTTTTAAATATTTTAAAATAAACTTATTACCTGATCCTGCTAAGTAGAGTTTGCATATCAAATAATATATTAAATCAAAGTTCTGTCTAAATGGTATCATATTGAATTTATTTGCAATAAAAATTGGCTTACAGTAGAAATAACAAAACAGAAGGATCTTCCTCCTTGAGACAAAAAAAAAATTCATTTAAGAAGTGAAAACTCCTACCATTGGACAATTTATTTTAAAAATGCATATCTTATTTTCATTGGTCTCCTTATTTTCTTCCGTTTCTTTCAAAAAGAAGTATCCTTTTCCATTTATTTACTAAACAATGAATTTTAAAAAAATTCTTAATTACTGATGCTCAATTGGTTTTATTATTTTTCCTTAGCATCCAATTTATTGTGGTCTTCCAACAAACACTTTGTACCTTCAGATAGTCGTTACTGCAGATGCCCGTATCTGCAATGTTAAAGGGCTGATCAAATGTGAGTCGTATAGTTTTACCAGTATTAACAGATACTTTCCAAGAGCAATTTTGCTGGGATGGATAGTCAGCAGGATAATTTGGGCTGGAGATGATTCCAGTTGATATAGGCATGTAACCTCCACAACCTAAATCAGAATGAAGATACATTATTGCATGTAGTCCTATACACTCTACAAAGGATAATAATTTAGAACAGTGGTTCCCAAATATGCAAGTATGGCAGACCGCTGGAAAAGTTTCCAAATTACACAACATTCAGGCACCAGCCAGATTTATTTGACAAAATATATTCATGTTGTGCGTACTGGCAACTTAAGGCTCGTGGACTAGTGCCACTGTTTTATCCACCATTTATCCATTGCTGATTTAGACACAGTGGTGAAGATGTCAGGTACTTGTGATGTATGATCATGATGCGGATCAATTTTAAAATTAAGTTTAAAACAAGCAAAAAGGAGAAAAAACTGTGTTTGTTGAATAAATATTTTAACGACTTAACCAATGTCTTGCAGAACCTAGTTACTAAAATAATTACAACACACCAGCTCATCATTTTATTTTATAAAGAGGACTGTTCCCACCATTGTGCATTTTAGCGGCTATCATTTTCAATGAGATAAATTATCCCAGACAATTTAATACCCAATGATCAAATTATATTCCTTCCAATACAATCTTTCCAAAAAATGGTATGTGAATATAGATCTGCAGTCCTTCAGACACCATCAGATGCCAATGAAATCTGTTTGAGATTGGAATGTTATGGTAACATATCATTTGACTAGAGTGTGACATGGTGTTAACTAGCTTAGGTTACCTATAAACTAGACAAGATTTTTTACATTGGTACAACGCTTGAGCCAACAGCTAGGATATGAACAGAATGTGTAAGACTAATACTGCCCAGTTTTGGGAATATATGGTCTTAACAGAAAGGGTGTGTGTGAAAAATAAAGTGGTTGTGGGGGTCTTTAAAGGAAGATTTTGAGAAATCAAGAGAGCTGAAATACATTAAGTAAAAATGTATTAAATCAAACAAATGTGCCTGTGTAAAAGGAACATTGGATCTTAATTGTGCTATTGAGTACAAAAAAGGAAAAAGTCTTATTAATAATCTTAAAAAATTTTTATAAATGAATTACCTTGAAGTAAACTTATTGATACACCTTGGTATTGGATACTTTCATCAGTACGAAAGTGGATGGTCAACAAATTTGAATTAGACTGAACAAGAACACCTGCATCCTCTGCCTTGCAATATTTTTTCCCAAGTCGAGCTGAATACTGTGAGTTGCCTAGTTTGGAACAGTTCAATTTGTAAATAATTTTTAAAGTACAGTAATATTATAGAGCGCTTTGCAAAAATAGTAAAAACTTAGTTATCCTATTATTTAATTTTAGTATTTTTTTCATGTAAAACACTAAGAATAAGAGTTGTATCATTGAATTATCATTTCTAATAAGACCTTTAAATAAGGTCAACAAAATCTTCAATTTGTATCATTTATAATTTTTTTTTTTAAATTTTAAATGTAAAAATTGTTGATATTTTTGTCTTTATTTGAGCTGAGATATAAAGTTAATTTCCTATGACCTGGCATTTCCTTGTTAAAAAGTGTGTCTTTATTTTGCTTCTGTTGCTTATATAAGCCATATGCATCATCAGAAGAAGACATTATAATAATGGGTGAAAACTTCAAATATTAATTGTGGCAGTTTGACAGAAAGTTACCATTTCTTTTTTTTTTTAACTATTGAAAAAAAAAACACATTACTCACCGAGAAATTCAACATAATCCCATGAACATATGGAATTAACTTCTAGACTGATATTTTGTATGGTAGCAAGAACTCTGTATCCTAGTGGTACAACCACTGTCCAGTAACAATCGAGATTATTAGCATAAAGACCAGGGTATCCTGGGGTAGTGAGTTCCTGTGATACATTACTAGCTACCAGGTTTCCACCACATCCTTGAGAGAACAAGCAAAATGAAAAACATGCTAAGACAGAGAAGGCTCGTTAGTACTGAGGCTGACATCTGCTAAATATTGGTCACTTAACCTATTTGAATCGCCAAATAAATAAGAAAAGTGTTTATAAAGGTGGATTTAATTATTTTAAAAAAAATATTTTAGGACTTTCACAAAACTTTTCAGGCAGATTTAAGTTGTTAAATTAATGATAATTCAATTTCATATATGCATCTGGCCTTTTAATCAAGAAACATGTTTAAAAAAATGTTTACTTTAAAAATTATCACTTGAAAAAAATGTCTTTAGTTGTATGCTTGATACCTGAAACAGTTGGCTGACTGTAAGGGGTAACTGATGGTCGCAGATCAGAGGACAAGACAGCCTCCCATGTGAACAGGAAGCCTGAAAGCTCTAAATAACCATCTGATACGAACACAACTGTAACCTCATTGGTAGTAGACTCAAAACTTTCAGGTAAATTTATGCCACAAAATCTACCCAGCGTAGTGCCTGTGACTTGTGGACCATCAAAGAACTGATTGGAAGAATTTGTTTGAAAGTAAATGTCAGCATAGAAATATGATATCTCATTTTTCTTAACTTTATCATATAGTTAAAATGACTGTGTAATTGAATTAGAATAAAGCACAGAAGCTGGTCAATGCCTATTTAAGAAAAGAAGAAAAGAATATTACTAGGATTCAAATAAAATAATAATTGTCTGTAGGTCAAAAGGGTATTTAAATCTCTATCTCTCTCTCTCTCTCTCTCTCTCTATATATATATATATATATATATATATATATATATATATATATATATATATATATATATATATATATATATTATGCATGTGGCCTGCCAGTTCCTGGAAAGCTTTTCAGCATTTGGGACACGCAATTTGATTCCTAATACTTTATTTATATTTTGCTTCTAGTTTGTCCTGCTTCCTTGCAAACACACCTACCCCCCCCCTCTATATTAATAGTACTGAGTGAGAAAAGGCTGACATGCAGCAAGCTGTCACGTGTCAGTCTGAACTACGATAAAAGGTTGAATTTTTTTTTCTTTAGGGGAAGGTGACTACTATATATCTTATATATATTTTGTTTCTGGTGTTTCCTGTTTCCTTTTCAAAACTGCCCTCACCTCAACTCCAAATGTTTTATATTAATAGTGCTGAGGGGGAAAAAGTCTAGGATGCACAACGTGTAATCGGGGGTATAAAAAATTGTTCAGGGGATTGACTATCATATTAATCAATAAAAAGCCACAGATATTGTGTTGGAAGTCTATAGGACTGTCTGTAGGACTATTGTTTAAAGGCTGACTGGTATGGTGAAGAACTGTCTGTGGGCCTATTGTTAAAACTATTAAAAGGCCACCATATATTATAGAAAATGAAAAGTTAAGTCTTTTTTGGACACTTGGACCCACTGGGTACTTTCTCAAAATACCCGACGCGATGTAAAAAAAACCTGCACCCAGTTAAAACCTAGTTAATCAATAAAGAGCCCCAGATATGGTGTAGGAATGTCTGTAGGCGCCATAGAAAAATTTCGTAGACAAGGAAAGAAGGCTCCGTTACCATAGAAGTAACCACATACATTGATTGATCTATGAAAATCATCATTTATATATATAATTCATAAGATAAGTGGTAAAAAGAACAAACCTATCTGCTTACA
This sequence comes from Lymnaea stagnalis, assembly GCA_964033795.1. Classification (NCBI taxonomy): domain Eukaryota; kingdom Metazoa; phylum Mollusca; class Gastropoda; family Lymnaeidae; genus Lymnaea; species Lymnaea stagnalis. The sequence continues at coordinate 574,285 of CAXITT010000043.1, forward strand.
AGTCAATACCAAATTATGATGAAATATCAGGTCTTTACCAGAGGCAAATAATCCAAAGGCCATTAGAAACAAGATTGTTAATTATAATTAAAAGTTTATCTAAACATGCCTATAACAATGGATTTGCCACTATTTAACTCTTTGTTGACAAATTTTTTATTGAAAAAATGTACATTTTTTTCAAATAGCAAAAAAAAATAGAGGTTGGATTTATTAAAATTGGTTTGTAAGACTAAATCTCAAATGAAAGATATTTAAATGGACTAAGTGTTTGTAAACTTATTTCTTCAGTTTAAGTTTAAATGAAATAATTAACAGAAAAGAACCATAAAATGTGAAAATATTATATACTAAACAATTTTTTCGCCAAACCCTATGATGTACGCATACCTCACTACTACTATTGGAATCGTGCGATGGATCTAAATATGAATCATCTTCACTATCAAAAGAAATATTATAAAACAATTCCAAAGCTTTTTGACCTGTTAATCGTCTAGGAAACTTACTCACCTACTAGGGTCTAGGGTAGCCATAGCAACAGTAGAAAAAAATGCTTCAAATGAAACAAATAAACTTTGGTTTCGCTTATAAACTATGAATTACCACTCCTCTTTGTAAAAGTCTTATTTAAAAATAGCTCTTAAAAAGTTTAACCGAGAAATTGCAAAGAAACAAAAATGATTTTAAAACAACGCAGAGCGCATTGGTCCGTGCTTTTTGAACGCACTGTGTATTGTGCCGCATAAAAGAGTTAAAGACTTAACTTATTATATAATTAAACTAGACAAATATTATTATTAAACTACCTCAACATAATCATGAAGGCACGTCGTATAACCGTATGATCCTTGTATTGCAATGGTTTCAAATGTAATGCGGACAGACATATTCTGAGCTACTCCGATAGTCCAGCTGAAAACAAATAGGTGCTGTTAACATAGACATAGGTAAAGTTTATCATGTTCATTAGCAATTCTAATGTTCATTTGCAATATTATCTTTATAACAGGGTTTTGCAAATGGATGCCAAGATACATAATATCTTTAAATTCATTTTAACATGAAGTATTTAAACCACTCGTAAAATATAAAGAACCTTGCCATTAGATTGGAATACTTTCATTGATTTTGTTTTACCTAAAATCACTTATTTATTTTAGTCTTTTGTTTTTTCTCCATTAAAAAAAAACCAATTGCATGTCCAAGAAAAAAGATAATCAATAAATGAAATTCTAACTCCTATGAATATAGAATTTTTTTTACCGATAGCTTGAATATTGTGGATATTCAGAAGGATACTTGGGTGATGCAATCTGACCTCTATTTCCAGTCAATGTAACATCGGTAGCTGTATAATGATGAATATTACTGATGACCTCTATGTTTTATCTCACTAAGATTAATTAATATAAAATATTTTTCATCAATCTAAATTGAAGTGTTCTAAAAATATTGTGCAATTTGAAAATAGTGTCCTATCTTAACAGACTTATATAGAAGTTTAAACCAATGACTCTTTTCTCACTATATTATAGCTTATTATATTTCTTTGAAACTTGAAATGACATATGTTCACTTATGGAAACTGGGGTAGGGGGAGATGCATACTTTGGTCAGAACTTCTTTGTGAACAACTCCTAAGTCAAAATGGCAGACCTGTCTACCCTCAAACTCTTACAATTGTACCATATCACAAAATCATTTAAAACATTATCTTAATAGTAATCGTAAATTGTACACCAAAATCATAAGCGTAAAAAGGTCTGAAATGGTTTGAGTAGTTAAAGGAAAGTAATGAAGGTATTCATGAGCTTCTTCTATTTCTGAGATGTTATTTGTATGATCTTTAGCTGAGCATTCTGCAGCAAGTCCAACCAGATGATGACACTTACAGGCACTCCACTCAGCTGTAAATCCTCTGGCCGTGTCCATTTCATTTGATCTAAACTTGATCCAAGCTCCAAAAAAGTTGGTTAAGTTTGAAGGTGGAGTGTTTCCAGCCCATCTGCCTGCCAGTTCTCCATTAACGTCTGGTGTTCGTATTTCTACATAGTCATTATTCAGGCCTTCAGTAAGCTCAAATGTCCTGTTTATGGCATGTTGAATGGTTGTCAGACAGATATAAACAATTATCATTTAAAGACCTTTATTTTCAGATGCATCCTTCAATCAATTTGCATTAACAGATATGGGATTTTGAATATTTAAAAGTTGATGGAGAGAAGAAAGGTACACCTTTTATGCCAGACCTCAGGTTTATTCATAAGACTACCCACTTAGTTTTGTCAAGGAAACACCTTAAAAGTGTCTAACCCATCCTTTTATGTACCCTATAAAAAATGTACTGTAGAAGCTGTAACGGACTATGTTTTCACAAGAAAACAGAGAGGTAACGTGAGTGAACAGCGAATTGTGTTGACCAGGTTTTTCCACGAGGAGAGACAATCAATGGATTGTATTTTTGAGAACAAATGTGAGCTCCACGTTTTTGGAGAGTAAAATTATGTTTTTGTCAGAGCGGTTGTTTTCCACGCATTGCTGGTAATAAAGTATGAGTTGACTGAGATAGTATGAGTTGACTGAGATAGTCAGAGCTGAGCGCAGAGCAGTAGAGAACACTAGAGTGAGAGATGAGTGACGAGACAGTTGAGCTGAGTTGTAGTAGTGTGAGGACGTGTCTTTCTGAATGATGGAATAATACTATATATATATGTGAAATTACATTCATGCAAGGATTATTATTAATATTATCAGTATAAAGTGTGTTCAATAAAGTACTGTAAGTTTTAACCAGAATTGAGTATTCTTCTTTGCGTGCCTGGATAATAAGTGGAAGAATGAAGAAGTCTTAGTCGGCATCCTGAAGTATTAACATAAGTAACCATACTACTGACATAACCCACTAAGTTACAAATGATGTCAGAACATATGTGTTACAGAAGCAATACTAAAGAAAAACATTTTTCTTTTTAATCCAAACTTTTGATTATAATTATATTGCAAGTAAGAAGATTTTAAAAAATAATGAACATTTATTATAGCATTATGTATAACACTTTCAACAACTGTACTGAAAAAGTATAAAAATAGAATCTCCTTCATCTCCAATAATAATTTCATTAAATTTAGATACTGTGATACTCTCTAAGCACACCAATTCCAAATTAAAGACAAAGTATGTAACCATATTTCAAATGCAGACAATTTTGCACACAGCCTTTATTTTGTTTGTCATTAATTAATTTTTTTTCACTGTTTTATATTATAGAATCAAACTTATATATAAACCACTAATAAGCAACCACCTACTTATCCCCATGAAGTATTAAAAAAAGAAAGCCACTTATGAACAAGGATATATGGTAGTGAAAATATTCAACTGCATAAAATCTATTTCGAGTATCATACTAAATTTATACACATGTTCCATCTTTTTTCCTTTAATTAAACAAAAGTATTATTCTAAATACGGCACTCGAATGTGTTTAAAGTGACAAGGTGAAAAATGTACGTCTCCATCAGAGTTTCTTCAATTAATTAAAGTGTAATGCAAAGTCAGTGCTCTTAAATGCAAAAATAACTTTTTAATGTCTATATGTCTGTGTTCTTTTCTTATACAGTTAAATTTAATTATTAGAATATATAAAGAAATTGAAAGATGAATCTTCAGACATCGGAATATTAAGAAATACGTATATATAAGACATATATAAAATGTTACAAAGTTAGTTATTTTTAAAGTTCACTTACGGGAAAGACAACTGTAATGCATTTCCTGGAGGAGTGGTCAATTGCCAAACACATTCTATATCATCAGGATAGTTATCAGGATACAATGGACTGGTAAAGCGCCCAGATGAGACTTTGATTTCACCACCACAAGCTAAGAGATATGTTCAAGAACATGTGTGTATTTGCTTCTATAAATATAAACATTTATTAGTGTAAAATATCAATATCCTTGTAATTTATCAATTTAAATAGACATGTGCAATTATTTTTTGTGCATTATAAAACTATAATTAATTCTACTGCATATTTCAAGCAAATTGAACTAAAGGGCTATACATATCTTTAGAAGAGGATTATCTTGCCAAATGTAAAACTAGTGGACATTGTAAATATATTTTAAACAAATAACCACACAAAAAAATCTTTTGAAATCAGATTTCAAGGAGTTTCAACATTGTTGAGCATAGATTTTTCCCTTGAAATTTATATAACCAGCAACTGTTTTAAACAGCCACATTAACCAATTATCTCTACTTCACATTGCCAACGCTCCTCATATCCACTACTCCAAACACTAATAACAACCCATGACTATTCCACATGGCAAGCAGTAAGACAACATAACTTGTTAACTTACAACTATGAGATGATGAATACACCGCTCTGAACCCCTTACAACCCACGCCTATTCTACATGGAAAGCAGTAAGACAACATAACTTGTTTACTTACAACTATGAGATGATGAATTCACCACTCTGAACCCATTTCAACCCACGATTATTCTACATGGCAAGCAGTAAAACAACATAACGTGTTAACTTACAACTATGAGATGATGAATACACCGCTCTGAACCCCTTGCCCCTTGCATAGCCGCCTGATTTAAATTGCACTCGCAGGGATGAACCATGTGATGTTATAGAAGCTGGTAATGAGGAGCCACAGTATCTGTTTTGAAGTTCATCATCGACTGCCACAAAAGCATCTCTGCCATCATTAACAGCTACCCAGGCCAGACTACAATTATAAGTTTCATTAATGTCCATAGCTGTAAAATGTAAGGTCACTCGCTGAGCTGGAAAGAAGGGAAAAAAACACATTTTGCTTAACCATATTTTCAGACAGGATACTCAAAAGAAAATGACACTATAGCTGTAGACCAAATAAAATGAAGCTATAGCTACAAACCAAATAAAATGAAACTATAGTTATAGACCAAAGAAAATGACACTATAGCTGTAGACCAAAAAAATGACGCTATAGCTGTAGACCACATTAGGAGCTGCCGAAATGATTTAAATAAACCTGCTTTGCAGTGTAGTGGATGGAACTGCAAAGTGACAAATTTAGATAGACCAGCCCATACAGCCGTTCTTTCCAAACATGTGTGTTTCCTCATATTTGTGCCAAATAGATAACAAAGTATTTGAGCTCCTAAATAAGTTAAGAGTGTATCTCAACTCCTTAAAAAGTTAAGAGTGTACTGAGCTACTTAAGAAATGTGGGTGTATCTGAAATCCTTTAAAAAGTAAGAGTGTATCTGAAATCCACCCTCCCAGTTCAAGCATAACATCAATAACAAGTAAAAATTTCCTTTTGTAGACACCAAGAAGGTACTTACTGTTGCTACCAGAAGAAATTATCCAAATACATTCCGAATCAAGAGCAATTTGATGAGGGTAAAGTGGAGACATTATTTCACCATCCACATCAGCATTCAAATTACCTCCACAAGCTAAAAATAATATTTAAAAAATAGTGGAAACAGCTAAAAGGCAAATAAAGCACAATGATTATTTTAAAATAAAAAAGAGAGAAAAAGAACGTAGGAATAGTATAAGAAAAAATTAAATCAGCAATATAAATGTGAAATATGTTTGACATTTAAATTAATTACACTTGATAGCAGAACGGTGTTTGACAAGATCAAACTAGAAAAGCATTGCACTAATTATGTGACTCATTGATATCAACTCAACCTGTTTTGTATTCTGCCAGGAAACCTTGGTGACTTTGTGAAGAATCAGCGACCATTTTAATAAACATTTGATTTCCAGTTGATCTAAAAGCAGGTGGAGTATGAATATCACAGAAGTGACCCAGTTGGGTAGACTCTGTGCTGTTCCCATCATACACCTTTTCAGAAGGAATACAATTGACTTCAACTTTAAATTTTGTTGTTACCAGATAATATGCACCATGTAGGAGAATAGGGATAGCATGTATAGCTTTGTGGTTAACTCGTAGCATATAGCATGGCTAGGCTAATGTGCATCATATGGGAGAATAGGGATAGGATGTATAGCTTTGTGGTTAACTCGTAGCATATAGCATGGCTAGGCTAATGTGCATCATATGGGAGAATAGGGATAGGATGTAAAACTTTTTGGTTAAATGGCATGGTTAATGCTAACAGAAAATGAGAATGGGTATGATATAGTGTAAGTAGTTATTCTGGTGGTTCATTAATTTGGATTTTAAAAAAATACTCCACACTCAAATTTAAAGACATGCATATACTTATTGTTATGCTAGCATCAATTTAAAACAATTTGTTTCTTTGGCAGCAATCATCTAAATCTTCATCACCCCTTGTTTATTCATAATAATTTTGTCACTTTAACTTATTAGTAATTATGTTATCTAACATAGGTACAGACTAGCATCAATTTAAAACAATTTGTTTCTTTGGCAGCAATCATCTAAATCTTCATCACCCCTTGTTTATTCATAATAATTTTGTCACTTTAACTTATTAGTAATTATGTTATCTAACATAGGTACAGAAAAATTTAAAGAAGCTTAATTTCAGAAGAGATGATGAAAAAATGCATCCTTGAATTTTGGTTTGAGTTTAACTTTTATTTTAACATCGAAGAATCTGTTTAATTTTTTTTAAAGTTCATTTTAAGACATTTCAACTGATTTTTATATAACTAATAGTAATAAAAATGATCAAATTATTCTTTAATATTTTGATTTTATCAAACAAATGTAAAATAAACATTTACCTGCACTCATGAAGACATTGTAAGGAACATCTAAAAGTGTACTTACATCTACATAGTCATATGTACAATTGTCTCCTTCAAGGTGAAAATTTAGGAATGTCAGAGCCACAGCATGATATTGTTCCACAGTGATGAGCCACTCACATACAGAGTTGTGGTCATAGGTTTCTGGGAAGTTCTTGGAGGAAATTCTGCCATTTCTTGCTGAGAATTTACCACCACACCCTGGAGAAAGGGAAGAAGGGGGATAACTATGCATATCATTAACTGTACATTCAATTATTTTTATATTCCCTAAGTATTATCTTGATACTAATATGATTTTAAATAAAAAATTCCTTTAAGATGATGCAAGAATATCTGGGAATCATAATATAAACTCACCATTAGGCACTGCCTTGTATGTGGCATTAAAGCCAGTCCCATGAATTGAATAATCGCTTTCAAAATAAACAAACATGGTATTGCCTGATGAAGTCACTGTTTGAGGACCACTTTGTCTGTGACAAGCTTGGATTAATTGAAAGCCTTGCCTGTCACTACCAGAATGGACCTTTATAAGAAAATTTAGACATTTATGACACGATAAGAGTCTTTATTAATCGAAAAATAAATAGAAATGTTTTTTAACTACATTGTAATAACTATAAGCAATATAATTTCTATTGAAAATTACATTTTAAAACAATTTTTTTTCACCCTATATAATTGTTCAAATTTTTTCCAATTTCATTTTTTTATTTTTAAAATAAATTATGGTTCTTGCAACATTTAGTCTAACACACTAAAAAAATAAAAACAATGTTTAATCAAAGCAAGACATTACAAGTAAATATTTTAAGGTTTGTTTGTTTTATTTAATAAATCAGATTTAAATTTTCAATAAAAATGCTTCAGGGGAATGAGTTAAAAATGTTGCAGTATAGCATCAAAGCTTACTTCAAGAGCATCAAAGCGGCAGAATTTTAAGGTTTGTTTGTTTTATTTAATAAATCAGATTTAAATTTTCAATAAAAATGCTTCAGGGGAATGAGTTAAAAATGTTGCAGTATAGCATCAAAGCTTACTTCAAGAGCATCAAAGCGGCAGTCAGTAGAAGATTCCACATCAAAGGTGTGCAGTGTGAACTCCACAGACATGCCTAACTCAACAATAATTTCCCAGGTGCAGATTACATGAGCAGGGTAAGGATTGGGGTAACCTGGACTGGTAAAGCCTCCACTGTTCCCAGTCAGTCTGCCACCACAACCTGTTCACAAGAATTTAACATTCAATTTTTCTTCTTCTATATCTGAAAACAGTGTTCACCATATGTTATATTATGCGGTATAAAGAAAAACACGAAAAATTGAATTGTATATGTGTAAAGTATTAATGAAGTTAATTTTTTTCCCTTGAGAAATAAATAAATGGAGGAAACTACATGAAGCTGAAAGCAAAAAAAGAAAACATTATTTAAGGATTATATAGAGTGAGTGGTTGAAAATAGGAATCTACTTTTTTTTGTTGTTGTTGCTTAACTATAATTTTCATTTTTTTTTTAAAACATATTATTTACTTTTTTTCCTAAATGAGAAAATAATGAATTGAGGCCTATATAATTTAAACTCAACTTCTAGCATTTATCACTAAAACATATATGGACTATATTTATCATTTTCTGTTGTGTTCATGACAGACAGTGCACACACTAAGAAAAGTACAATATTTTGAATCAGATATATACACATTCATTTTGTAAATAAAAAATGTAAATTCTTAATAGTTACCATCTTTGATCCATTCCAATCTAAATCCGTTAAATGCGTCAGATGCATCTGTTTTAAAATGGATATAAAGTTTATTTGTGGATGAGCTAAATAGTTGAACATCTGGGCCACACAGGCGTGTTGTGTTAGAACCATCAATTATCTGTAAATAAAATTAATTGTAGAACATGATTTCCAGAAGCTATACTTCTTTGTCTCATAATTAAAGAAAAAAAAACCTACTAAAACATATTATATTTATGATTCCTAAACATAAAACATTGGCGTACGAGTGGTCAAGTTTCCCATTGGCTTAGGTACCAGTGCCAGATTTATTTATTATCTTTATTTTTTATTTGCTCTTAACTATTTTATAAATATTATTTAATCTGTGAAAAGACGATTCCATTATGTGATATCTGTTTCCATTTACTACAGACATGAACACTCTTTTATTATTGTTGCTATAAAGCTGTTGTAAAATTTAAAGAAAAAATAATAGCCCAACTTATTCTTAATAATTAGATTAAAAGATTGTGCGTGTCATCTTTTATGGACAATACAATCTTGTTTATTTAAGGTGTTTGCTTATGTTGTATGGACAAGACAATCTTGTTTATTTAAGGTGTTTGCTAATGTTGTATGGACAAGACAATCTTTTTAATTTAAGGTTTTTGTTTATGTTGTATGGACAAGACAATCTTTTTAATTTAAGGTTTTTGTTTATGTTGTATGGACAAGACAATCTTATTTATTTAAGTTGCATTATTGACAAAACAATCTTATAATATTTAAGGTGGATGTCATGTTGTATGGAAAATACAATCTTGCTTATTTTAAGTAAAAGACAAACTGTTTTATTTAAGGTGGCTGTCATGTATTGACGACAAAACAGTCTTGTTTATAAAAGGTTTATATCATGTGTTATTGACAAAATAATCTTGTTTATGTTACTGGTAGGTGGATTTCCCAATTTGGGGACGTGTCAGTCTTTTTATGATTGATGTTTTGTTTAATAGACAAGAGAGTGTTTATTATTTTAATGTGGATTTTATTTTTTATGTACAAGCCAATCTTTTTCATTTTTTAATGCAAAAAATAAGTTGTGTTTAATTAAGGTGGATTTGATATTTTATGGACAAGACATGTTTATTAAATGTTAATGTTATGTATTAGAGATATGAAAATCTTATTATTTTTTTTTATGTTGGCTGTCATGTTTTATGGACATGAACAATTAGCTTATTTAAGATAGATCTACATGTACTATAACAAGACAATCTTGTTCATTTATGATAGATGTAATGTTATTTGAAAAATACAATCTCATTTATTTAAGGTGGATATCATGTATTATGGATAATAGCAATTTTGTTTATATAAGGTGGATGTTATGTTTTATAGACAAGAAAATCATATTTATTAAAGGTTCATGTGATGTTTTAGGGACAAGACAAAATTTTTGATGTCATGTTGTATTGATATGTCAATCTTGTTTATTTAAGGTGGATGTCATTAGGGACAAGACAAACATATTTATTTAAGGTGGATGTCATTAGGAACAAGACAATTGTTTAAGGTGGATGTCATTAGGGACAAGACAATTGTTTAAGGTGGATGTCATTAGGGACAAGACAATTGTTTAAGGTGGATGTCATTAGGGACAAGACAATTTTTTAAGGTGGATGTCATTAGGGACAAGACAATTGTTTAAGGTGGATGTCATTAGGGACAAGACAAACTCGTTTGTTTAAGGTGGATGTCATTAGGGACAAGACAATTGTTTAAGGTGGATGTCATTAGGGACAAGACAATTGTTTAAGGTGATGTCATTAGGGACAAGACAAACTTGTTTTTTAAGGTGGGTTCATGCTTTTTGGAAAAGTTATTTATGTTTATTTAAGGTGGGTGTGTCATGTTGCATAGACAAGACGGACTCGTTTCTTTAAGTTGGTGGGTGTTTTCCTGTTTGGGCATGACAATCTTATTTAATTAATGTGCATGTCATGTTTTATGGACAAGACAATCTTATTTGTTTGAGATGGGTGTTTTTGTATGGACACGACAATCTTATTTAATTAATGTGCATGTCATGCTTTAGAGACTAGACAATACTCTTTATTTAAAATTTGATGTCATATTTTGTGGACAAGAAAATCTTGTTTATTCCACATTTATTTCATGTTTACTTTTATGATTTGGGCGACCAATTGAGATGTCTTTTACGATTCTCCGTTGAGACCCATCAGAACAACTATTATAAGAGACAAGTTAAAAAAAATTATTTCCCCCACCAAGAGGGGTGAGGGAGGTTGGTCACCGAACGAAATAATTACTTCACTGGAATGAAAAGATTAAAGTGTTTGTACTAGGCTAAATATTATCCAGCAATATCTTACCAGCTATGTATGAAAACACAAAGCATAGGTATGACGATAACCGCGAAACTTTGTTTTGATATTTTTAAAACCTTCCTAACTGATATTTAGGTGAAAATTGGCTCTATTAGAGCCATAATAATTATTGTAGATATATGTTCTAGAATGTAATTATAGTATAAAAGCAAAGGGCACTCAAGGGTCTATTTTGCTAACCATACTACTTTTTAAAAAAACATTTAAAAATTTTTTTAAATTACTTTTAAATTAAAAGAGTATAAGCCAAAGTATTCAATAAATGTTTATTAATTAATATTCACAATGATCTCGTTTTTTTATAAAAAGAATGTAAATATTGATCCTTTCCCCCATCATTTTTTGATGCATGCAGAATGTATTCCTGAACGAATTTTTAAATACCTAAATTTTAATATTTCAGTTTTGGCTTCGGCCAAAAGTCTCTTTAAGCTTTTGGTGTCAGCTTCAGTTTGCCGAAAGTCTTGTTAAGCTTTTGGTTTTGATTGAAAGTTATTTTTAAATTTAGGCCTAGTTTCAGTTTAGGGCGAAATCAGAAAATCCCTTTCGGTTCTAGTCTCTAGTGTGCAATATAGTTTAACAACACTATTAAGAAATTTTTTTTCTTCTCTTTTTTAAACCTTGAGGATTTTTACTTTTTTTTTTTCTATACAAAAAGAAAAAATAGTGTGATAAATCTTTACAAACCTCCACATAATCATACAGGCAACGTGAATGATATTCCAAAATAAATGTAGCAAATGTGACATTTATTTTGCTTCCTCGAGATACTTCAATGGTCCAATTGCAGTTTTGTAAATGTGGATAATTATTTGGAAAATTTGGACTTTCAATGACACCATACTGGCCAGTTAAAGTGGTGTTACAATCTGGAAGGAAATTGGTAACAAAAATTTCTAAATTGAAGACTTTAAATATATATTTCAAATTGTGTAGCTAAGTCTGTGTATTAATAAATTCTTCATATTACTTAATTAAAAATATTAGTCTTTTGAAAATCTGAATTACTCCAATGTTCAATATTGATTCCATTTTTTTTAAACTAAATATAATTTCAATCTGTTTAAACAAACATTAGTTACAAATTACTAATTCAATTCTACACTGTCAATGCATCAACAGATTTGTCCTAGCTCTGTGGTAAGCCCACATATAAGTATAATCGTAAAGTCTTATTCTTTTAAGATATGAAGTGTGCTGTAAATCAAAATGTCTGTTATATAATTCCTGGAGTTGCCAGAAATTAACTAAAAATTACATTAAAAACAAAGAATTGGTGAGATTTTTTATCCTTGTTCCTTGAATACTGATTAAGATTTATATTAATCAAAATAGTATACCGTGAATTGAAATACACTTACTTGTAAAGTATTGAGCCCTGAATCCACGTCCTGCCATGTTATAGTCAGTTTTATATTTAATCCACAACTTGTTGGTATTTGAAGTGATTGGATGAGGAGGTAATGTACCACACAATCTTGTTATTAGTCTTCCTGTCAGACCACCATCATGAACCTGCACAAAGTATATTTTAATGAAAACAGTTTTCATAAGAAAAATTCCTCTTTCTATTGTTTTACAACTTTGTTATATCAACTTTGTTATATCAATAAGGTATTATTTTTTAAATAAGTACAAAAGTCAGAAATTCTCAAGGATGAATATTTTTCATATACATATGGAGTCTATATATATATATATAATATATATATTTATAT
>CAXITT010000043.1:587022-621800 GCA_964033795.1 Lymnaea stagnalis
ATCTAATGGTATGAAATGAAAATGTAGTTAAGATAAAAAAAAACACATTTCTAGACTTAATTGGTCATTGTTTTATTTTATTTTACACTGTTGTTTTATAATGCAACTATATATCTGCTATATTATTTTTGTACTAGAATGAGATTCAATAAATCAATGATGTTTCATATTAGACAAACCTCTATGTAATCATAACAGTTTGGAGAGGAACCTTCAACATCTAAATCAACAAAAACCAGTATGATTTTACTCCCGCGTGATACAACAATAGTCCAGACACATTCAGAGTTGTGATTGTAATTTCCTGGGTAATTGGGTGAAACAAAACCACCAGTAGGGGTTGTCATTAGTCCACCACATCCTGAAAATACAGACATTAAAATCTCAACATTTGTAAATAGGCATCTGGGTTGCAGAATAAGAATCTAATTTGGGCAAGCATGCAAAAAAGATCTCAGGTGTAAATCATATCTAACCCTATTCAAAATTTAAACATTCAATGGAAGAACTATCAATTTCATCTACCAATAATAATTAAACAAAAATGTGTTTCATTTTTAAAATATCATACAAATTTTACAGACATATTTCAACTCCCAGGGTTTTCAGCATGATTAGGAATTCTCTATTGGATTGTTCCATTTACTGACTTATTACTGTATATTACCATGTATTTAACATTCATTATAAAAATAATAAAATACCACGTCAAGTTTCATGCATTCTGGTAATTTTCTTCCTTAGTATACAACACCAATAAACAAAATCAATCATGTTTTAAATCGTCAAAATCCTTACATTGTTGTAATATTAATGAAAATGAAAGGTGGTCATACAAATACTGTTACAGGTTTTATTCTTGCATACAATAAATTGTCTCTGTACTGAAGAAGGCATTAGTCAAAACCTTTAAATTTATATTTTGTGTTTAATTAAAGCTTACATATACTATTATACTTTTTAAAGTATTTTTTTTAAAAAGTGTTTGTGTCTCATTAATCTCCTTAAAATCATTTTGGCAGTGGTACCTTCTTACAAATATCTTTATTTTAAATGTTTTTGGCAGAAAATAATGTTACGCAGACAACATTTCACAAACATCAGTTTGCAAATATATTACTATGATAATAAGTCATATTCTGTTGTATTTTGCATAATCTCCAGATACCTGTAGCCCCAGAGCTGTATTCAAGACGAAATCCTCTCTTTTGGACTGAATGGTCAGATTTAAACTTGAGATATAATCTATTGCTGTGAGATATAAAGGGTGTGACCGCTGGCTGATTGCCACACAATTTGAGCAAAGCTGGAGATGACAAGTAACCTCCGTTCCTGACAAATTTGGTGGCAAAATGAAAAATAGTTTATTTTCTGCATAATCAAAAAAAAATTTGGAAAAAATTAGAATGAAACAATCCTACACATTCATAACTTTAAAACTTAATAAAAGTATATTCTTTTCTATATTTCTTCAGAGAAGAAGACACATTTCTTTTGCAATTTTTCAACATTGTTCAAGTAATCAACCTCAAACATACAACACTTCTCATAATTCAAATATTTTAAAAAAGTAACTCTCTTGCCCTTGATTGCACCAAAAAATATGAATTTTCTTGCCTGATATCCAAATAATCATGAGGGCAGCGATTATAGGGTCCTTCCAGTTCAAAATCTGTTATGTTCACAAAGATTTGATTGCCTTCTGGCACAGTTATAGTCCATTCACATTCTCTGTCATGTGGGTAGCTCCCGGGATAGTTGGGTGATGTCACCACACCTGTAGCTGTTCTAAGATCTGAGCCACAGACTAGGGGAAAATCATGAATAGAGCATTGAATATTTACTTAAGAGGCAATAATTGCTGCCAGTGATACTTCAGTTTAGGGTAACTGCCTAAATATCCAGTTGTATTTCAATGTTGTAAATAAAGTATGATAAGGAAAACAACTTAAGAAAACAAAACTCATAATTTAAGCCTCTCAAACACAAATGTAATTGAGAATTAGAACTAGGTGAAAAGTCAGCTATAAATTTTGAAATTCATTTTCACCACAATCCTATATGGTTGACACTAAAATAATTCTTTGCGAGTTCCCCAGAGTTCTCCCTCATATTTCACCTATGTGGACATCTACTATTTTGTTTTAAAATTGTACTAACATCTGAGACTGCACACACTTTAAAAAAATAAAATAAAATTGAATCATCACACCTATCATTATGGTTAATACACAAAACTTGATGTCAGGTAATAAAAAAATTGTTGATAAAGAACACATAAAAAACTGTAGATCTTGGAAGGTAGAAGAGCACTTACTGTGTGACTGATTGATAGCCACAAAGTTGGCCCGAAATCCCTCTCTGGAAGTATCAGAATCTGTCTCCATGTATATAACCATGACATTATCTGATGATGTTAGGAAAGGTGGTGCACTTGAACCACAGTATCTTGAAATATAGAAGACAATAAGCCGTTTCCAAAGGACTAGGGAAAAACTTTCAACATGAGTGGTCAAAGAATTCTAACAGAATTAGATTATGATCTTTAACTCATACACGCTAATGTATACAAGTAATGGTGTATCGACAATGAGATCAACTTTACTTAAGAAACTGCATGCACATAAAATACAATAAGGTACAATCAAATTTGTTCCCACCAATAACATGTATAAGAAACATCCGTCTCTTATAGCTTAGTCTTTACCTCAACAACTCTACTACTGTTATATTACCATCAGCTCATTCAAGAGATAATCTAATAGTTTTATTAACTGAAATTGCAGTTATTAGTCAGAAACTTAAATGTTTAGCATGCATAATTCTTTATCTCTACTAGTATAAAGTGAAAAAAAAAATCAGAAAACCAAATTGAATTAAAGTAGGAGTAAAATAATAGAAAATGTTCTAACCTTCCTAGCCGGCTACCTTCAAACATTGTGGAATTATCATAGACCTCCAAAAAATCATAAATGCATGTGTTCCCAGAATATATTGTTTCAAAGCTGAACATATGAAACATAAGTCTTATAACATGGCCGGGGTCAACTGTGAGATACCAAGTACAGTTGATTCCATGAGGATATTCATTAGGATGCTGAGGACTGCTAATATTTCCTGAATTGGCATTGATCACACCACCACACTGGCTGGAGCCTAAAGCATTCAAGAAACAAAAGACTTTTTATTTGCATTAAAAAATGAATTTCAAATCAATTTGAATTTTCATTAACAAAACTTCAAGATTGTAAAAATGTGTGATATGATTATGTCCTATTTTAAATACTTAATATTAACTTTGCTCTTGTTTATGGCTGAAAATTTTTGTGGACTGCTAATTGACTCATTTCCCATCATTTTGAGCTGAAACTTGGCACATAGACTCGATGCATCATCCCCAACTTCTAACCCCAAAAATGTTTTTCCCGTTTTTCAAGGGGAAGATGAAGGAAAAATGATGACACTGATTTCACAAAATAAAATTCTTAATAACTGTAATAAGTGAGATTTGGTGTGTAATATTTTCTTTTGATTTTCTGAAATAGTTGGTGAAATAAATCTGCTGTGTGAAAGTGGGTGGATCATTAGAATAATAATATGGCTTAGGGGCATGAAACAAATGCGTGATTGCAGCCTTTGGGGAGGATTAATTGAGATTTTTATAAAGTGCATTACTTGTATGCACGCTTTTTCAAATTTTCACCACCCACCCCCCCCCCCCCATGATTTTTTTNTCATGGAAAAATTTTTGGACAGCTCCTATGTATTTAGAGGGATTTGCAATGTTTCTGTGTCTGCCTGTGCTGAGGATATTTCACTGGTTGCAAGGTCTACTCAGCAAGAGTATCAGGAAATGTGTCAAGTGTTGTCACCTCAACTGTTCCTTTTGGAAGCATGTTCCAGTCCGTGATTGTCTTTGGCAGGAATTAGCAGCTCCTATACAGTGTTCTTGCGGTTATGAGCCGATTGTTATGACTTGTTTGTGTTATGTGTTTGGTGATATCAGAAAAAGTATTTATAGAAAGTATATATCAGCTTAAATAAAATCTAATTTTAAAAAGCAAGAAACATACCTTAGGGTGTATGCAATGCATTTATTTAAAATTAAATGCATTCATTTATAAACTTTCAGAAATATTGTACTTAAAAAATGCTGCTAAAAATTATGATAAATTTAAATACCAGCACCAACAGCTGTATAGGTAGCTTGGAATCCAGTGCCATGCACAGAATAATCAGTAACAAACTTGATAACCATCTGATTGCTTCCACCTCTCACATCCTCAGGAGTATTACTTGAACAAAGCCTATTACCAATTTGATTACCTGGAGCAATAATGTTGTCATACACCTGGGGGTCACAAAAAAGTTTCATCAATTAAAATTTTAAATTTAAGAAAATTGTTAATGTGCCAAATATGTTAATCCGTTGAACTCTTGATCCTGCTTGATAAGTCTGAATGTTAAAAGTACATACCCCTCCAGACAGATGATTCAGTCTACTTTACTTAACCCTAGATGGAGAGTCCATATATAATGTGTTTTTAATACTAAGATCTGGGTTTTACCACATTCCTTGTGAATATTTATTTTCATGGATGAGTCAATGGAAGTGTTATTTTTGTTATGTTTGATTCATGTTTTTTGATGTATGGGTGTCTCAAGAATTGATATTCTAAAGAACCTAACCAGACTGGGTTTAATTATAAATTAGATATTGATCGTAGCATCAATTGAATGGACTTCAAATATTTCCTGTGGAGTAAAGTTTTCTTTATATGATACATTTTGTTATTTTAATTTACTAATCGTAATGCCAACAGGCAAATTTGAATTGAATTAAGTTAAATATATATAATGTTTTGATTCCTGGAATTTTATTTCTTGTGTGTCTGTTTGATGTAAATCCCCCCTCCCTACCCCCAGTGTGCTAGGTGCATTGATTTTTTAGGACCAGGAGCTTTGATAGTAGCATGCAAGTAATAAATGATCCGTAGTTTTAATTGTTTTATAAACAAACCTCAACATAATCAAAATAACAGCGACCAATTAAGTTTCCTTCTAAGTCAAAGCTGTTAAAACTTAATAAAATACTGTGGCCTTGGGGTACTTGAATGTTGTAAATGCATTCGGTATTTGTTGGGTAAATGTTTGGCCAACCTGGTGAATGAATCTGACCAGATGAACCAGTGAAGGTTCCTCCACATCCTGAAAAAAAAAATAAGTACAGAGAGTTAGGGTGACTAAACTGCCTCTTCTCCATCATCACTATGCGATAATTTTACTGCATTAAAAAAGGCTTTTAGCAATATGTAAATTGCCATTATTTTTATAACAATGAACATTATTCTAACCTGAAGACCAAAGAGCTTTAAATCCTCTACCAGACATCTCTGCAATGGATCGCAGCTCAAGGTACATGACATTACTGGAACTTCTTATTAGAGCTGGAGTTGCTGCTCCACAGAAATTTGCCAAAAGTGGGGCTGTTTGATTTTGTCCATCACGAACCTGAAATTACATATATTGTAGTTAAGTTACAACACTGTAGAACTGGGGTGGGCAACATGCGGCAATATGCAGCCTGCCTAAAGTTTTAATGCAGTATTCCGTACCTTTGTAAAACTTTTTATCTTTAGCATTCATGCATGACATGAACTTGATATTTAAAAATATTTCAAATATGCAAATGATGTTAGCGGCAATTTTTAAAAAAAATATTGCGTAAGTGCATTGAGAAGCCTTCCAGTGACAATGTGTTTGTGACAAAGATTTTGACAAACAAAATCAGCTGTTGCTAGAGGGATGAGATCAGACATTATTGAAAGCTGCATTAAATCAAGCAATTTGTGAATGAACTCATTTCATTTGTCATTAACCATTAACAAATGGCATGTGCAAAGGGGCCATGGTCATCAGCCACCCATCGAGGGAAACTACAACTTGACCATTCTAATACCTCAGCAATGAATCGAGAACTGAGATGTTTTTGCTTCCATTTTCGTTAAGCAAGTTTGTGGTGTCAATCAAAGAATTCAATTTGGTAATAAATTTCAGACAGGCATTGTTCCACAGGGAGATCTAAGTATTGTCCCAAAGGGAGATCAAAGTGTTGTCCCAAATGGAATTTAAGTTTTTGTCCCACAGAGAGATATGAGTGTAGAATAAAGGAATATCTCCGTGTTGTTTAAAAGGGAGATCAAAGAATCTTTCCAGAAAGATCTAAGGTTATCCCTATGACATTTTTGTGGTGACCCAAAGGGATATCAAAGTGTTGTAACAGAGAGAGATCAATGAGAGAAAGATCTAAGCAGAGAGAGATCAACAGTTTTCCAAAGTTCTATCTGAATGTTATTATTATTATTAAGGTGGTTTTATATAACGTAATACCCCAGCCTAAGGCTAGGCTCACTGCCCTTCACATAAAAATTAGCAGCCACAGAAATTTATTCATTTAAAAACATCAATTGCTAAAAAGCTTGATCTCACCTACCCAAGTTCTATCTACCCCTGTCTAGCCATGGACAGCACCCAGCAGCATCGAGCATTGTTTATCAGTTAGAGGGGGGTGAAAATGAGACAATATAGTACGGTTTGAAGAGGTGGATTGTGAGGGCAGCCCTGAAGACCAGACCTGTTTACCCTCAAACTCTTAAAATCATACAATATCATCACAAAATCGTTCAATGCCTTATATTTAGAGTAAAAAATATTCAAAAAATATATATGTTTACACCTCACAATCCTACATTGTACGCCAAAATCGTAAGAGTAAACAGGTCTGGAAGAACGAGACGGTTGGTATACTCAGGATGTGCAATGGGAGAGAACTCCACCAATCTGAGGCACAAAAGGAGACAGACAGCCAACCATTTTAGTGCCTGTTCCAGGAACTGAAAGAATATGTGTGTCAGAGGAGGAGCAAAGCTTTCCAAAGGGGAGCATAGACAGAAAGAAATTCAGTAAGATAGGAAGGGCAGGAACCTGAGAAAACTTTGTGACAGAGAACTGTTGAATGAACAAAGTTAAATATATTTTAAAGAAAAAAATGACAAACCCTTTTATTGGCCAACTTTTAAACGGAAAATTTAAGGTGAACATGTTAAAGTTCAAACAAAATTCTAACAATTACTATATTGTCACACTACCGATATGTTTAATTTTATAAGAAAAATTTTGGGGGTTGTAAATGTTAATCCTTAACAAATAAACATTGATTAAGACAGTAGATGTTAAGGAGTCAAAATAAAAATGTAAACTTAACAAGTAAGACTAACAAGACTATAAAACTGGATTAAGAGCATCTGAGTGAAATGTTGTTATAAAAGAAGAACTACTAGTCTAAACTTTTTTCATTTTTTTGAAATTATTTTCATATTTCAACTTTCTTTAAAATCATAATTATATAAAAATTAATTAAGCCAATAATTTTATTCAACAGAACTTGTAAATCATAACATCACTGGCCCTCTTCTGCTTCCCTCTTTCCCATACTGCTTAACAAACAGACCAAAAACAACAACCCCACTTACAACAAGAGAATTATCCATGCATTCAGAAGGTGAAAGCAAATCAAAGTCATCAAAAGTCAGCACAACAGAATAACCAGTAGGGACCCAAATGTTCCAAACACATAGCGTGTTCCTCCGGTAGCTTGATGGGTAGCCAGGTGACATGACCTCACCATTCTGTCCTGTCAAATTTCCTCCACATTCACCCGCTGAAATTAGATATTGTATGTTTCAATTAAATTATAGAAAATAAGTTTCTTAAATTTACATTACCAAAGTTCATTATAGTTTATTTGTTTCCTCCTGAACTTGAAGAAAAAAAAATTCCATAAACATAAAAAAATATTTGGCCATTCTTATAAGTTTGTAAATTCAACCTTTTTTTTTAAACTTCACAATTTTATTTAATATAAGACCTCATCACATCACTTAAAACCTTCTTTTGATAGTTTTATTAACCCATCAAGAATTGGCCATTTTTAAAGCTCAATCCAGATCAACATTTCCCAAAACACATTATCAAAATTGTACAATTAAATATATTCATTTAAATTAGTTTTATTTTCTCTTCACATAAGTGGTGACTTGATCTATTTTTATATTACAAAAATATAGGTATTAATGTTTATCTAAATGCACATAAATTGATATATTGATATATATTTCCAATTATCTGTGTTGATCATTAAGTTGACCATGAGGCGTATGTTATATTATTTCACTATTATCATAATGACCATATTCCAATTACCTGTTGCTGCATATGTGATACTGAATCCTCTGTCACTTGTATCTCCATCAGTATGAAATCTGACAAATGCAAATGGACCAGTTGTTCGAATTGGAGGTGGAGGTGTCACGGAATTACAGAACCGCTGCAAAATTGGTGCTTGCTCGGTTTGGCCATCATGAATCTAAAGCAAGAGATTAGGTAACCACATAGAAATGATTGTCAAAAGAGTGAAAATCGAGGTAACATTACTATTTTGTTGTAACTTTGTAAATTGATATAAGTCTCCTTAAAAAGGTTTGTAGAGAATTATTATTTTCCTCAGAATAATTAAGCCCATAATTTTATATCATTAAATTATTATTAAAAGAATGTAATATCTTACTATTTTGCTTAGTTACATTTTAATTATAAACTAGGACTACTTAGATATCAAATATTAGTTGAAAGAACTATAATCATTTTCAACGGACAAGAACCAAATGTGTGTATTTTTATTAGTTAACCAGTCAGACATATTCTTTGTTTCCTCATTAAGTTTATCAATCGCAATTAAGATAACTTCTGTTGGTTGACAGTTGTAACCATATTTATATAAGGATTCTATTATAATTTAGATTAGATAAGATGCTTTTATTTATCCAATTAAAGGGAAATTTGTAGTGATTGCATCGTACATAAGTTTTCCAGTCTTGAAAATCTTTGTCTGAGGTCTCTGTTGTGCCTTAAAATTAGTTTATAGCAAGACATTTATCAAATAATTGTGTGGTCAGAATATTTGTTAAGATCTTTACTGTGATCTTAAGCATTGAAAAGCTTTGAATTTTTGTTTGAATTGAGTTCTCCTTGGTTTTTGTTTTTTTCAATGTACAAGTGTTTGATTTTGTTTGAAAAAAAATTGGCCTTTATTATACTTGCGGTTTACTAAACATTGGGTTCATTAAACAAGGCGTTTACTAAACATGGGGTTTACAGCTACCTCCAAATAGTCAAAGCAGGCAGAATGCGCCTCCAAAGACACTTCAGCAAAGTGAAAGTCAATAACACTTCCAGGACGAACAGAAATAGTCCACACACAGTCAATGTTGTGAGGGTAGGATGTTGGGTAACCAGGACTCCTAATTGCACCATGATCTTGACCCATAAGGCTGTACCCACAAACTTTTAAAAACAAAGTAGAACTAAAAAATGTACAGGTCTCAAAACATACTGGTCCATTCACATTAATGCTAGGATTATGAAAAGATGGGTTCTTGCTTGGATGAGTTTCATTGAAATTGTAATAGATCCTCTTAGATTATAAAATAAATCTCAAAACAAAAAATTCAATAAAGTACTAAGAGTAATCAATTTAAAAATTAAGAACTTTCTATTTGAGAATAAAATACAACGATGACCAACAATTTTTATTTTTTTTTGCACCATGATCTTGACCCAAAAGGCTGTACCCACAAAATTTTTTTTTTAAATGTGAACTAAAAATGTATTGATTTTAAAAAAATACAGTGATAATAGATTTCTTAATTGACCTCTAATTTTTTTACTTTTTAAAAAAATTTCCAGTAAATATACACATACAGCAAACAATGCTAATACCTGGTTCATGAGATGTCCAATTGACCGTAAAGCCTAAACTGCTAATCCAATGGTCTGAGTGAAACAAGAGGGAAGCCTGATTTTGTGTACTATTTATAGACTGTCCATTTAGAGGGTTGACACCACAATATGTGCCGATCAACCGAGATGAAGAATCAGGACCATCATATACTTGAAGATAGTCATCTCGGCAGCCGGTTGTAAGCTCCACGGAAAATGATGGGAATGTGATTGAAAGAACCTGAGTTTTTAAAAAATGAGACCAACACCATGAGTAATGAAGAATTATCAGAAATGGAAATTAATAAAAGTATTTATAGGAAAACCAGAAAAGAGGACACAACAAAACAACAAAAGTGTCGGCAAGAAGCCTTCTTAGCGAGAAAAAAAATAGAGTATATACATTTAAAAAAAATTAAAATAAACTCTTAGCAGCACTTAAGTATCCATGAGGACAGCAATAGGAATGGAGATAATGTCCTCTCTGATACTACATTGCAGCTAAGTGTATATTTTAATTTTTTATATTGTTTCTAATGTTGTTTGATATTTGAAGAAGGCTTTTTGCCGACATGTTTGTTAATTTGTAGTGTCTTTTTTTTTCCTGGGTTGTCATACCTCATTTCTAGTATTTCATTCTACCTAAACTGATTGTAGTCTTTTCCCCCTTATAATCATTATAAGAATTCAAGAGCATTCATGTTAAATCATGGAATGAATACATATACACACCTTTCCAGGTGTTGTGACAATGATCCAATTACAATTGGCACCATGTGGGTAGTTAACACCTGTTTGCCTAGGATATCTAAATGAACCTGCTTCATTTGTCAGACGACCTCCACATTCTGCAGAAATTATTTGATACTAAAAGTTTAAATATGACATGAGGTGAAATTTGAATTTTAAAAGAACTCTCAAAATAGTTTTAGAACCGGGTCCATGTGTTGTTTTTTTTGTCATGGTATTTGATGACGCTCATTTAAGTCAACAAAAAATACGTTTTAGAAATTGATCTCTTTTCTGTGGTGTCTTGAAATAAAGAATTACAATGGAAAGTTCTCATTTCATCATTTCATGAAAGTAGAAAAAAAAATGACATAAATAAAGACCAGAAAAAAATAGTCAAAATGGGTAAATTATTTAATCCATGAATAATTCAATCCCTTACTTATAATCCTGAGAACGAATTAAAATTTTCAAAAGATTCTAACAATGTCAAGCCATCAGTAAATAAAATAATGTAGTAGTGAAAACCATGTCAACAAAATTATTGTAGTTATTTTTTTATTGTATTTTTTATGACAAATGTTTGCAGAGTAATTATTTTATTTTTGTCTTTTGTCATTATTCAGGTATTTACAAATCTTTTCATTCATCACTATTTCATTGAGAAAATGAAGATGACAACAAAAATATAATTATTTTATCCTGATTTTTGTAATGGAACATTTGTGGAGAAAAGCTGCATTTTGATGGTAATTACAAATAGCTTCCCTTGATCATATAAATTTAAACATCTATTTAGACAAATCAAGTAATGAAGGTAATTAAATAGCTAGGAATTATATATATTTTTTATTTTAAAAAGAACTCACAAAAAAAATAAAAAATTACTGAGTTTAGAGTTTGACAATAGATTAAAATGGCAATGCAGATGAATCAATTGTGTCATAATGCTTACATCTATTGTCTACACTAAACTTAGCTGAATCCTTCAACAAAATGAAGTTCAACTCTTAAATGTGTAACAGTCTAGACATAAATCATTCTTTTTTTTTTTAAATTAGGCAAATTGTCATTTACATCTCATGGCATATTCCCGTTAGTTCCTATGATAATAGTTTTACCTTGCTGAGGCTGGCCACAGTTGGGTCCAGTATAATCACTATTGCACACGCAGGTGAATCCAGTTCCTTGTTGGGTACATATTCCACCATTTAGACAAGGATTGCTGGCACAGGCATTGGTAGTAATGTTACAAGTTGGTCCTGAGTATCCTTGGACACAGTTGCAAGTAAACTGAAGCTGTCCAAAGGGCTGTTTACAAATAAAAACATTTTGATACACATTAAAGATAGATAACATATATTTTGAAGTATCGGACAAAAATATTTTAAGACTTAATTAAATATGCTCTTTTATTTTCAAGTGCTAAATATTAGTAAGAAGAAATTCACATGTTTTCTATACTTCATAATTTAGAATCATAGGAATAGTTTTCAATAAATCTCTAAATTGTAAAAGTACATTATTTTTTAAAATAATAAAAGATTAAGTGAATACTTACAGTACATGAACCTCCATTTTGACAAGGGTTCAAATGGCAAGCTCCAAAACTAGATATTGGCACACATCCTTGAGGGCCACGTCCATTTCCAGCATATCCATCAGGGCACAGACAAGTAACCCCAAGTCCACCTTGGATTTAAAAGTATTAACAAAGTGATATCTTTGGAAACAACAATTTTTTTGTAAGTCTATATAAAATGGAAAATCTGGACAACTTTTGAGATTATATATTTTTTTTAAGCCTAAGTAAAGGACTTAAATTGTTTTCAATGGTAGGAATTAGCTTCTTATTAGGAAATTATATTGTTTTCATTGATAGGAATTAACTGTTTTTAATGGAAAAAAATACCAAGGATAGTGAAATATCCCAAAGCTATCAAAGAAGTTAATGAGTAAACTTTTGATGTAAGGTAAAGAAAATAAGCATTTTGCTCAAGTGAAGTATAACACATGACCTATTACTTAATGCTGACAAATGCAGTGACAAACTCTTATTTTGGATGGATTCAGGAAGGGATTATGGAAATTTGATATCAATTACACATCTCTGCTATGATTGCTCATCTGAAAGCTAAAATACTTCCAGAAAAGAAAAAAATAGTTTTATTTGAGTATGCACACTTTACAACAAATAAGTTGATGATAAATTGATACATTCATATGAAAAATAAAAGATTATGTGAATAAAAAAAGTTTAAACACACTTTGGGGGTTGATACTTCTCAAAATCATTCAGTTAATATAATAGATAAAATATACTCACCATTATTCTGACATTCTGCACGTGGATCACATCCACCATTGTTTGTTGAACACACTGGAGAACTGACACATGTACCATCCCTTTCTTCATAGCCTTATATTAAAGAAGAGCAAATCATACAGACCATAAGAGAGTTCACCTAATACAGTTTCATCGAGGTATGTGTGACTTATCATTCTGGGTTCACATTTTTTGTTCCATTTGCAGGGATGGGAATATAACAAATAAGCAAAACAATTTTATTGTAAGTAAAGTTTAATTGTGTCTGGTTTGCATATGCTTAGCCCTTGAATTGTGGTCGGCTGACGAAATCTGCCGATATTCTTGTCTGTGCTGTGGTGGCCGAAAAAAACGGCCGATAAAAAACAGGGTCGGATGGCAACTTCCAATCCAATACTAACCGAAATCATAGCCACTTCCATTTATTAATAATTTAATCAACTTCCGGGTCTTGCTGTATCTTGATAACTTAATAATAAGTACTTTTTAATCGGAATTTTATATCGCTGTTTTTTTAAAAGCTAAAATGGCGGAAGCTATGGCTGGGCCTTCAGTGCGAGAACTAATAGAAATAGTTTTTAAAGCTTTTTAGGAGAGGATTTAAGTGATACGGATGATGATTTTATTATTCCCCATGACATCTCTTTTCAGATTCTTCTTTTTGTGAATCTGATACACTAGTCTTAGTGATACTGAAGTAGGCCTACTGAGGCCCGGAGGCTGGGCAAGGACTGACTGAATTTAGTCACAGAAGCTACAGATTATAGATCAGAACTAATAAATTTTATAGTTTAACAACCTAAATCAGTTCCACAGTTCCTTTTTAAATGTTTACTAGTCAATAATAACTATTTTGCCTGAGATTTTGTATTTGTACTTGGTTTTAGCTGTGGTCCCAGTTTCTTATATAAATGACTAAAATTACTAAAATTGCCGTCAGAGGTTTAATTGTAATCAAAACCTTAGCAAAATATATATTTTCTGAAAGATAAATGAATTGGATACAACATTTAGATTTGAGTTTTAAGTGTATTTATAAAAATTAATGATGTTATGAGCACTTGAAAGCAAGACATTTTGTCGATTTTTATTTTCTTGAGCACTCCAAGGTCAAGGACACTGAGCAAACAAAATTTTACGGGGTGGGCAATATAGCCAACTTTATCCCCATCCATTTACCTTTCTAAAAATATATAATTATTGGGGTCGCATCAATATTTCTATGTCATTTAATGCAATTTCAAAAGGCACTCAAAAATCCATGAAAATCTCCACACAACAGAATGATGCATGCCACAGTTCAAGGGTTAAATGATTTTTGATAAGAAACATTTTAATTTCTGTACTTTATTCAATTCTTCTTTTAAAAAAAAGAGCAGCTTACCTTCAGGACAGTGCCCACACCTCATTGAGCCCACAGTGTTGACACAGTCAACCCATGGATTTGTTGAGCATCCACCATTATTTGTCAGACACTCATTTATATCATAGCATGTGAAGCCATTGACTTACCTTCAGGACAGTGCCCACACCTCATTGAGCCCACAGTGTTGACACAGTCAACCCATGGATTTGTTGAGCATCCACCATTATTTGTCAGACACTCATTTATATCATAGCATGTGAAGCCATTGCCAGTGTAACCTGGAGTTATATATATATATATATATTAAAATTGGTTATTTAACTGATAGATATCTAAATTAAAGGAAAGCAGAATTGATACTTTTAAAATAAAAAGATAGGAACATAAGATAATGAAAACTATTTTCTCTAAGCACCTACCAGGTGGACAACTTTCACAAAGGAATGAACCAGGAATGTTACGACATGTAACTGGTGGACTGACAGAACAGTGTGCTCCCAAGGCACATTCATCAATATCAATAGTGCATGCAGGTGACACAGATAAGTCTTGTGTCCAGCCAGAGTTACATATGCATCTGAATCTTGGCTATGAAACAAAAATGATCACTTGCCTTATCCAAACAAATGGAATTTTTTTTTTTGTAGCAATAAAATAAAATGTTGGTTGCATATTCAGCAAGTTATATTAACTCATATTAATAAGATTATCATTGAATAAATAAATATTCATTAAATTGATAACATTCAGACTGCAATCAAATATTCAACTGATAGGCTTTTAGTTTACAATGAGAAAAAGGAACCTATGTTGTGGAAGTTTAATTAATGTTTAAATAAATATGTATTATTTCATATTAAAATCTATCACCTGTCCTTGCTGAGCTCTGGTTTCATCAACACATGTGCCATGGCCACAAAGCTCAGCATGAGAGGCTTCAGCACAATCATTATGTCTTTCACTGCAATGTATGCCATACCAATTGGTTGTGCATCGACAACTGTGTTTTGAAGAAGAAATGCAAGAAAAAAATGTTTAAAAATATGAAATCATATGAAAGTTATAAGTAAGTTGTAAACATATAAAAAAATATTATGTAATTTATAATTGAAATTGCAACAATACTTAGGCTTTTAATTTTGTTTCTAAAACGACTACATTACATGAAGGATCCTTGTGTGTTTGTACATGTGGCACCATTTTGGCACCCCAAATCTGTCCCAGCATATATAGCACACTCATTAACATCTTCAGTACATTGTGTACCCTGATATTGGATAAAAAATAACTTTATTGACAGAAAAAGTATGCCTATAATAGCTTCTAATACATAGACCTTCATAATAGTATTTATACTACTTGAAATATTTTGTTTATTTTTTTGTTTTTTCAAAATTTAATGACTGATCCATGATATTAAAAATAAGGTTAATCTTATAATTACAAGTAATAACGAAAATTAATTGAATTTTTTATAATTTATTAATTCAGTCATAAATATAAAACAAACCTGCCAGTTTGATGGACATCTACAGAAGTAGCCATTGTACATGTCAACACAAGTGCCACCATTCATGCATGGATTACTTTGGCACTCATTGCGTGTAAGTAGCTGAGAAAGACAAAATAATTAATGGTGGTCGAACAATGGTGTTTACAGGCAGTGTTTCTTTCAGGCACCTGTCCGGAAAAAAAAAAGGGGGGGGGGGGGGGNGGGGGGGGACGACACACCTTCGCCTTCGTCCACCCACTAGAGCAAGTAAAAAAAAAAAAAACTAAATTGTCATTTTTAAACAGTTTTAAAAAGCATAGTAATTGTTGCCTTTTACCGACTACAATTAGACTAATTATTAGTGAAATCTATAAAATATCGCCACGCTCGATATATTTGATGATCCATAATTATATTTAAGGCTAATCTTGTTAAAGACAGTATTCGGTTATAAATTTATAATAAATAATAAACATAGTACTGGCCCCTCCAGTCTTACTTCCTGTTCGCATAATAAATCGGTATTTTTGCAACTTCACAAGTTTAAAAGACGTTAATAACACTGTATTAAACTAAATTTACATCAATAATATTTATAAATTAATTAAAAATAAGTGACGAGTAGAAAATGACGAGTTTACCAAACCAGGATTACAGCCTGCATGCATGTAAAACTCCAATTTTTTATTCATCAGATTCTTTTACTTGATATTATATGAAACAATGATACATACACACCGTTATACACCGAATTAAACATAATTCCTTTCCCATTAGTAATAAAACTTTAATCTATAAATATCTATAAATATATCTAACAGGCTGTAAATTTAATTAAATACACGGATAGCGCAGCTTACCTAGCTCGCTATAAAAAGAAGAGAAAATACACAACCATGCGGGCATTCGCTAACAACAATGATCTTTCGACGACCACTGACGACCAACACGTAAGCCAAAAGACAGTCTTGACGTCATAATTACAATAAATAGCCTACACGTCACAAAGAAAAACAAAAGGGGAAAAGAGTTCATTAACAATAAACACTTAAAAAAAAAAAAAAAAAAAAAAACACAATATCCAGTGCGCAACAATTATTGAACTCCCTAGACATCATGCTTTTCAAGAGTCTGTCATAAATAGTTATTGTTTCTGATTTTTCTTTTAGGCAACTACAAAAATCAAGAACTTTTTTGTTTCAATTCCTATTTGAGTCTAATTATAATACTCAATTAAAATAGGGAATTTTTTTGTCCGAACCATGTATGCTAGCGTCTGCAGCTATAGAAATAAACCCTGCCTATTACTTATACTTATATTTATATATTAGGCCTACAATGTCTGAATTATTTTGAAAATAGTTTGTGTCGCTTTCGCGTAATGAAGGCCTATATTAGCTTCAGTCGTGGTTTTATTACATTTCAATTGTGTATTGTCCGTAAAAATTGTTGAGATTTAAAAATGTATTATACAAGCGAAATTTATTTTAAAACAGCCAGTGCCGTCTTAAGGCTTAAGGCTAAGGCCAAAGCATGGGCCCGATTTGCACTGGCCCAGGGCCCCCACGCTTCTACTTCTAGGGGGCCCCTTGCTTCTAGGTGACTTACTCTTATAGAGGCAACATGTTGCAAACAGTGTTAATGAATGAACATTGAAAAGTTTTGGCAATTAAATTTGATTTAAAGGCAGTGGACAGCACGTTTCCCAATTTTTAACTTACGATATTCTCGGCACGTTCCAAAATTAATATTATAAATGCGAATCAGAAGTTGGATCCTTTTTAAACCTTTAAAGGGGAATAAGTCTCGTCAACAAGTTTATCTTCTCACCAGATATGAATCGAAAAATAATTAATTATCCTCTCACCAATATGAATCGAAAAATAATTAAGTAAGTGTATTTATTTACAATCATGTTAGACAAAGATTTTGGCCCCGGGTGGTAATAATCCTACATACGCCACTGCTCATTAGTGAAATTACTGGAGAAAAATCTAATCTAGCACCAGTTAAAGTACTACTGAATTTAATAGCATTATATAAGGAATTTGTAGGTCACCAATGAAAAATTAGTTTTAAAAGTAATTTTATTTTTTTTTTAAACCAAAAAAAAAACAACAAAAAAAAAACAACCCCCAAATAACTTTATATTTTTTAACAGAAAAAATATTTTGTATTCTGTGTCTGTAAAACATATTTAGATAATACATTGAAACCAAAAGTCGCCTTATGTCTGAGCTGTAGGCAGAAATGTAAAGACATATAATTTTAAATATGATTTGTGCTCACTGTTAAAACATCAAAGTCATAAATTTAATAGAATTAAATAAGGAATTTGTAGGTCACCAATAAAAAATTAGTTTTAAAAAAAATTTTATTTTTTTTTTAAACCAAAAAAAAAAACAACAAAAAAAAAACAACCCCCAAATAACTTTATATTTTTTAACAGAAAAAATATTTTGTATTCTGTGTCTGTAAAACATATTTAGATAATACATTGAAGCCAACAGTCGCCGTATGTCTGAGCTGTAGGCAGAAATGTATAGACATTAAATTTTAGATATGATTTGTGCTCACTGTTAAAAGCTCAAAGTCATGTTCATCTTACATACCGGGTAGCTCAAACACAGAGATCAACTTTTATTAATGGCACCATAGTTATTGATCATTTCCCAATGTTCGTTTTTAGCGGGGCACTTATCAGTTTGAAGGGACAGACTAATCCATGTTTAAATTAATTATCTGTATCTTTGAAACTGATTGCTGCTATTACTATATAAATACTTGCAACCAATTAATATATTTCTAGTTGCTTAACCTCTTAAGCGGGAATAAAAAATTAGTTTTATAATTGGAGCACAGAAGAGAAAAAGAGCTGAGGAGACAATGAAAACGGGTAAACTTGCAAAATTAACATCTTGGTTAAATCCAATCGAAATATCAGTTACTAGTAGGCCTACTGCTCATCAAATAAAGTAGCGTCATCTCCATCCTCAATTGGATTCGTGTATCAAATGAGCTAGCAGACAATGTTTTGGATTTTCTGAATGAGAAAATTCAGAACCCAGGTACCAGGAGTGAGAGGTTGGGATTAAAAAACTATTTAAAATATTGTTGGGTTTGTAAGAAAAAATGAGGTATCAAATGAAAGATAATGGAATGGAATTTATGTTTGTAAACTTACTTCTTCAGTTTAACTAAAAAAAACTACCACAAATGACATCCGAATAGTATTGAGTGTAATGGGACCTGGGCACGAATGGCGGCGATGCGTGTCCGGGTCCACAAGAGTAGGGTGCCACCAGAGTAGGATGCCACCAGAGTAGGGTGCCACCAGAGTAGGGTGCCACCAGAGTAGGATGCCACAAGAGTAGGGTGCCACCAGAGTAGGATGCCACAAGAGTAGGGTGCCACCAGAGTAGGATGCCACAAGAGTAGGGTGCCACCAGAGTAGGATGCCACAAGAGTAGGGTGCCACCAGAGTAGGATGCCACAAGAGTAGGGTGCCACCAGAGTAGGATGCCACAAGAGTAGGGTGCCACCAGAGTAGGATGCCACAAGAGTAGGGTGCCACCAGAGTAGGATGCCACAAGAGTAGGGTGCCACCAGAGTAGGATGCCACAAGAGTAGGGTGCCACCAGAGTAGGATGCCACAAGAGTAGGGTACCACCAGAGTAGGATGCCACAAGAGTACGGTACCACCAGAGTAGGATGCCACAAGAGTAGGGTGCCATAAGAAAATAATGCCACAGCACAGGGAGCCCCCATGGTAGGGTGCTATAAGAATTGGTTGACACAAGCGTAGGGTGCTATATGAAAATAAAACCACAGGGCACTGAGCCCCCACGGTAGGGTGCCACAAGAGTAGGTTGCGACAAGAGTAGGATGCCATGGAAAATAATGCCACAGCACAGGAAGCCCCCATGGTAAGGTGCCATAAGAATTGGTTGCCATAAGCGTAGGGTGCCATATGAAAATAAAACCACAGGACACTCAGCCCCCATGGTAGGGTGCCACAAGAGTAGGTTGCGACAAGAGTAGGGTGCCATAGAAAATAATGCCACAGCACAGGGAGCCCCCATGGTAGGGTGCCATTAGATAAGGGTGCCATAATAATATAATGCCACAATAGAGTGAGCCCCTATGATAGGGTGCCACCAGAATAGGGTGCCACCAGAACAGGGTGCCATAAGAAAGTAACGCCACGGCACAGGGAACCCCGATGGTAATGTGCCACCAGAATAGGCAGACTCGAAGGAGATGCAGGGGGGGGGGGGAGAGCACCATGGCTTACACTAATTAAAGCTAATCATAAACACGACACATTGGCTGCACTTGTTAATTACAATGGCTTACACTAATTAAAGCTAATCATAAACACGACACATTGGCTGCACTTGTTAATTACACTGGCCAGCTGCCGAACGAAAGGTAGATCTAACCACAACATGTTCGCTTCGTTTGTTGTTGTTCTTGTTGTTGTTGTTGTTGTTGTTGTTGTTGTTGTTTTTATCACACTTGCCGAACGCGGTTTTGCCAGTTTCGTAAAAAAAAATAAAACACCTTTAATATCACTTTATTTATGTCCATTGAACCCACACTAGCCGAAATGTATTAATTTTAAGAATACTTGACCCCTATACTACACTTAATCTGAGAGTAACAGAAGAGATATTTGTGGAAATGTATAGCGTCTAGGTAAACCATCAGCTTTCCCCTTATACCCTGCAAATACATTTCACGTTCAGGAGATGTTAAGGGGGCATCATTCGGCACACCATTTATAATCGAAAAAATCTCTGGGTACTAAATTTTTTAGATATTTAGGGACATTTTTTGTTTGTTAAAAAGAAATCTATATTTTTCTATTTGTGTTTTTGTGCTGCCTCCTCCTTCCTTTTGGTGCCCTAGCACATGTGCTTATTTTTCTTACAGGTTACCTCCGGGCCTGGGTCCTGGTGCTGTTAATCATCTTAAGAGTAGTGTTAGTTTGAAGCGAAAGAGTCTAATAGGCCCTCCCTCCCCCCCTCCCCCCTATTCTTCAACTTACCAACTGTAACTGCGCCATTGAAGTCTCAAGAGTTCCAAGCTGGAAAGAAAAAATGGATTTTAAATTATACAAATTGACTGTTAACATTTTTTTAAACAAGAATAGACTAAAGATTTGTGTGTGTGTATGTAAAGTTGTTTCTCTAGCCACTTCATTCGGTGAATAGGCATACAAATGTTTTTATATATTTTTGTGCCCAAGGGTATACATTATAAATGAGTAGTTGTCGGGCCTTCGATATTTTAATTTCGAAAGTACAGGATGCACCGGCAAGGGCGGTAAAATGCCAAGTCAAGACTAGTCTGGTGCCTTCCACGAAACGGCGTTATACCAAAGTATTATCAACCAGTTAACTCTTTGGCTTCCGTGACATTAACCCTTTTCTCCCCACACACACTAACACTTTCTAGTACAAAATTATTAAATCATCTTTGACTATTCTAAAACCAACTGTAAATTGGAGGGGGGGGGGGAGAAATGTTGACCAGTTAAGAACATTAAAAGTCTATTAACCGGAAAAGTGAAATTAGGAGAGTTGGTGAGTCCCACAAAAGGTTGCAACGAGTTATGCAAAATATTAGATTATTTGGTGAAACAACCAAACTCACCGAAAACACAATTTTACAGAATTTTTTTTTTTTTTCACCGACCGGGTGTGAATC
Organism: Lymnaea stagnalis; assembly: GCA_964033795.1. Classification (NCBI taxonomy): domain Eukaryota; kingdom Metazoa; phylum Mollusca; class Gastropoda; family Lymnaeidae; genus Lymnaea; species Lymnaea stagnalis. Next base: position 608,485 of record CAXITT010000043.1, read on the forward strand.
AGCTGTTATAAGGAATTGTTTTATTTAACTATTATGTACAATTTATATTGTTTCATAAAACGGGAATGTTTCTTATACAAGAATATGTCTCATACGGGGATGTGTCTTATAATATGTGAATCTGTCTTAAACTGGAATGTGTCTTATTTGTCTTTGACTTCAAGGCTTGTTATACTTTTATTTATAATTTACACTTACCCTTCTTTGAATGTTTCGCATTTGGTTTCTTCCAGCGGCGCCTACGATCCCTCCTCCACCACCACCACCTCCACGTGTACTGTTGGCCTGTGGATTCAATAACAGTATGTTTGTTCACTGTCTGCGTGTTTGGGCCTGAAAGTACGCTGGACGCGATGGGCTTCAGTTGATCTGAAGCCAAAGTTCTTTTCCCTTGGCTTCAACACATTTTCAAGCTAAATAATTTACTGGTGGCAGCGGACAACTATCTTAGCGTTAATATTGGGCTGATTTTACGATAGATTAGTAACAGATTGCTCAAATGAAATATCGGACTAATTTGGTTTCACGTTTAAACAAAAATAAATGTATACAGACTCGAAACTGACGGTCATTTTTTTTTTTTTTGTAAGTGATTGTTACTNTAACTATCAATATGTACACAATTGTGTGTGTGTGTAAAAATGTTGTCTTATAACTATCAATATGTACACAATTGTGTGTGTGTGTAAAAATGTTGTCTTATAACTATCAATATGTACACAATTGTGTGTGTGTGTAAAAATGTTGTCTTATAACTATCAATATGTACACAATTGTGTGTGTGTGTAAAAATGTTGTCTTATAACTATCAATATGTACACAATTGTGTGTGTGTGTAAAAATGTTGTCTTATAACTATCAATATGTACACAATTGTGTGTGTGTGTAAAAATGTTGTCTTATAACTATCAATATGTACACAATTGTGTGTGTGTGTAAAAATGTTGTCTTATAACTATCAATATGTACACAATTGTGTGTGTGTGTAAAAATGTTGTCTTATAACTATCAATATGTACACAATTGTGTGTGTGTGTAAAAATGTTGTCTTATAACTATCAATATGTACACAATTGTGTGTGTGTGTAAAAATGTTGTCTTATAACTATCAATATGTACACAATTGTGTGTGTGTGTAAAAATGTTGTCTTATAACTATCAATATGTACACAATTGTGTGTGTGTGTAAAAATGTTGTCTTATAACTATCAATATGTACACAATTGTGTGTGTGTGTAAAAATGTTGTCTTATAACTATCAATATGTACACAATTGTGTGTGTGTGTAAAAATGTTGTCTTATAACTATCAATATGTACACAATTGTGTGTGTGTGTAAAAATGTTGTCTTATAACTATCAATATGTACACAATTGTGTGTGTGTGTAAAAATGTTGTCTTATAACTATCAATATGTACACAATTGTGTGTGTGTGTAAAAATGTTGTCTTATAACTATCAATATGTACACAATTGTGTGTGTGTGTAAAAATGTTGTCTTATAACTATCAATATGTACACAATTGTGTGTGTGTGTAAAAATGTTGTCTTATAACTATCAATATGTACACAATTGTGTGTGTGTGTAAAAATGTTGTCTTATAACTATCAATATGTACACAATTGTGTGTGTGTGTAAAAATGTTGTCTTATAACTATCAATATGTACACAATTGTGTGTGTGTGTGTAAAAATGTTGTCTTATAACTATCAATATGTACACAATTGTGTGTGTAAAAATGTTGTCTTATAACTATCAATATGTACACAATTGTGTGTGTGTGTAAAAATGTTGTCTTATAACTATCAGTATGTACACAATTGTGTGTGTGTGTGTGTTTATAAAGAGCATTTAACCAGTGCTGAACAAATTACGTTTATCTTACCGTCCATATACCATCCTAATTTACTCTTGAGACGCCCCGACGTTTACCTTACCGTCCATATACCATCCTAATTTACTCTTGAGACGCCCCGACGTTTACCTTACCGTCCATATACCATCCTAATTTACTCTTGAGACTCCCCAACGTTTACCTTACCGTCCATATACCATCCTAATTTACTCTTGAGACGCCAAAACGCTTATCTTACCGTCCATATACCATCCTAATTTACTCTTGAGACGCCCCGACGTTTATCTTACCGTCCATATACCATCCTAATTTACTCTTGAGACGCCCCGACGTTTATCTTACCGTCCATATACCATCCTAATTTACTCTTGAGACGCCCCGACGTTTATCTTACCGTCCATATACCATCCTAATTTACTCTTGAGACGCCCCGACGTTTATCTTACCGTCCATATACCATCCTAATTTACTCTTGAGACGCCCCGACGTTTATCTTACCGTCCATATACCATCCTAATTTACTCTTGAGACGCCCCGACGTTTATCTTACCGTCCATATACCATCCTAATTTACTCTTGAGACGCCAAAACGCTTATCTTACCGTCCATATACCATCCTAATTTACTCTTGAGACGCCCCGACGTTTATCTTACCGTCCATATACCATCCTAATTTACTCTTGAGACGCCCCAACGTTTATCTTACCGTCCATATACCATCCTAATTTACTCTTGAGACGCCCCACCAACAACAAGATAAAACAAAACACACACGTTCCTATGTGAATGTATTTCCACCAAACTTACACGTCTTTCAAGGGTCCGTAGCCTGCCACTGATGCCTTCAATGGACGTCCTGATGTGCGTGCCGATGTTTCTCTCAACATCGGCGACTCGTCGGTCAAGACCATTGTGCGCGTTCACTTGCTGGAGAGTGGAAGTAAAAAAATATATACGTTGATAATCGGAGATACATGCTGATAATCAGCGATACATTGTGATAATCAGAGATACATCGTGATAATCAGAGATACATTGTGATAATCGGAGATACATTGTGATAATCAGCGATTCATTGTGATAACCTTAGATACGCTGTGATAATCAGAGATACATTGTTGATAATCAGAGATACATTATGATAATCGGAGATACATTGTGATAATCGGGGATACATTGTGATAATCAGAGATACATTGTGATAACCGGAGATACGCTGTGATAATCATAGATACATGGTGATATCAGAGATACACTGTGATAATCAGAGATACATTGTTGATAATCAGAGATACATTGTTGATCATCAGAGATACATTGTTGATAATCGGAGATACATTTTTGGTGATCAGAGAATCATTGTGATAATCAAAGATGCGTGTTGACAGGACCGTGTCGAGAAAAAGTGGCGCCAGGTGCGAAGTGTGAAAATGGAGGCCCTCCAGATATTATAGAAAAAGAATTTCCCTCTGCGGACCACCAAAAAAAAAAACACGATGTTGTCTCCCCTTGTCTTTGTAAAGTACATTGAATTTTATCATTTTATCGACTATTATGGTCTTAATAAAAGTTAATTTGTTTGACGCCCCTCTGATGCTGGCGCCCCTTTTTCACGGTCCTGCATGCTGATGATCAGAACCATATTTTGATATTCAAATACATGTAGCTGAATAATATTTTTCCTGACATAAGACACTGGGAGACTCTGGTAGGGGGGTATGACTATGCACTAAATGAAAATCCAGCCATATCCCGCGACGCCTCTGAAGCAAGGCTAATAATAATAATAATCAAGTTTTTTTTTTTTTAAAAAATCACGCTTCATCCCCCTGGCTCGAAGCGCGGTACAAAGTCTCCACATTTTTCTGGGTAAACACATGCACTCTGGGTTTGGTGGGGGGGGGGGACTTCCAATTGGATACAGATGATTCAATATTACTGACACATACACTCACACAAATACAACGTCACCTATCCTATTTTTTCAAGCGAAATGGTTACCGGAAATTTGATCGAAATTGTCGTCAAATTTCTTTTTGGGCGCACTATACTATATAGTCAAACAAAATAATGCGTTAAAAAAGAAATTGAAGCAAAATTTTAACGAACTGAAAAAAAGATTCGACCAAATTTCCGTTCGATCAAATTTCCGTCGATCAATTTTTTTCCGGCGACGAAATTTCTTTCGATCAAATTTCCGGATACGGTAGTTTCTCAAGCGAAATATGACAATCTTCTTTGGGGGTGGGGGGGGGGGCTGTAGAGGAGCCTGATGAAAAATTAGGGATATTTAAACTTGGGTCTTTCGGTAAAGATTGCAATATTAACATCTGTTTAGAAACCTTTACATATTTCTTGACACTCTCAAAATCAAGCCCTGAAACTTGTATCACGTTGGGAATGTGTTCAATTTGTGTTTTTTGTTTGTTTTTTTCGTTTGTTTTTTTTTTTTTTTGGGGGGGTGGGTGGTTGGGGGTGGGTGTTAAACAATCTTTACTCTTTTAAAATATTTCTTTTTTTTTGTTCTTGGTTTGTTAATTTTTATTTTTGTTTTTTTTTTTCGTTTTTTTTTTTTTTTTTTTGGCGAGGTGGGTGGTTGGGGGTGGGTGTTAAACAATCTTTACTCTTTTAAAATATTTCTTTTTTATTGTTCTTGGTTTGTTAATTTTTGAAAATCTAGAATTTCAAATCAACAACATCTAAATTATTTTGTGTATAGTCTCGTTGGCACCACGTCCGTTTTGGATGTGCACAACTTCACTTCCGTTTCGAACATAATCTGAGCGCAGCCGACACGACAAGTCTTTGAATATTTCATTCCATGTTGTTGCTTGTTCTGTCTTTTCGTGAAGTCATCCAGCTGACAACGTTCTTTTAACCATCATGTTTTCCTCATTTCAAACGTCCACAGATCTCGCTCTACCGTTACCTTTACAGGTCTTGAAAAGCAGACACGTATATATTATCTATTTATTCCTTTTTTTTTTTAAAAGGTTGCCTTCAGTGATAGTGTCGTAAATGACCTGTTTAACCTCAATAACTTGTCTCACTATTCACAAGTTGGTTTTATTTTTTAACCCTGCATTTAAACTTTATCCGCGTGACTCGGTCAGTCAAGAAATATTATCAACCATTTGTTGTTTTTTTTTCACGACATTAGCTACAAAAGCGTTAATCTAGTCGATATCATCCAACTCTGTACTCACCTGAGTTATGTTGTTATCCAACACTTGTATACGGTCACGGACGTAACTGAAAGGACCATTTATCACTGTCTCCAGAGAGGTCAGTCGGGCAGTCAAATTACTGGACATCTGCAAGAGATATACTTCTTAGTTCAAATACTCAAACATAGTTATCATGTTATTGTATTGATTAGAAAGAAATTGTCCATTAAATAAAATAACATTCAAGAAAGACTCAGAGGGAAAATATTGAATCAATGTAGTGTTACTTAATTTTATCAACTCGATTTTAAAAAAAAAAATACTTCATGAAATAATCATATGAAAGGATTGCAAACATCCAAGAAATATGGTTTTAAAAATCTACTTACATAAGAAACATTGGTTTGTAGAGTACCAATGTTGGCCTTGTTAAAGTCAACCTGTAAGTTTAAAGTAACGTTAAGGCTTTATGTGTGGAGATATAAACACTTATTTAGTTCGTAGGAAAGGAAATATCTGTCAATGTATGTTTCTTATACTAAAGATATAAATGGAGATTTAGTTTGTAGGTTATGGTCTTTTTATAAAATGAAACAATGTCCTTCAACATTACCTTTTCCCCCCTCCCCCCCCCCCCCCACTCCCAATGTATTTCTACAATTTTCACATTATCTCTTGTACTCTTGTTATTTGTCTTAGTTTTAGAATTATTCAGAACTTTCTTTCGCTACATCAAGAGAGAAATATATTGGTATTCAGGATCACCAATGGCAAATTTCATTTTGACCTCTAAAATATGCTTGTTTTTCGTTTCAAAAAAAGAGTTTCAGTTTTTGCGTAAGTTCTTTGTTTTATGAGTGTGTGTGAGTATGTGTGCCTGCGAGAGTATGTATGTGGGTGTTTGTGTTGATGTATGGGTGTTTCGTCATATTTCATTGCATCCCAACGACCTGTCTGAGGGCGACTTTCATGTCGATGGTGTTGATGAAGATTCCGCTACTCTCGCCTCCTCTAAACGTGATGTTGTGATTGGTCCCTGATTGAAAGATGAGATGTCCATTCTCGGTGATCAGCCTTGGCCTTGAAAAGACGAATCGTGCTTCTTGTTATATAATTAAATATGAGTTAACTTCTTGTTATAGAAATAAAGTTGGGACAAAATAGTGGAACAAGGTACGCGGAAGCTTGAACTACAAAGACCAGACAATAAAAAGAGAACGGTTTCTTGATATTGTCCTGTCTTTATCATTCCATCTTCCACATACCGTGTTGCACTATTTTCTCCACACAGCTGGAACGCAGTCCTTCATTTAATTAAAGTTGGGGTGGCATGTTGTTTAATTGCACATGAGATAACTATACACATTATTTGTTATTTATAACACGGTGTCCTATCTAAATGTGTATACATAATATACAAAATATGTTACGATGCAATAGCAACTGTAACAGTTTTCCAAACCCTTTTTTATTTTTTCATTTTTTTTTTGCATTACCTGCGTATTTAAAAAGATCTAATGCCATCCTATCTAATACCCAAATGCTGTAATTAGACGAGCTAAAGCAACCAAAAAAAAAAAAAAAAAAAAAAAAAAAAAAAAAAAAAAAAAAAAAAAGAAAGAAAAAAAAAATAAACAAACAGGAAAATTTAAAGAAAAGCTACGGTAGGAAAGTTAGAATTTCAAGGTGGCGCACTGTTTATACTTAGAAATTTTACTATGCGAGCTAAAACTTACAAAACGTAAAATATATATCAATGCATTTTCTCTCTAGGATACTAAATGTCCACTCGTCCCCCATATAGGGGCCTACTTGTTAATATGAAAGACTTATCTAGAGCAGTAAGGGACAGAATCAAAGCATGTTTGATATTATGTTCCACGAAGTTCTGGAAAATTGTCCAAAAATGTTTATAACATCTACAAAGCGAAACTTTCATGATTATTTTGTTAAGGTGAGCTCCAATGTTGTTCATATGACTGTTTTTATAAGATGCAAAATCATTGTAATGAGATTCTATAAAGAAACATTGCTGTCATTGTCTTGAGTTAATGATTTCGTTTGTTTAATACGTTATAGGTCCAACGAAATAAGATCAGCGAACGTATGCGGAGCAAACTGGCGTAATCGTTGCGGTATTGTGACAGACGCGCAAATAGATGCGCAAATAGACGCACAGCTAGACGCGCAGTTAGACGCGTAAATAGACACAGTTTTAAATTTAAAAATAAAACTTAAAAACAAATAATATTATAATATATTTTTTTATATAAATAATAGTACCGTAGAAAATAAGGTCATGTATCAAAATATTTTGTTACCAAGTTTCAAGAAATTAATAATGTTATGTTCAACTCACTGGTCTGCAAGAATTTGTCGTTTCTGTCTCGCTGTTTGATAGGTGGGCAGGACGAGCACTGACCAGATGGCCAGTAATGCATACGGCCTTCCTGTGATCATGATCTTGACAAGTTACTCAGTATGTCGCATGCATTAGCCAAGCTGTAGTCTTGTATACTCCAACAATAGCGATGGAAAACAAAGGCCCGATAGCTGATAGATAATGAAGACCTATAAATGTTAACGTGCCGTTGTGCTTATAATTCATGCCATATCACATTATTAACAATAAAAAAATATATGGAGCATGTAATTAGTGTCTTCCATACACATTTGCTTTAGAGGCGTGACGAGCGAGTCTGTCCATAGCGGACAGTGTAACACTCAGAGATATTTTGGTTTACGCTTACACAAAATAGCATTGTTGAAGAACGTGGGGAGGGGGGGGGGTTATGGTATGGTCTGCAGTTGTATAGATGTTAAAACAACATCATTGTGACGTAACGCTTATCGTCAGAGCACGGGGTAGGGATTTTCAATGATCCAAATAACTCATTTTGACAATAGCCACATTGTTTTAATTACATATTTTTTAAACATATTTTCATCCATATTTTTAAAGAAAGTAATTTTCCTTATTAAATTACATTTTTTTTTTAAATTACCAGATATTCAAATGTATTACTTAACTAGGAATCGCTTCAATTTGTTATAATCGGGCCATTAGATTATTATGAAATAAGAACTGACTCATGAGCAGCGTATTAAGCGATGCTCTCGTAGTCGCACATATCGTTCGCCTGAAGTGTTCAACATTAACAAAGTTAAATAATATTTTTTTTTTCTCCAGTAAATCCAGTAAATACCGTTCGAACAAATGCCTCACAACTAGGAGCAGTTCAAATAACTTAGAATTAGGCTACGTTTTATTTTTTTATTTTTTTTTCATCATTGAACTTTGCATTTGAAACAGTTCTCTTAATCGTAGTTCTAAAAACACGTGACAAGACTCATTCCACGATATTATGCACCGTTAAACTTCAACTAAAACAGTACAGGTTCAAACCTTTACGATACATTAGCATCAATTGTTGAAAAATAATTAAAAATCAAATTTCTTTCTAACTGGCTCGCTCTCTCGATCTCTATTCATGTATAAGATCACCCAAAAAATGACCGTTTCAAGAAGGGCCGCACTGTTTCAAATTCAGCGGAGGTTGCGCCGATTCAACAAATTCACATTCACAAAATTTTCCGGGAACAAAAAACCTACCAACTATGACTTGGTGCTTGGCTTCTTGAAAAGTCAAGTTGAAAACAAGCGTGCAGATGCGATGCTATAAAACAAGAAACTGCACAGGGGGGCGTATGGACGCCTAATGACAGTCGGAGAACATTCTTCAACGTGCCATTCGACACTGTGGTCTTTTTTTTTTTTTCTTCAAAATCTCGGCGCCGATATCGCGTCACGAGGAAAAAAAAAATGATAAGACGTTGACACCAAGAGTTCAACTATTCTGCGTACTTGGTTACTTGGCCGGAGTGTCCAGAGTGCAGGGGCGAACATCATTGGGGTGAGCCCGCCCATTGTCTGGCCTCACTGTGGTGTAAGTATGACCTATATTAAAAGGCATGGCGTCAAACTTTTTAAGTTGGAACTCTCTCTATCTCTTCCATCGACTTGTGTTTCTTCTGCGTTCTTGTGTGTGTGTGTGCATTTATGTGTGTTTGTGTGTGTTTTGTGTGTGTGTGTGTGTATGTGAGTGTATCGGGTATGGCACCAGCGTGAAGCCTAAAAAAAAACAACAACAAAAAAACAACACTATTTGAATCCCACAGATAGAACAAAAAATCATCAACACTTTCATCTGTTTAGCTGTAGCTTCCCTTTGAACCGTTACAATTTATTTCATTATTTCATTGCCATCAGTGCCAGCGTAGATAGGGTTCGTGCAACGCGGAGGCGTGTCAATTTTTTTTGTGCTGCCCCATGCCGCGTTAAAAACTTTGCACCTTCTCCTTCTCACTGTGACTCTTTGCTGAAACGCCTTTTAGTTTGACACTATCATGTGATCCATAGAAGTACATCTACTCACTCACTTCCCATAGAAGTACAGCTAATTACGTACTCACAACCCATAGAAGTACAGCGACTCAAATACTCGCAACCCATAGAAGTACAGCTACTCACAAGGCCAATTTCAGGTTGCAATGTTCCAATAGTAATATTCAACCACTTAAATAATCAACTTTAAACACGGGAGGTTTTCTTTAAACGAATGCACGTGTGTTTCAAACGTTAGACAGCAACCGAGCTACCCACCCAAGGGATATAACAATAGATTTATACAATAATTTTAACGATTTTAATATTTATGTTAAAATGCTGTACTGCAACATCAAAAAAAGTGTCCTTTTTTTCCAAAACGAAAAGATAACAAAATACAGATTAAATACAAAAAAATCGGTATTGATGTATTTAAAGTTAATTTAATTTTTTTTTTATTCTAAAGGATCGTTATTTTGTCAAAACACACAATCCACGAAGTGCATCTGCTTTCCATTAATTTGTTTCGCGGCTGCCGTGCAACATCTACAAGGGTTTTGGAGGGCATGTTCGATAAAGACTTAGGACTAACCCAAAAACTTCGTCTACGGAACAAGAGTGGGTTGTCGTACATATTGTTGGGTCACGCCATTTAGCACGAAATGAAAATCTTTAAATAGCACTACATACTTCATTATTCAAATTTCACTTTTTTTTTTTAATACACATCTTACAGATTAATTATTTTTTTAAATATGAATTATTCAAACACAATAAGAATACAATTTCAAGCAATTAAAAAAAAACAAGAAAGGAAAATAATTTTTTAAAAATTTTTTGTTTTGTAACTAACATCATTAAATTTTCTAAAAGAAGCTGTTGGGAATATCTCGAGGCTTGTAATAAGAAAAGGAAAAAACACCGAAAAGAATGCATTGAAGTATTTAGCGTAAACAGCACACAGTGTATCAGCAAATTATGAGACAACAGCGGCGATCCCCAGAATATGCTTCAGATCAGAAGTTAACTAGTTGGAAGTAAATATATCTTTTGTACGTTCGCGTGTGCAGCGTGAGGATCCCTGCTGAAGTTGGTGTTTGAGCGGAAACCCTATATCCCAAGCCATTGCGAACAGCAACGATAGTCGGCTAGATACTGCGGGACTGGGTTAGCGAGCTGGTGTCATGGTGAACAGGGAAATTAAGGGGGCGTCACTCCATGGAACCGGTCACAGCGTTCCTGGTACAGCAAAACTGAATTTTCATCAACACACGAATTAAGCTTTACGGTACTGATGGTTCGACTATGTCCACATTGATCAGAGGCGAAGCTAGAGGAGGGGGCAGAGGGGTTGCAGATGTCCCCCGTCGCCAGATTAGTGCGTGACGTCAAATTGGACTTTTATCGAACGTTTTTGCTGACAAGAATCTGTTCCAGAGTTGAGGGCAGGGCGCATACAAATGAATCCTGTCCCCAGGTGCCCAAAAGTCTAGCAACGCCTCTGACAAGGACATGGGTACCTGTAATGTACAACAGTCTAATGGTACCCGGGTGCGAATGACGGCGCTGCGTGTCTGGGTCCAATTAGACTCAGTGCTATTCGGATGTCATTTGTGGTAGTTTACTTTAGTTAAACTGAAGTGTTAAGTCTACAAACATATAGTCCAGCGGTTCTCAACCTGTGGGTCGCGACCCCTTTGGGGGGTCGCACGACCCCTTCCCAGGGGTTGCCTAAGACCATCTGAAAACACATATGCTCTACAGTTATGAAGAAGCAACGAACATAATTTTGTGGCTGGGGGTCGCCTCAGCATGAGGAACATATTAAAGGGTCGCGGCTTTAGGAAGGTTGAGAACCACTGAAATAGTCCAAATATCTTTCATTTGATACCTCATTTCATCTTACAAACCTAGCAATATAATTTTAAATAGTTTTTTTTAATCCCAACCGCTCACTTCTGGTACCCTGGTACCAATTGCCACTTCGTTTACAGAATAAAATGCATCCTTTCCTTAGCAATAATAACAGTGCTCATTGACAAAGCAAAGTAACCCAATGGATCTTGTCAAACGTCACAAGATGTTATGAACTTTTAAAAAGACTTTATCTAAAAATGAAGTCCCATGCAGTTATATAAGAGATATAATATATCATTTAACAGTTATATGGTGATTATAGTTTTATTTTAAAATTTAAATTTTTAGAAGTGTCAAAAAATTATAATGCAACATCAATTGCAATTCCGGGTAAATGGTCCTGAGTCTTAATATTGGGTTCAAAATCATAAACAATGTGGTCAAGTCTTTCTGCTGGATCTTTATATTGTTTTCTTCCTGGAGGAGGCTCCTGATCACTAATGTATCATTGCATAAAAAGTTCGTTCAAATTTTGCTCACGTTTATAAATTCCAATTGTTACTTGGTCAGCACAAACTTGGTTCTGAAACCCCCTATGCCAGGGGTCGGGAACATTTTTGACTGAGAGAGCCATGGACACCACATATTTTGAAAAGTAATTCTATGAGAGCCATACATTGTGTTTAAAACTAAAAATTCAAGTAAATGTGTGTATTTTGTGTAATTTCAACACTTAAAATGCAATAATTAGGTCTCTGAATTCTTTTTAATAACATTTTGTGCTGTTGCTAATCTAAAGAATTGAGTCTAAAGAAACAATTATTTTTTTTATAATCGAACATTTGTCTGCGAGCCAGATGCACCCATCGATAGACCCACATCTGGCTCGCGAGCCATAGTTTCCCGACCTTTGCCCTTTGCCAACAACCTTCAAGTGTTGTATTGTTTATTTTTTTTTTTTTTTTTTTTTGTTGGGGGGGTGGGGGGAACCTTGCTGACTCGCATCAAAGCAATGCCACATTTGAAGGAAAAACTGGGACGGTCAACGGTGATAATGATTAGGTCGATGATCATGTGTCCTCAAAATAATCAACGACGACTTGAACCCAGGGAGGTAAGATATTTCTGTGTCAAAGTAACTCGAAATACCCTACCACATGTTGAGTAGCCATAATTGCTAAAGCAGATAACATTAGTATCCTTAATGCAAATTAGGGGTCAGTGTTGTAATTTAGTTACAAGCCATTTGTTTGCACATTGCCGTAAGTGCACTGCAAGAAGTTTAAAAAGCAACTCGTTTTCCCATTTAAATAAGACAACATATATATTTCAAGTAATTATTATAAAATTTATAATAAAATTCTTTTTATTAGATTTCTTGCCTCATAACTCAAAAATTAAATACCATTACTTTTTTTTTTTGTAGTAAACTTTTTAAACAAATATAATTAAAGCTGTTTCCCTTTTAAAAAAAATTCATTGGTTATGCCCCATTATAAATATTGATAAATTTAATTATTTTTATTACCCTAACCCCATGCCCACATATATATATATATATATATGTGCAAATGTGTGATTTATCCAGATTAAACATTTTAATAAGTTTTATGGGTTCATATAATACCTTCATTATCCATCTGATGGACGTCGCGTTATATCGGTATGTTTTGATGTTAAAGGTTTACGACGTGACCTTAGACAGATGGGGTTTGCAGTCTTATGGATGGAATGTGCCCCATTAGATTGTTGTTTTATTTCTTTGATATCGGTAATGGTGTCAGAGTATTTGTATAATATGTCTTCCACGCCATGTCTTTCGTAATCAGTGAGGCCATGATCGGTCTTCCTAGTTTATGACGGCCTAAGTCAGTGGTCGGCCAATCGCGGTTCGCGAGCCGCACGCGGCTCTGCCTGTGTGCGGCTCGGCCAGTCAGCCACAAATCGGGTTTGACTCCGATAAACATGGTTGTTGACAGGTTCTTGAAAATAAATTAAGCCCCCAATTTTTTTTTTTTAAATCGTCCTGCTGCGTTTTTTTTTTTTTTG
>CAXITT010000043.1:622143-729721 GCA_964033795.1 Lymnaea stagnalis
ATCCAGTGGCGTAGCTAGGGTTGGTCTCACTAAAGGTATCCCTACTGGCGACATTATCCAGTGGCGTAGCTAGGGTTGGTGTCACCCGTGTCCGTAAACTCATGGTGTCGTTCCCCCCCCCCCTTCCCTCCTCCCCGCAGACTTCTACGATAGATTTCTTCTTGGTAAAACAAGTCCGCAGTATAGCAATGACAAGAATACAAACAAATATAATTGAAGGTCAGGAGGTAAATGTATTTAATACCTGTGCCTTGTACTTAAGATCGCCCGACCACATCTTATTATGTATCAATGGAAAGTTTTATTTGTCAGAATTTAGATTTAAATGTAGCTTCCTGTCACGAAAGTTACCGACCACTTCAATCGGCGTTGAATCGTGATCGAAAACGATTTTTTTCTGACCTAATTATATTGTCGCCTCATTTCTGACGCACCCACATTGAACTTTTAATACAGCACGCATTAGGATTGGTTGCATGTGTGGGAAATGTACGTGTGCTCGGTTATACCTTTATGAAATTCGGTTAGAACGAGCAGTGCGTGCTCGGTAAATATGCAACCCCTTTGAGATGTCGTCGCCCCGTGCGGTTCGCACCCTCTGTACCCCACTAACTACGCCACTGTCCCTATCATCGGTCTGTCGCTGATCTGTTTCGTCCAGCTGTCCATGGTTACTTCTAAAATATTCGACATATTAGCTATAAGATAGTTTTTTTGTTTCTAGAATTGTATAGTTCAGGTCTTCTACTCTGTCAACTACTCCGTGCCGACGGTGACATTCTGAGTTCGTTGTTCTCCGTAGAAGGTTTCAGGACAATTGCTAAACTACCGACTTGAACACTTGCAGGGCGCGGGCTTTGCGATCGTAATTTAGATTTTGTTTGCTTCATATACTGCGTTAATATTCCATCTAGCTGATGTTTGATCTTGCTAATGTTACATCTAGCTAATTTTCCGACTACCAAATGTTCCATCTAGCTATTGTTCCGACTGCCTAATGTTCCACCTAGCTAAGGTTCCGTTTAGCTAATGTTCTGTCTAGCTAAGGTTTCGACTATCTGATGTTCCATCTAGCTAATGTTCCGACTAGCTGATGTTATGACTAGCTAATTTTCCGTCTAGCTAATGTTCCGTTTAGCTAATGTTCCATCTAGCTAAAGTTTCGACTATCTGATGTTCCATCTAGCTAATGTTTCGACTAGCTAATGTTATGACGACCTAATGTTCTATGTAGCTAAGGTTCTGACTAGCTTATGTTCCGAATAGCTAATGTTCCGTCTAGCTAAGGTTCCAACTAGCTACTGATCCGGTTAGCTTAATTTTCATTTAATCCATACTCATTTTTTAAAAAAAATATTGATCCAAAGTGTCTGCCTCCTCATCTGGATCACTTGATTGTTCCGCTAGGTAATCGTGCGATGCTTGACTGACTTAACTGTCGCCCTGAAATGACGTGTCACTGCGTGCTATCCAAGCCTGGTGTAGACAGGAGAACCCACGTGACTTATCGAGCTCTGTGGGGTTTCATTGACACCAACCAAAAACAATGACAACAGGCAGGAACACACGTGTCAATAAGAAAACACCTGTTGCCTGTATGTAAAGCCTTTGATGCCGTCACTGCAAGGGATTAGTATTGTAAGTCAGTGTTTCCCGACCTGAAGTGCTAGCGACCCCGGGGGGGGGGTGCTAGGAGCCATGTCATTGCGTGCGAGGATACATTGATGATAAGATCTGAGGAGAAATTAGCTTTAAAGTTATTAAGATATGTTTCAAATGTTGTTTTTTCCCCCCATTAGCATGTTCTTTTATGCAATAAGTTATATAAGTATTTTATTTTTAAGTTCTAATGTTCTCTTTGCAATTCGCTAAATAAATAAGTATGTTTTTTTCTAATTTTAAATTGTACTGTTACTTTGTAAAAAAAAAAAGGGGGGGTGGGGGCAAGACATAGTAAACCATTCGTAGGTGGTGACGACTTGTAAGATAATTCATCGAGGAAGCGCCATATAGAAAAAGCTGGGAAATACTAGAGTTGAACTCTGTGAAAGTGTGTTCAGCTGTAGCCAAACACTGAAGACGTCGCAGTTTTTACAATTAAACAACCCCTTTAAAAAGATTGTTTTTCGTATAAATCATTTATATGCGCGTTCGTTTGCATTTATGTAATTGTACGAGATGTGTACTTTATTAAGAAGCTGTTAGGTAGGCCTACAAGGGGAAACTTTTGGCGAAAACCACTTTTCATATTTCCTTCATTTTCCCCTTCAAAAAAAAAACATTTAAATTTTTCTGCAAACCCAAATACGTCATAAATACAAAGCACATAGCAACAACTACACAATTAATCTCCACGCCAAAACACGCACTCGTGGAACAAATCATATTTCATTTATCTTACTCTTGAAAAACAGGAAAAACTTATGTTTTGGTAGTTGGAGGTGGTGTTGGGGGCAGAACATTGAAAAGAACGTGTTGTCATCGGCCTATGTCCCAAGTTTCAGTTCGATAGTATGATGGGAAGTGGGTCAATTGGCCGTTCAATGTTTTTGCCTTCAACATATGAAGAAAGGCGAAGTTAATTTAAAGGATTTAAAAAGGCGCGTGTAAGTGTGTTTGGTGAGGAAGAGGAAAACTATGTCGGCTCACGTCAATACAAAAGTCCATTTACGCCTTTCAACTCAAAGATGATCAGCAGGCAATGTTTGGGATGGTCAGCAGGCAATGTTTGGGATGGTCAGCAGGCAATGTTTGGGATGGTCAGCAGGCAATGTTTGGGATGGTCAGCAGGCAATGTTTGGGATGGTCAGCAGGCAATGTTTGGGATGGTCAGCAGGCAATGTTTGGGATGGTGAACAGGCAACATGTATATTATATATTATACACACACACACACACACACACACACATATATATATATATATATATATATGTGCGTGTGTGTGTGTGTGTCTGGGTGTGTGTGTGTGTGTTGACATTCAGTACGTTTCAATATATTTAATAAAAGCAATGATAGCCAAACCCATACTACAGATAACATAGGACAGTTGAAATAAATAATTTTTGAGTTGTATTCGTTTCTCTTCACTTTCTTATTATTCAATTACAACAACAACAAAAAATAATAAAAAAAACAAAAAAAAATAAATTTCGAAATGAATGCGCCCTTTCTTAATAGGCCTCTCCAAAATATGTGCACTTCAAAATAGTCCACCTGACGTCATTAACTGCATAATCTCCTGGAGAGTGCGGAACGTCAACACCATTCCGTGGCCCGTGTAGGCGTAGGCCTACAATGTGAATGTGTTTGAAATACACTGTCCGGCTTTAAGCGGTTAAGTGTTCAATCTACACGCCACAAATAAATTAATAACCAGTTTCTTTTTCACGTTTAAATTTTTTCTTTAATTTTTTTTTCCTTTTTTTTTTTTTTTTTTTTTTTTTTTTTTTTTTTTTTTTTTTTTTTTTTTTTTTTTTTTTTTTTTTTTTTTTTTTTTTTTTTTTTTTTTTTTTTTTTTTTTTTTTTTTTTTTTTTTTTTTTTTTACATCTTGTTTGTTTGTTTGTTTGTTTGTTTGTTTCAACACTATTTTTGTTGACCAATTAAATGTTTAAATAATCTTATTTTTTAATCCATTTGAAAATTCACACTTGATTAGTCTGTATAATATGGTTGGGTGAGGGGGATTATGTTTAGGGTGTGGTGGTCCCCTTAACCCTGTGTTGGATATTTAAGATAAAAAGTCGCTCTTCTTCATACAACTATATAACTTATAGGCTAATGACGTTTCCCATGGTTTTTAGATCACTTCTGTTTACAATCGTTTATCCAACAAATCTTATCATACAATATAAAAATTAAAAGATATTTAAGTTCAGATTGAAGCAGAGCGATCACGTGATTTCTTGAGTCCCCCTCCCCCCCTGCCCCGTTTTTAGGTTTTATGATAACTGCATTCAAAGTTAGAAGTTTGATTTCCCCCCCCCCCACCCCTAACATCCTAACTTTAGGTCCCTTAAAATTTCGCGGCCCTTAGCGACGGCTCTGGTTTATGTAATCACGAATGTGTTTGATTGTGGCACAGCGCCACGCCATGCTGTGTATCCACTCCCTTCCCCTAGCACACGGCTTAACACAGCTCGAAGCATTAAACACACACGTATACACACACGTAAACACACTTCCAACCCACCTCCCACCCCCACCTCCCCCCAACCGGCACGTGACCACACTTTCAATCCCTTAACGACCACCATTTACCAGTGGCACTAGAGAGTTGGTCATGTCTAGTACATTGTCGTAATCGCTTGTATTAAACGCTCTCGAAAGAATAGACCGCTAGGTCCTGGCAACCGAGAGGGGTTTAACTGATAGCAGGTATGGGCTAGGAGGAGAGAGAGGGGGGGAGGGGTTTTTTGGGGAGTATAATGTTTGAGAGAAAGGGGGATTAGGGTAGAGGAAAGTGAGATGTGAAGTTTGGAGGATAAGGCTCTTGAAGATTAAAGAGGGAGGGTTAAATTCGCTGGCGTAGGAGGGGGGGGGTACTGAAGGGGCTGTCAGCCCCGGTAGGTACTTTTTACACGGCGGCGTTTTCGGAAGTTGCAGGGTGTTTTCCTAGAAAGGGCGGAAATAATCGTATCACGCCCCGGGCGGCAATAATCCACTAGATACAATTTTAAGGAGTGAGATTTCAAGAAGAGAAAACAACAAAATTTGTTTGAGGAACGGAAGGAGAGGGCATGAGAGCTAGGAGGGAACCATCTAAGAGAGGCCACGGGAGCTAGGAGGCAACCATCTCAGAGAAGGCATGGGAGCCAGGAGCGAACCGTCTGAGAGAGGGCATAAGAGCTAGGAGGGAACCATCTGAGAGAGGGCATGAGAACTAGGAGGGAACCTCTGAGAGAAGGTATGAGAGCTAGGAGGGAACCATCTGAGAGAGGGCATGAGAGCTAGGAGGGAACCATCTGAGAGAGTGCATGAGAGCTAGGATGGAACCGTCTGATAGAGGGTATGAGAGCTAGGAGGGAACCATCTGAGAGAGGGCATGAGAGGAGGGAACCATCTGAGAGAGGGCATGAGAGCTAGGAGAGAACCATCTGAGAAGGTGGTAGAGAGAAAAAGTGGGAATAGAAACAAAGACCTTACAGTGGATGAAAATGAAGTCGTAACACTGCGTATAGAGGATTGCATATCCACCTATGTGTTTAAATGTGTATGTAAATGAAAGACTCGAAGTGTAGAAAGAGGTAAAGTATTCTATGCTTTCAGTTTGAAATCAATCTTATATCGATCGTCATTTCCCAGCATATTCATAATAGACAGCACTTTTTCTTCCTTCATTGAACAGCGAGTTTTGTCGACTGCAGACCCACCACTCTTTAAGCGAAGGTGTCAAATATCCGGGTGCTTAAAAACAGTTTGAACAGGATTACCTGTAATTGTTTTTGTTTTTTTAAAGTCCCCCCCCCCCCCCCTTAAACATCACCAAACACAATGTTCAACTTTTCGAGGCCCCGTAAGGGGTAACATTTAATGCAGACCCACCACACTTTAAGCGAAGGTGTTAAATATCCGGGTGATTAAAAACAGTTTGAACAGGGTTACCTGTAATTTTTTTTGTTTTTTTAAAGTCCCCCCCCCCCCCACTTAAACATCACCAAACACAATGTTTAACTTTTCGAGTGCCCGTAAGGGGTAACATTTAATACTGTTGATTCCAGAGCATTTTCCGTGTCAATGAAAGCTATTGAACACAATTCGCTGTTTAAATTAGAGGGAGTACCTCGTTCAATGGTAACGAAAATACAGTAACCTTAACTATACGCTTAATAT
The DNA here is from genome assembly GCA_964033795.1 of Lymnaea stagnalis. Classification (NCBI taxonomy): domain Eukaryota; kingdom Metazoa; phylum Mollusca; class Gastropoda; family Lymnaeidae; genus Lymnaea; species Lymnaea stagnalis. Next base: position 627,975 of record CAXITT010000043.1, read on the forward strand.
GTCAACCACACAACAAACACTACCCTGACCCCTCGGCGGTGGCATTCTAAACCTGGTTTTGTGTTTATTTATAAACGTGTATACTTTAGATTCAATTGTGTGCACTTAAGACGGTTCAAGCTTTTTTTTATTATTTAATGAAAGCGTGGGTTAACATAGAGGTGTGTATGTTGATCCTATAAATATGTGTGTTGATATGCGAGGTGTGTGTCGATATGCGAGGTGTGTGTCGATATGCGAGGTGTGTGTCGATATGCGAGGTGTGGGTTAATATGACAGTTGTCAGGTGACCATGAATAAATATTTTGAAATTCGTATATAAAAAAATAGGTTTGTAAAAACTATTGTCCATTAAATTTAAAAAAAAACAAACACACACACACACACGCACGGACCCACACACAAACAATAACAAAAACCTTAATATAAGGGATTTTTCTTATTTTTGGAAAGTGTGACATAGATGTGTGGACACCAAGAAACTCCTTCAGCTCTAGCGTTTCAAATTGTATGTGTGAAAATAAATTTCGCCATCTTGTTCACAGCTACAGCTGTGGGAGCCAATTTGTGCACAGCTACAGATTTTTGAGACATCTTTCGCACAGCTAAACGTGTGGGTACCAAACAGGGCACGGCTGCATGTGTGGGAGCCAACTTGTGAACAGATGTATTTGTGGGAGTGAAATTGTGCACAGCTACAGGTGTGGGAGCCAACTAGGGCACAGCTACAGGTGCGTGAAGCAACATGGGCGCAGCTACAGTATTTGGAGCCATTGTGTGCACAGGTGTGGGTGCCTGTGACACGCCTCTTGGCGGGCGCTGGAGCCAGGGTGTCGACACCGTAAAGATGCGTGCACGTTGAATAGTTAACACTACGACTAATCCTATAGATATTAATAACGACAAAAAAAAAACTATTTTGAAAAACACAATCAACCCAAGATAGTTTTTTTAAAAAAAAAGTTCATCCATGCCATTAGTGTCAGAAAAAAAAGTAGAGAGCTCTGATGTGACAGTCTATTTATATTCCAGAAGGTCTAGCGGATGGTCAGATTACTTTTTTTTTTTTCATTCGTATTTCCAGATACCTGACAATTTTTTATTTCTAAATGTGCAAACTATATTTTAAACAGGTTCTCTATTGTTTTGTCATTCCTGCCTCAATTTTAGACAGGTTCTCTATTGTTTTGTCATTCCTGCCTCAATTTTAGACAGGTTCTCTATTGTTTTGTCATTCCTGCCTCAATTTTAGACAGGTTCTCTATTGTTTTGTCATTCCTGCCTCAATTTTAAACAGGTTCTCTATTGTTTTGTCATTCCTAGTGAAGCGAAACCGGACGAGCTAAATCACAGTTCCATTTTTTTTTTTTAAACTTTTTTTTTTTTTTTTTTTTTTTTTTTTTTTTTTTTTTCCACCACCCCCATATTTTTATAACTTAAACACCTCCCTCCCCCCCCCCCCCAAACCCCCCTTTAAAAAAAAAATGAAATTTTTGTGGTACGACAACAAATAAACTTTGTCACTGGCGTGCATTTAATGCTGTACATAATCCCATGTAATCCGTGCACACCCGCAGAGCCCAAACTTTTTCTTTGATCCCCCACGCTGCTCGAAATCCCGAAATTGTGAGTCTCGGATGACAATTAACAGCCACCCCGGCGTGTCTACCAACCGCCTTGAATAACAAAACTATTTCTACCGAAAGAAAACACCAGCCCATTATTTTTTTGGGGGCGTGATTCGCCTTTCACCCGAATGAACGCCTGTTAAATGATCAGTTAAACGTGGTTTGGTGAAACCAATCTCTTCGCCCCAAACCATTCCTTTAGTAGATTTCATTTTTTTTTAAAAAAAGGGGGGGGGGGGCATACGGTTTTGTTAGAAAGTCACTTTTGGAGTCGTACAGCACACGACTGTCTCCCACTGCGACCTTTCACCTGTGTTATCGCTCGGGTGAAAAGCGATTTTTCTTTTCTATACGCACTGGTACCTTCCTTTATTGTCGGAAAATATGGTGCCATCAAGTAAGTCGGAAATTAAAATAGGAATGCACAATTTAAATTAGGCTTACCTAAAAAATATATACCTTCATAACACCACTGCTGAGTCGCCCTTGCAACTGGGGGGGCATACGGTTTTGTTAGAAAGTCACTTTTGGAGTCGTACAGCACACGACTGTCTCCCACTGCGACCTTTCACCTGTGTTATCGATCGGGTGAAAAGCGATTTTTCTTTTCTATACGCACTGGTACCTTCCATTCTTGTCGGGGCCATGGCATTTCTTTACAACTGGCGATAGAGGAGTTTGAATGGTGACGCACTACGCTAAGAATTACCTCTTTCGTCGCCGACCTCTTGTCTTTTTTTTCTCTTTTTATTATTAGAAAGCGGGCCGCCACCCCGAATATTATGGTGATAAGTTGTTTATTGGAGACCTAGAGGGCCGCCATTTTGAATGTTTCTTGAAGCGTATTTCGAACAGGCATGAACGATTAGCGAAACCCTCGGAAACATTATTTTATTTTTTGCTAAAAGTTATGAATTCTAAAAGATCAGTTATGAAAACGTGTGTGAAATTAACAATTTAGCGTCGTGATTTCTGATCAGGTGTGTAAATAGTGTGAAACTTATGGTCCGGAGTCAGAACTTTAAACATTTTTAAAGGGACGCAGCCCCCGGTTGTCACGGCAACTGAGAAGCGAGCGTCAAGATGGCGACAGATACAGAGAGTATGCATGATAATATGACAAGGCTTCGAATGCGCATGGTACAACAGGTGAGTAGGAGAAACACGTGAACAGCATGTATATAGTTATTAATCTTTCTTACACAGCTGTGTGTTGACAATGTATCATGAACATTACCATGGCAACACTTTCTTTAGAATAGCTCTACAGAGCACTTTCGATTTTTTTAAAATAATGATTTTAAAAAAATCTTAAGTTGATTTTTTTTAAAATTATTCATTTTCAGCTTAAATTTAATTTCAGTCATATATTGATTCCCCAGAGGAACTAAGTCGCCCCTTGATAAATCCCACTTCCTTGTCTTAGAGGGTCTCTTTGTAGAATTAATTTTCCTTATTTCTCCCTTTCACCTCCTTACCTAACACATCACGAATGCCATAGAGATTCCATAAAGAGCATAACCCTTTAAGTTAAAGTAATTTTTTTAAATTAGTTTTCATTTAGAAATGCTTGTATTTTAATTTATTATTTTTTTGTGATGGTATTAAAAAAACTAATATTTCATTTTCTTTATGACTTTGATTAAAACATGGGTAGTGCGAATATAAAAAGTATTCATTCAATGAGTTTTTGACTTTCACTACCCTGTGTTCTATGGTTATCACAAGTTGTTGACATAGAATAACTCACTTGTTTTGCTCTAGTAAAATGGTTCTCAGTCTTCTTAAACCACGCCACAACTTAGAGGTTAATTTTTCGTAATCATTTGTAGTACGAAACGTAAAATGAGTAAAGCATATTTGTATTCAATATTTGACAAACAATTAGAGAGACTAACTTTCAAAACATTGCCTTTGTCCTGTCTAACAATGCCCTCTCTAAAATTGCCCTGTCTAACATTGCCATGTCTAACATTGCCATGTCTAACATTGCCCTCTCTAAAATTGCCCTGTCTAACATTGCCATGTCTAACATTGCCCTCTAACATTGTCCTGTCTAACATTGCCATTGTCTAACTTTGTCCTGTCTAACTTTGTCCTGTCTAACATTGCCCTGTCTAACATTGCCATGTCTAACATTGCCCTGTCTAACATTTCCCTGTCTAACATTGCCCTGTCTAACATTTCCCTTCTAACATTGCCCTGTCTAACATTGCCCTGTCTAACATTGCCCTGTCTAACATTGCCCTGTCTAACATTGCCCAGTCTAACATTGCCCTGTCTAACATTGCCCTGTCTAACATTGCCTTGTCTAACATTGCCCTGTCTAAGATTGCCCAGTCTAACATTGTCCTTTCTAACATTGTCATGTCTAACATTGTCCTTTCTAACATTGCCCTGACTATCATTGCCATGTCTAACATTGCCCTGTCTAACATAGCCCTGTCTACTATTGCCATGTCTAGCATTGCCCTGTCTAAAATTGTCCTGTTTAACATTGCCTGTCAAACGGTTCCCTGGCCTTGTCTAACATTACCCGGTCTAACATTGCCCTATCTAACAGTGACCTGTCTAACAATATCTGTCTCTAATTGTTCTGTCTAAAATTGTTCTGTCTAGCATTGCCCACTCTCACATTGTTCTTTATAACATTGCCCTGCCCCTTTCTAATATTGCCCTGTCCAACATTGTCTAATATTGTCCTGACATGCAGCGCCGCTATTCGGACCCGGGTCCCTTTAGACTCAATGCTATTTAGATGTAATCTGTGGTAGTTTATTTTAGTTAAACTGAAGAAATGAGTTTACAAACATATAGTCCATTCCATTATCCTTCATTTGATACCAAATTTTGTCTTACAGCCTAACAATAATATTTTTTTTTAAATTTTAATCCCAACCTCTCACTTCTCGGTCCCTGGTCCGAATAGCCACTTCGTTGTTTTAATGCATTTTTTTTCCGTTAAGAATAGGATCAGAAAATACTTCAGGCACGATGAACTAAAAATATAACATGCGTAAATTATTTCTTAAATCTGGTAAAGTATCCGCAGTGACTTATGTACAATTACATGAGAACCGCTGTCATCGGTTTTTCATTTAAATCAAGGAGCGTTCATTGTTAAACTTTGACAGCCAATGACAGATTATCCCAACCTAATTCAATTTCTATGTTATTTAAATCTGTCCTCGTTATTTTCTCACTGAAGCCATATTGTTCTAGAATGTTGCACTATATGTACTATGTATGTGCTGACGCTGTATGCACTGACTCTGTATGTACTGACGCTGTGCGTACTGACGTCGTATGCACTGACTCCTCCTTTTTAAAGGTTTTTGACTCTGGTTTAGTGTCGACAAATTAAACAAAGACCAAGGGAGAACAACAAGTAAAAAAAAAACCAATTTCTGTCACCGATATTCTGAATTTAATTCCTCATTTCACGAACACTTATTCTGAGCATCGACCTAACCGAGCTGTAGGGATACACGCTATTGTTCTTATGTGAATATTTATGTGAATTCTGACAAAATCATTTAAGCACGCCGCATCTTAACAATACGTCACAAATTTTAGTTATGTTTAGCTGAACAAAAATGATAAAAGCTTGATTGTAGTTCCAAAAATGTAAAACTTTGTTAAGTTTTTCATTGTATACAAATCATCATCAACAGCCTGTCTTGGGGGGGGGGGGCTCTGACCTGTTTCATCACATTCTCCCATGGGTTTTCATGTCCACGCACGGACACCCCCCCACCCCCCAGCCACAGGTGATGCGATTCCGACTCAAAAATCCTCTTTCCATCTCATTGTCTCTGGTCAGCCTTTAGCCCCTTGTTTGCTGCCTGTTATCGACATCCTCTTTCCATCTCATTGTCTCCGGTCAGCCTTTAGCCACTTGTTTGCTGCCTGTAAACGACATCCTCTTTCCATCTCATTGTCTCCGGTCAGCCTTTAGCTCCTTGTTTGTTGCCTGTAAACGACATCCTCTTTCCATCTCATTGTCTCCGGTCAGCCTTTAGCCCCTTGTTTGTTGCCTGTAAGCGACATGCTCTTTCCATCTCATTGTCTCCGGTCAGCCTTTAGTCCCTTGTTTGCTGCCTGTAAACGACATCCTCTTTCCATCTCATTGTCTCCGGTCAGCCTTTAGCTCCTTGTTTGTTGCCTGTAAACGACATCCTCTTTCCATCTCATTGTCTCCGGTCAGCCTTTAGCCCCTTGTTTGCTGCCTGTAAACGACTTTTGCTTCTATACAACCTGGCATCCTCTAGAGCAGCACTTTTCCGAGCTTTATAGTTTGGTGGAACGGTGATCTCGGGACGGTGGACAAGTTTCGAAATTGCACCAGGGATCGGTACCTGATTTATTAAATAATAATTTCTTTTTGACTTGACCATAAATTATTCATGTTGTGCGGACCGGAAACGTTAGGCTCGCGGGCCACGACCGGTTCGCAGACCACCATTTTAGGCAACGCTGCTCTACTGGTGTCCTGGCCAGAGGAACCTTTCTTGGTTTTGTTGATGCACCAACCGTGACAGCGTACCAATGGTAATATTAAACAGAAAAATGTGAAGTGACAGTGGTAATTACATTGATTCAGATCCGGTTCAGCCGAAAACTTCGTAACTGAATCAAACGATTCACTTTGACCGATAGGTCATGTTTGATGCTGTTAAATGGTAAGGAGATGATTGCGCGTCAGTTGTATGTGTGTATGTGTATGTATGTGTGTATGTGTATGTGTCGAATGTAAGATGTGGGCGTTTTTAGAACGTTGTTGTCAGGATGGGTGTTAATGATTTATTGTTTGTATGACGTGGTATTGGGCGCCAAGTTAACGCGTGAGAGAGTTGAGATATTACCTCCGTGTAGAAAGGTAAGTAATAAGCTGAAGCTTGACAGTAGAGTGATCAGATGGTTCAGGACAGTTGAGTAATTAAATGGTTTTTTGGACAGGTAAGTGATTAGATGGTTCTTGGCAGTTGAATAATTAGATGGTTCTTGGCAGTTGAGTGATTTGATGGTTCTTGGCAGTTGAATAATTAGATGGTTCTTGGCAGTTGAGTAATTTGATGGTTCTTGGCAGTTGAATAATTAGATGGTTCTTGGCAGTTGAGTAATTTGATGGTTCTTGGCAGTTGAATAATAAGATGGTTCTTGGCAGTTGAATAATAAGATGGTTCTTGGCAGTTGAGTAGTTAGATGGGTTTCTTTTTTTTAGGCAATTGAGTAATTAGATGATTCAACTTTTGGCCATATCAGCATTGTCACTACTGACAGAACTTACGCCACATATCAGCATTGCCACTACTGACAGGACTTACGCTATCTCTCAGCATTGCCACTACTGACAGGACTTACGCTATCTCTCAGCACTGCCACTACTGACAGGACTTACGCCACATCTCAGCATTGCCACTGCTGACAGAAGTTACGCTACCTTTCAGTAGTGGTAATTCTTACAGAACTTACGCTATCTCTCAGCAGTGGCACTACTTACAGGAACAACTCTATCTCTCACCAGTGCCCCTAAGGACAGGACTTGCGCTATCTTCTTTACTTATACCTTGTATGGCACTGCCATATCATTCGCATTTTTTATTATTGAACTAACTCCCGTCAGTAATGGTCAATGGCTTACCCTTGTAGACCGACGGGTCGATTTGTTGAGTGTTTGGTTTGTTTTACAGTGGCCTTATGTTTGACGTTTATTACAAACAAGCAATATTTTTTTTAAATGTCGTCTATCAAAGCCTTTGAAACAAGCGGCGTTCTCGCTAAAGTCTTGTCTACTTTGATGGCCTTGTCTCGTCTTATCATTACCCACCTATTCACATGGATTTATATGAAACTTTACATACCACAGTTGCTTGTTAGTTTATATTTATCGTGAAATGAGCTATTCTCCATATAGTTTACACCCAGCAAAAACATTTTGAAGCTAAGAATGGTTTGGGAATAACGTTTACTCGTTATCTACGTTGATCTTAAAGGCAGTGAGTGTTGGTGTAACTTATATTTCTTTATTGGAAGGGATAGTAACGATAGGGACATATCTTTATATGGCCTCATTGAAAACGAGCGCCCGATTCTAGTTATACATATAGTTTCCCATAATGATGCCGCGTTAATGTAACAAAAGCATTTTTTTAAGTTTTCCAGATGACATAGTCTCCATTTTTACTAGAGATCCCTTTCAGGATTACATAGTCTACATTGTTACTAGAGACCCCTTTCCAGATGACATAGTCTACATTGTTACTAGAGATCCCTTTCCAGGTGACATAGTCTCCATTGTTACTAGAGATCCCTTTCCAGTTGACATAGTCTCCATTTTTACTAGAGATTCACTTTCCAGGCTCATTTGAAAGCATCACATCACTGGAACTAGATCAAAGATCTGTGAAAGATGAATTAATAATTACCCACCAACTGGTCTCCACTAACAGAAGTTCAATAGGAGTTCACACTTATAATAAGTCAATTAGCTATAGATGAGTCTGAGTGCAAACAATGTAGTGTGGTTTGGTGTGGGGCTGGATTACTTAACACCACTTGCAATATTCTTCATCTTCAAAATTAGATTTATTATAACTAGTTATTATTGGTATGCTTCACAGTGCTTATCATTCTAGTACTTAAAACATTTTTAAAAAAATGTAAATCGTTCAAATTTATTACTAAATTTATCTTCAATTAATTGAAATATAAGTGATTAAAAAAAACAACACAGAACTGTAAAGTCGAGTAACTAAACACATGGAGTCTCAAAGCTAGGTGCATTAAATTATCACGATATAAATGTCTGGTTAGTCTAATATATAACCAATGTTTGTCCTCTCTGAAATGCATTGAAATATTACAATTTCAAAAAAAAAAAAAATCTTCTAAAAATTGTTAAAATATTCCCAATTAAATGAAACCTGTTATATTATGGCTGAAATATAAAGACAATTTCAATCCTAAAATGTCAGGTTTATCCTGAAATTTTTCATTGTTAGTTTGTTAGTTTGTTAGTTTGTTAGTTTGTTAGTTTGTTAGTTTGTTTGACCAAATTGGGCACAGTGAAGAAACGGAAAGACTTTAGAACGCAGAATCGTTCATTTCCTTATACACAAAGACGAAACAAAAGTCTTTTCTTGCTGCAAGAAATTTCCTAACACTCAACGCTGAACTCAGTCACTAATACAGAAATAGCTTCGAGAACTCAACAATGCAAACATTGATATCAACAACAATTTTTTTATGCACTCACCTTTTGAGACCCACCGTCCCAAATGATTCGCGGCTATAAATAGCCACACCGAGCAACCTTGCCATCAAATAACGGTTGTTTAATTATAAAAGCCCTGGTCACAATAAAATGCAATCAATGCCTTCAATTTCGTATGAAGTATCCCATCAATAACCTTGGCAGATTGTTTTTTTTTGTCATTTCCCTCCCGCTAACGCAATATTGTCAGAAGGGTCGTTCCCCCTTATTGCCGTACCCCACTTGGAAATCTGAATTACCTCCCTTAACCGACGTCAACGGTTCGTTTTTTATATTTATGACCGTATAAAACCGAAGATTGTGTTGCTGTATGGGTAGAGACACAGAATTCATTGCAAGATTATTCCCGTATTCATGGGTGTGTTATTAATGTGAACAGTAGCAAATAAACACGACTACTAGTAGGCGCCTATTACAGAGGTAGATCATTACTGATAATCTATATATGTCTACTCATAAGCGTGTACAATTGATTAGCTAAATCGAAAATAGTTACCATGGTAAGAGGGTGGGTCTGTGCACATCCATTCCATGTTATTTTCACCAGCAAGCACCAGGAAAAAATATAATTTTATTGATTTGCCAGACATTTCTAAAAAAAAAGAGAAATTTTCTCAATTACTTGACCCATTTCGTGTGTTTGTTGGTACAATTCTTCATCGATGGTGTATAAAGGGCGTACAATTCTTCATCGATGGTGTATAAAGGGCGTACAATTATTCATCGATGGTGTATAAAGGGCGTACAATTCTTCATCGATGGTGCATAAAGGGCGTACAATTCTTCATCGATGGTGTACAAAGGGCGTACAATTCTTCATCGATGGTGTATAAAGGGCGTACAATTCTTCATCGATGGTGTATAAAGGGCGTACAATTCTTCATCGTTGGTGTATAAAGGGCGTACAATTCTTCATCGATGGTGTATAAAGGGGGTACAATTCTTCATCGATGGTGTATAAAGGGCGTGCAGATGATGGAAATCCGACTCCCCAAAAGGCTGCACCTTTTTTTTTTACGTCATTTTTTGGCCAATTGCAGTTATTGGTTGTTTTTTTCGTAAAAGGAGGCGACAATAATCTTGCTCCTCCCCTCCCCACCGGGAGTCACAAACCCTAGCAACACCACAGAGCAGTCTTTACTGTTTGCATTAATTCATAATCAGAAAGTTGTAAACTCAAACTATATATTTTTCCTCTCTTTAAAATTTGCTCTGTATTCTATTTTGTTGATCTTACAACTTTTTAGAATTAGTTCTTTGTTGCAGCCTAAAAGCTTATATTGTTTCCATGAATGTAAAATCTCCCCCTTTTCCTGCGCCCCTGCACCACCCCCTGCATCATAACCCACTGCACCAGCACCCCCTTGCACCAGCACCCGCCACCACTGCTCCCCAGCACCCCTTGCACCACCATCCCCTGCACCACCACCCTCTTGCACCAGCACCGCCAGCACCAGTAACCCTTGCACCAGCACCGCACCACCCCCTGCACCACCACCCCTTGCAACAGCACCACCTGTACCATCACCCATGCACCAATCCCAATGCACCTACCCCCTTGCACACCACTATTCCTCTCCCCCCCAGCATCAACCCTTTAATGGTCAGAAAACTCATAAAGTCAGCGCCCCCACCAGTCAAATGCGACCTATAAATAATACTGGCAGATGTGAATGGCATTGTGGGTAAAGAACGAGACTTCCAATTGGCTCATGTGTGGTTCTTATAGATTTGGTCCTAAGCGCGTTCCTGACTTATTTACGAAGCATAGGTAACATTGACAGCTAATGTTTACATAACATACGTAACATAGACATGGTTAACATTACAACTTTGACGGAATCAATAATGATAATTTACCTATGTCATCTGAAAACTAATGACGTCAGTGAATAGTGACAACCTTGTAAGACATGACGTGAATGTAAAAAAAAAAAAAAACACAGGGACCCCTGTTTCCAATGTCGCTTACATTATTAGATCTATTTATTATGTATGTACCACTACTTCGCCCTCTCCCCCCCAACCTCGTCGATGTTTGACGGTAATTTAAACAATAAAGTTGACAATTTTTTTGAATTTAAAAAAAAAAAAACTTTTTTCAACTTGAAGTTACAGTTACAGAAGCAGTTACAGAAAAAGAAAACAGCTTTAAAACGCAATGAGTTATTTATAATCATTTTATTACTTAAAATCGTTTTAAGAAAATCTTCGTAAAATATTTTACAAATGGTGTTTTAATATTTAACCAAAAAAAAAAAAAAAATCAGATGGTGTATTTTTTCTTCTTCAATTATGTGAATAATTGTCTTTTTTTTTTTTTTTTTTTTTTTTTTTTTTTTTTTTTTTTTTTAAATACCTTGTGCACATGCTAAATCTGTTCCAATGTGCACAATAACTGGCTGCCGTGTGGTATAATAATTGACCCACACTGTTCATGATTTGCAATGTAAGGGCAGTTACTGCATCTGTTGGGGAATTAACTCTATTCAATATCGTATATCAATCCCACAGAATTACCTTACTTGTGTGGAGGAAACAGCCGCACACAATAAAGAAGGGTACATGGGAAAATAAAGATTCCAAATAGCTACTTCCTACATCTAAGACTTGGACTTTGTTTAAGCACAAATTACGTTCTAACGGTTACCAGAAAATCAAAGGAAATGAATTGTTTTAGCTTTTTTTTTTTTTTTTGAGGATTGTTATTCATGGCGATTTTTTTTAACGTTATCAGTTTAAGTCATTTATCGATCAGTTTGTTAACCTCCCGTTAAAATAAACCTTCTTCTGGTTGATGACGTATGCACATTGTTAATTATTTGTTTCATGCGCGTTTTTTTTTAGGGGTGGGGGTGGGGTGGGGATTGGGGGTGGGGTGGGGATGGGGGGTGAGGGTGGTTATGTTTTGTACAAGAGGGTTTGTTTCGTTAGCTTGTTTTGGTGTCCTGATTGAATCGAGGAACTTTATTTCCATGTGTTTGTTTAATACACATGTCTGTTTGTATTGAATGTTGACGCAGGTCGTTGTTGTTATCACGACGTAGCTGTTATAGAATGGCAGTACGGTGTACCAAGTAGGTAAAAAAAAATTATTTCATGGACATTTAAAAAAAAAAGGATTATCATAACGTCGTACGCATTGAGCTATTAATTAGAGTCTATAGACAACTTTTGAGCATTGTAAGAATGACATAGCAGCACCTGTGACATAGCAGCTCCCTATGACATAGCAGCACCCATATGACATAGCATCATCTGTATGACATTGAAGCACCCGTATGACTTAGCAGCACCCGCATGACAACTTTTGAGCATTGTTAGAATGACATAGCAGCACCTGTGACATAGCAGCTCCCGTATGACATAGCAGCACGCGTGACATAGCAGCTCCCGTATGACATAGCAGCACCCATATGAACTAGCATCACCTGTATGACATTGAAGCACCCGTATGACTTAGCTGCACCCGTATGACATTGAAGCACCCATATGACTTAGCAGCACCCATATGACATAGCATCACCCGTATGAAATTGGAGCACCCGTATGACATAGCAGCACCCGTATGACATTGAAGCACCCGTATGACATTGAAGCACCTGTATGACATAGCAGCACCCACATGACATAGCATCACCCGTATGACATAGAAGCACCTGTATGACATAGCAGCACCCACATGACATTGAAGCACCCGTATGACATAGAAGCACCCATATGACATTGAAGCACCCGTATGACATAGAAGCACATGTATGACTTAGCATCACCTGTATGACATAACATCACCCGTATGACATTGAAGCACCCGCATGACATTGAAGCACCCGTATGACATAGAAGCACCCGTATGACTTAGCATCACCTGTATGACATAACATCACCCGTATGACATTGAAGCACCCGTATGACATTGAAGCACCCGTATGACATAGAAGCACATTTATGACTTAGCATCACCTGTATGACATAACATCACCCGTATGACATTGAAGCACCCGTATGACATAGAAGCACCCACATGACATTGAAGCACCCGTATGACATTGAAGCACCCGTATGACATTGAAGCACCAGTATGACATCGAAGCACATTTATGACTTTGAATCACCTGTATGACATAACATCACCCGTATGACATTGAAGCACCCGTATGACATAGAAGCACCCATATGACATTGAAGCACCCGTATGACATTGAAGCACCCGTATGACATTGAAGCACCCGTATGACATTGAAGCACCCGTATGACATAGCATCACCCGAATGACATTGAAGCACCCGTATGACATAGAAGCACCCGTATTTTAAAGTCTTATTTGAAGTGAAATTAACCGGCTGATTACCGACTGGTGTCATTGGTGTGACGGACTCTTGAGATGTATCGCAAAACGTATGTCGTCACAAGCTGGTTTTTTTGTTTTGTTTTTTTAGCTTGCACCTGATTTCGAAGAAGTTCTTTAAACGACGGGTTAGGGGGGGGGTGTCTGAGGGGGGGGGGGGGTTCTTCTGACCAAAGGCCTGCACGTTGCTCTTTCATGCTTGACACAGTCAAGGAAAAGCTTGCGGTTATTAGCTTATAGCTCCACGTCACTGCCCAAGTTGAGCCATTTCGGTGTATGACGTGACGGGCATTCATATGTTTTCATTTGACGTTTTATTTCTCACCGTGGTCGTCACGTCATGAGAACAAAAAAGCACCGAGAATCACGTGCACTGTCACGTGGGTCTTCTTCAGGCTTTTCAAATACGGCTATTTAAAAAAAAAAATGTATTTTTGTTACAGTCTCCCGTTTGCCCTGGCAGGGGCTTGTTAGTTAATCTTTCTGTGTATACCAAGTTGAGTCTTGTGTTGAGTCAACCACTTCACACACAAACTGTTGGGGGGGAGGGGGGGTGGAATGATATTAGGTACACAGTTTACCCTAGTTCACAATGTCGATCAATCAAATTGTGTCGGTTCTTCCATAATTCCTTTATTGAAAAATATATGTACCAACTTAAGACTTTCAAAGATTTTATTTGAAATTAAGGAGAAGGGTTTGGGGGTGGGGGTAGGGGGCAGGGGGAGGCTTTAGGGGATGTAACTGAAATGTAAAAAAAAATAATTCTTCTTTACAATGAAAATTTAAAAAAAAGGAAAATTAATTTTCCAACTTAAATCAAGTTTTTTTTTGAAGTATTCGATTTCATCTAAGTGCCTATGGCAGTGGTTCTCAACTTCCTAAGGCATCAACCCTTCAAGACAGTTCTTCATGTTGTTGTGACCCCTCCCCCCCTCCTTTCAAGCATACAATTATTCACGTTGCTACTTTATAAATATCTGTTTTCCCATTGTATTAGGTGACCCCTGTATAAGGGTCGTTCGACCCCCAAAGAGTTCGCGACTCACATGTTGACACCTGGTCATCTATGGGGATTTAACAATTTTCAAAGAATGATATATGGATAAAAGTAAAAAAAAGCTCTAAAACTTAATACTTTTTTTTTTTCGGTTTAACTTCCGTTCAAAAATTGACACTATTTAAAACACAAAGGTCATCCGATGATCGTCATATCCGGATTACGTATTAATCATTGTAAAAAAATCTCTCTATACAAACTTCTGCCTTGACCCCTGACATACCGACCTCCTCCTCCGTCTTCTCTTTTTCTTGCCGCCCCAGGGTGCATTGCCGAACGTTTGAGAGGGCGGTAACACCACGACGAGATAACTCCGAAGTTGACACAAGTAAGCATTACCTCCCCTTTTCCTCCACACGACAACGCTCTCTGACACCGGTTACTTCTGTCTTCCATAAACCTTGCCCCACCCCCCTAACTACCTCCCCTCCTTACCAACCCCATAACTCAAAAGAAGAGGAAAAAATAAAAAGTAAAGTGACAGTCGCATAAATAAAAAATAAAGTGACAGTCGCATAAATAAAAAGTAAAGTGACAGTCGCATAAATAAATAGTAAAGTGACAGTCGCATAAATAAAAAGTAAAGTGACAGTCGCATAAATAAATAGTAAAGTGACAGTCGCATAAATAAATAGTAAAGTGACAGTCGCATAAATAAAAAGTAAAGTGACAGTCGCATAAATAAATAGTAAAGTGACAGTCGCATAAATAAAAAATGAAGTGACAGTCGCATAAATAAATAGTAAAGTGACAGTCGCATAAATAAAAAATGAAGTGACAGTCGCATAAATAAAAAGTAAAGTGACAGTCGCATAAATAAATAAACAATCCTCTTCCAATCGTCACTATGCACAGGAAATGTTCCAGCAGACTGGAGAACAGCGCATGTCACTCCAATTTACAAGAAAGGGGAGCATTCCGACCCTGCCAACTATCGTCCGATATCCCTCACTAGCGTCGTCTGCAAATTGTTGGAGCACATAATCGTAAGCTCTGTCATGAAGCATCTTGAAAGCAAAAATATACTCAATGACTGTCAACATGGCTTCCGAGTCAATAGGTCATGTGAGACCCAGCTTCTCGAATTTGTAGAAGACTTGATGACCAATCTGGAGAACCACAAGCAGACTGACGTGCTAGTAATGGACTTCGCAAAAGCATTTGACCGGGTGAATCATAGTTTGCTTCTACACAAACTCCAGATATATGGGATTCAAGGCACCACTAAAACATGGATCTCTAGCTTCCTCAGCCACCGACGCCAAGCAGTAGTGGTGGGCGGTACAAGCTCCTCCTTTGTCAATGTGAAGTCAGGGGTCCCCCAGGGATCAGTCCTGGGCCCCTGTTTGTTCCTAGCATACATTAATGACCTACCGGAGAAACTGACATCACAGGCAAGACTGTTTGCAGATGACACAGCAGTGTATAGGACGATCGCCAACAGATCTGACCAGGACCAGCTACAACAGGATCTCAATCTGTTAGCTGAGTGGGAGATGAGCTGGGACATGGAATTTCACCCTGCCAAGTGCCAGACACTATCAATCTCTAGAAGTTGTACTCCTCTACACTACCAATACAAACTGCACGGCCATATTCTTGAGCAAGTTTCCTCCGTAAAGTACCTGGGTGTTACCATTCAAAGAGAGGTCCGCTGGGACGAGCATATTAACAATGTATGTAACCAAGCAAACCAAGCCTTGGGGTTCTTAAGGCGAAATCTAAAGATTGGCAACTCCTGTGTGAAAGAAAGAGCATATAAAGCCTTTATCCGTCCGATTTTAGATTATGCATCTTCAGTCTGGGACCCATTTACCCAGAAGAGCATTGACAGGTTGGAGGCGGTCCAGCGACGAGCAGCACGCTTTGTCCTAAACCGCTACAGGAATACCTCTAGTGTTGGCAGCATGCTAGAAACACTAGGCTGGTCACCATTGGAGAAACGACGACGACAATCCAGGCTCTCCATGATGTACAAGATAAATAATGGGCTGGTCCACTGTTCCAGTATTAAACAGAAACTCGTCCCTCTCCCCCATAGACAGCGACGAGGCCATGACAGGCAATTCAGGCTCATACCAGCAAGAAGCCAGTATAGGAGCTGCTCATTCCTGCCCAAGACAATCAGGGACTGGAACCATCTTCTTCTTCTTCTTATATTTGAGGTGCCCACGATCAATTTGTTGATCATTCTGGCTCCTGGTTTAAACTCAGAGTTTGCCTTCTCTTAGACAGGTTGCCGTCCAAGGCTAACGAGTCCCATCCACCCGGGTTGCTTGGGAATGGCTTTGGTGGGGATTGAACTCCAGACCACCAGCTATTTCGTTTGAGACAGTTTAGACCGCTCGGCCACCCAGCTATCTTTCAAAAGGAACAGTTGAGGCGACAACACTAGACACATTTGTGTCTATTGCCTCAAGCCTTCAAACCCCTAGTGCATAATTTTCTCATCACCACCAGTAACAGAAACATTGCAAATCCCATCTACATGCATAGGAGCCAAAATGATCAATAAATTCTTCTTCTTCTCTTCTTCTTCTATATCTTAAGGGCCCACGATCAATTTATTGATCATTTTGGCTCCTATGCATGTAGATGGGATTTGCAATGTTTCTGTTCCTGGTGTTGATGAGGAAATTTCACAGATTTCCAGTGCCACTTTGTGAGGGAATCATGCACTGGGGGTTTGAAGGCTTGAAATTGATCGTGGGCCCTTAAGATATAGAAGAAGAAGAAGAAATAGTAAAGTGACAGTCGTATAAAATAAATAGCACAGTAACAGTCGCATAAAGAAATAGTATAGTGACATTCGCATAAATAAATAGCACAGTAACAGTCGCATAAAGAAATAGTATAGTGACAATCGCATAAATAAATAGTAAAGTGACATTCGCATAAATAAATAGTAAAGTGACATTCGCATAAATAAATAGCACAGTAACAGTCGCATAAAGAAATAGTATAGTGACAGTCGCATAAAGAAATAGTATAGTGACAGTCGCATAAATAAATAGTATAGTGACAGTCGCATAAATAAATAGTATAGGGATAGTCAAATAAATAAATAGTATAGTGATCATGATTTTATTTCCAAGATAATACATATTCCTGACGTTGATCTGTGATTTCAGTTCTATTGTTACTTCTTAATCTATTTTCATTTGCCCTTTTTATTCTGGATATGAAAATTCAAAATTGAAAAGTGATCACGATTTGAAATATTCACATGCAATCAATAAAGTGTTATTAAACTGCATACTTTTAAAAGGTGTTGACCCTTCTGTATTCATGTGTCCGTCAAAATTGAAAAGGCGTTCCTTTTTAGAATGTAGAAGATTAGTTTTAACGGCTGTTCGATTCACCAACAGCTTAGAGCACGCTCCTCGATACAGACAAATGTGACCCCCCCAACCCCCCCCCCCCACACGCACACACCATTTGGCGAATGGACCTGTCGGCAATGTTCAGAAATGATCGTTAAATAACAGTGTTCTTCACAATTATAGAGTCAATATACCCCCCCCACCCCCCCCCCCCCACACGCACACACCATTTGGCGAATGGACCTGTCGGCAATGTTCAGAAATGATCGTTAAATAACAGTGTTCTTCACAATTATAGAGTCAATATCATTATCGTAAAATTCCATGTGTCTATGTTGTGTGTTGCGTGCTGTTCCATAACTGATAGAAACCCAACAAGTCAGTTTGATGACAACCTGACAGTGGTTAGTGAGATTGTCAACAAGCAGTAGTTGTTTAGTTTAGGGATATGAATGTAGAGTACTAAATGGTGAGAATAAAAGACAAAAGGGCGTCTAACTCCTCACCTAATTGGTGAAAGCCACCCCCCCCCTCTCAGCCCCCATCGCCAGGTCTTGGACTTGGTAAATTATGTGTTTGAGTCATGCCCGTCAAGGCATTGATCTTTAACTCAAGGGTTCCCTGTGAATACGAGAATTTACAGATGATATTTACATGATAGACAAACTTTTTATGGAGCTTTGCGACCGTGAGGCTTCGCTCGACTCTTTTTTTAGACCTGGTTTAAATATCACATCTAATTTCATTGAATCTCAAGGGAGCTCTAAGTAATCGATTACGGTATTGAGGTATATCGATTTTTTTTTCGTTGAATAAAGTTTACAGCTTTCAAGATTAAAGTAAATAATTAGCAGTCAACATGGAATTAATTTGCATTTAATATCGAGGTCTCATGACCCCATCTATATATTCACAACATTGATTTATGGTGATTAAGCTACAGCAGCGTTTCCCAAACTTTTAAGTTTCACGGACCGGTGGACTAGTTTTGAAACTGCACCAGGGACCGGTGCCAGATTGATTAATTACATTTTCTTTCTATTTAAACATCAATATTCATGCTCTCTGGACCGGTAACGTAAGGCTCACGGACCGGTGCCGGTCCACGGACCACCGTTTGGGGAACGCTGATCCACAGGACTTAGGAGAATGGGTCTCAAACCGTAACAAGTCTGTAAACAAGTTAAGATAAGTTAAGATGATTTTATTAATTCAAATAAGTGGCTATAATGGAATGGTTAGAAACAAGATGTTAAAACCACACGACTTCCCTGCTCGGTAAACACAATCTAAAACAGTCAAAGATGTCCCCTTCAAATACGTAGCCAGCAACACCAAGCGTGGAGTGATATTTTAATTGAACTCTGCCGCCCTTTAGACTCCAGTTCTTACCGTTTATTCTAATGCCTATTTCCCTTTAGTTCCACAGAGTCATCCGTGAAGAGAAAAGCAGAAAAGAAAAGGCTCGGAAAAAAACAAACATTTAATAAAAAAAAAAAAAAGATTTTTTATTACTTTACTGATATTAATTGCTTGATAAATGTGGATTTAATTTATTCTTCAAATTCATTCTTTATTTAATATTGTTTCAGTAGCATTGTAATATGTGTGTATGTGTGTGTGTGTGAGAGTGTGAGTGTGAGTTTGTATGTGTCTTTGTTTATATAACATATGTGTGTGTGGACTTGAATGATAATGAGGGTGTTTAACTTTTTTTACTATGAAAAGGTACATACATTTACCACAATGTAATTTAGGGTATTTAATTTTACTACAATATAATTGGTGGTATTTAACTAAACCACATTGTAAGGATATTTAACGTCATATATATAGCAACCTTCCGTCTTCGCGAAACGATGGAGTTGTTATGCACACTTGAACGAATGGCTCACTCGGCCAATTTGTGCATGGCAATCTCGACTGCATTTCTCGCAGGATAATTTTGAATCATGGTTAGATGTGTCCTTCGGTAATGCTCTATTGTTGCGAGGTCTTGGCTTCGCGCATCTCCTGCCCTTTTGACTCCTTCATACACAGCTGGAACGTTGTTCAGCAATGATTTCCCATTTGTTGATTTCAATGTTGGCTTCCCTTATGTTCCTTTTGCAAACGCCCATAAATCTCCGTCCAATAAGTCTTGTCCCTGCTGCCCACTCTCCACACAGAAGCTTCTTTGGAATACGGCCTTCTTTCATTCTCCTTACATGGCCTAACCAGCGGAGGCGCCTCTTGCTAAGAGCGTAGAATATACTACACATTTTTGCACGTTCCAAGACCTCCGTGTTAGGCGCCTTTTCCTGCCATCGAATGCGTAAAATGCGACGCAGACATCTTTGATCGAAGCTCTTGAGTTTCCGCACATGACTGGTATATGTGGTCCACACTTCACTGCTATATAGAAGCGTACTAAGCACACATGCCTGATAGACACTTATTTTTGTTTTATCAGTTAGAGTGAGATTATTTCCCAAGCGCTTATTCAGTTCAGAGTTGCTGCTACTTTTGCGATCTTGATGTTTACCTCTTCGTCAACGTAGAGAGAGAGATCAAGAAATATTGGATCAAAGGTATGGGAAACGCTCAACAATCGAAAGATTATGGCCTTCAGTAGATATAATTGGAGGGGACGGTGCTTCTTGCATCATGGCATTTTTTTTCTGTAGACTAATTGCCAGTCCAAACTATTTACAAGCGTGTGGTAGACGATTAACTAACCGCTGAAGACCTTCTTCTGTGTGAGATGCTAAGGCGGCATCGTCAGCGAACACCAGTTCACGAATTAGCAGCTTTTTTTTTACCTCGATCTTAGCACGAATGTGTGCGATATTGAACAGTCTACCATCAGATCGGGTATGTATGTACACTCCATCTTCACAGTCCCTGAAGGCAAATTAAAGGATCATCGAGAAGACAATGGAGAAGAACGTTGGTGCTAGTACACTACCCTGTTTTACTCCCCACTGACTGGCAATGTTTCAGAGACCGCGCCATTGAAGGTTTCTGTGCTGTGCATGTTTTTGTGAAATGAATGTATGATTGTGAGCAGTCGTGGTGGGACAACCTATTCTATGCAAGATACTGAACAGGCCTCTCCGACTTAACAAGTTGAATGCCTTTGTCAGATCTATGAAAGCAATATAATGAAGCGTATGTTGTTCACGACACTTCTCCTGTAGTTGGCGTAATGATAATGTATTATATCTATAACTGAACGCCCACTCCGGAAGCCAAACTGGGGCTCTGGGTAGATGCGGTTCGCCAGACTCTGCAATCGTTTAAGGGCAACACGGGGAGACGTCTTTCCAACTACGCCAAGGAGCGTAATTCCTCGTTAGTCATTACAATCACTTCGGTCCCCTTTATTTTTGTACAATGTTACGATGTTGGTGTCTCTCGTGTCCTGGGGCAAGTGACCTGCTTCCCAACACAAACATTGGAGCTTATGTAAGGGCTCAAGTAGTGTAGTTTTTTGTTCTCTCCATTTTTGAGGACTTCCAGGGGACTGTCGTCAATCCCTAGTGCCTTCCCATCTGCAAGGTAATCAACCAATTTTTCGATCTCCTGCAAAGTTGGCTCTTTATCTAGTTCTTCCATTATTGACAAGACAGGAATATTATTCAGAGCAGTCTCAGTGATTCCATTCATTGTTGAGTATAGTCCAAGATAATGCTCAACACAACGCCGGTGTTGAACGTTTGTGTTCGTAATAAGTTGACCTGTCTTGGACTTGAGTGGTGCTATTTATGACTTTAACTTCAACACAATGTAATTTAGGATATTTAACTTTATCACAATGTAATTTAGGATATTTAACTTATCACAATGTAGTTTAGAGTAGTTAACTTTACCACCATGTAATTTAGGGCAATTTACTTGGCCACAATGTAATTTAGGGTACTTAACTTTACGGCAATAAAATTTAGGATATTTAACATAACCTCCATGTTAGGGTATTTAACGTTACCACAATTTAATTTAGGGTACTCAACTTTAACACAATTTAATTTAAAGTATTTAACTATAACGCTGTTTTTAAAAAAATAAAAATATTAAAATTTTTGTTTTCAAATATTGCCCATAGAAAATAATTCCTGGTTATAGCATATAAAACAATCAATGTCTATGTCAAAGAAAGCAATCCCTATTATTTTTTGCTGGCATCCGTCCGTCACAATGAACTTCGCGTCGCATGAGTGTCGGAATGTTATCAGCCTTACGGGACTCCACATGCTGGTTTGAATTCAGAGTTTCCTTCGCTTAGATGAGTAGCCATCCAGTGTTAACGAGTCCCGTCCACCCGGGGTGCTGGTGATGTTTTTTTGCATGACTGGGCTCTGGTGGGGATTGAACTCCCAGACTATCAACTTGAGAACTGCCCACCCAGGACCCCTATTAATGGCATAGAAAACAATTCCTTTTTATGGCATTAAAAAACAATCCCTTGTAACTACGCGTAATCAGTCTAATATTCGCCCACAACAAATCCATCCCCCGTTGCTCTGCACATCTCCAGCAACGCTACGATCGTCTTGAAGACCTCACAGATTAAATCACTATAAACTTTAAAAAGCTGATGTTTCCTCTCCCCGTTCTTCCACTACAGACAGCAAGGAGTCAAATATAAATCTTTGTAAAAACTATTTTGCCTTTCATGTTCCTCCTTTATGAAAGTGCATAAATAATATGGCTATACAAATACAGCCAAGAATTTTTCAATGGACCTTTCCCCATTGACAACAATGCCGCCCTGACTTCTCTACCAATAAAAAAACCTGGGCACTGCTAGTGAAATTCAATGGGGGGGGGGGTGGGTGTTAGTATTAGATCTGGGTGAAAATCGATATTATTTATTGATTTCTTAAAATAAAAAGAATCTCGAGTGGTTGATCTTTTCGGTGTTATTCTTTGAAAGACTTAAAGAGTGTTTTGTTAGTTTGTACATTTCTGTTTGTTGAATTCGAGTTTTTAAGTTGACTTAAGCAAAAGTAGCTTTGGGCGATTCCAAAAGGAATTTTTTTTTAAAATTCCTCCAGCTCAACTATGACTTTAGATTTGATGTGTCCTAAGAACACATGTGTTGTTTTTGAGTGTCAAACACAGAAAAGAGGTTATGAATGCCACGGAGAAATTAGAGTCTTGTGCGCCCGGGGCGGTCCAGGACTTTTCCGCCCTCGCTCACAAAAACTACGCAGAAAACGAACAATGAAAACATGAGAAGTGAAACATATATACAACAACATAATGTTACCGTATCCTCCAATCCCCACCCGCTAGTTGTCGCCCTTTGCGGACCACCCCTCTCCCCACGCCTGGGGTAGGGTACTCTGATTACCTCTTCCCACGCGAGGGGTAGGGTACTCTGATTAACTCTTCCCACGCCAGGGGTAGGGTACTCTGATTACCTCTTCCCACGCCAGGGGTAGGGTTCTCTGATTAACTCTTCCTACGCCAGGGATAGAGTGCCCCGATTACCTCTTCCTACGCCAGGGGTAGAGTGCCCTGATTAACTCTCCCTACGCCAGGGGTAGAGTGCCCTGATTAACTCTTCCTACGCCAGGGGTAGAGTGCCCTGATTAACTCTTCCTACGCCAGGGGTAGAGTGCCCTGATTAACTCTTCCTACGCCAGGGGTAGAGTGCCCTGATTAACTCTTCCTACGCCAGGGGTAGAGTGCCCTGATTAACTCTTCCTACGCCAGGGGTAGAGTGCCCTGATTAACTCTTCCTACGCCAGGGGTAGAG
This sequence comes from Lymnaea stagnalis, assembly GCA_964033795.1. Lineage (NCBI taxonomy): Eukaryota > Metazoa > Mollusca > Gastropoda > Lymnaeidae > Lymnaea > Lymnaea stagnalis. Next base: position 651,353 of record CAXITT010000043.1, read on the forward strand.
TGCCCTGATTAACTCTTCCTACGCCAGGGGTAGAGTGCCCTGATTAACTCTTCCTACGCCAGGGGTAGAGTGCCCTGATTAACTCTTCCTACGCCAGGGGTAGAGTGCCCTGATTAACTCTTCCTACGCCAGGGGTAGAGTGCCCTGATTAACTCTTCCTACGCCAGGGGTAGAGTGCCCTGATTAACTCTTCCTACGCCAGGGGTAGAGTGCCCTGATTAACTCTTCCTACGCCAGGGGTAGAGTGCCCTGATTAACTCTTCCTACGCCAGAGGTAGAGTGCCCTGATTAACTCTTCCTACGCCAGGGGTAGAGTGCCCTGATTACCTCTTCCTACGCCAGGGGTAGAGTGCCCTGATTAACTCTTCCTACGCCAGGGGTAGAGTGCCCTGATTAACTCTTCCTGCACCAGGAGGGGTAGAGTGCCCTGATAACCAATGTCAAGGAATTGCTTGGTTGCAGGATTAGATCCCCCCCCCCCACTTCACGTGTTGTGCCACATTCACGACCAGGTTTCTACTAAACGAGTTTAAACCCTCGCACTCGTGACGTCACAATTGTATTGTGACTATTTGAGTCACTGAGATTACACAATGAAATCAGTTTGTCTGTGTTGCGTCCCAGCCAGAAAAAAATTAGTCTAAAACTAACTCTGCAAAAAAGAGTTTACAAAGTTAAATCGCAGTGGAAAATGTGGATATTTATAGTTAAGGTCCAATATTAAAGGCTCTAATAGTAAAGTTTCCAATAGTCAAAGGCTACAATTGTAAATTTCCAATAGCGAAGGTTTCAATAGTGAAGGTTCCAACAGTGAATGTTACAATAGCGAAGGTTCCGAAAGCGAAGGTTCCAATAGTGTCGTTTCCAATAGTGAATGTTCCAATAGTCAATAGTGAATGTTCCAATAATAAAGTTTTCAAGAATGAACTTAAAAATTACAACGAAAAATAATAATAATAATAATAAAATATGTGTGAATTTAGTTGGGTTGCTTAAGTCTAAACAACACATCGCATCAGATAACATTTTATTGGATGAAGAACATTATCATCATCATCAGCAGTGGCACTACAGCCCATGTAGGGCCCTGGCCTGTTCCACCAATCCTTCCACTTGGAGCGATCCATGGCTTTCCGTCGCCATGCTCGAACCCCCAACTGGTGTAAATCTGTCTCCACATCATCAATCCACCTCATCCTTGGGCGACCGATGAGTCGTCTGCCCCTAGGCTTCTGCCTGTATATAACTTTGGCTGCTCTGCATTCTAGCATCTTTTCAACATAACTTGCCCAGCGTAGTCTGCCTTTTTTTATCATGGTGACTATGTGTGGTTCTTTGTACAAATAGTAAAGTTCTTGGTTTGTACGTATTCTCCAGATATCATTTTCTATCACTGGTCCGTATATTTTGGGGAGGATTTTTCTCTCCTATGTGTTGAGCAGGTTGTCTGCTTTTCTGATGAGGGTCCAGGTCTCACTAGTGTACGTTACTACAGGTCTTATGATGGTGGTGTATATTGTCTTCTTTGTTCCCCTGGAGAGGTTTTTGTTTCCCAGTAGCTTTTGTATGCTGAAATAGGAACGGTTGCCTGCTGTTATCCTTTCTTTCACCTCTGACATTATCTCATTGTGCTCATTTATAGTTGCCCCTAGATATTTGAATGTGGCCACTCTCTCAAATTTGTGGTTATTTATATTGATATTATTATCAGCATGGGAGTTTCTTGACATTATCATATATTTTGTCTTCGGTTCATTTATATAAAGGCCAGCTTTGACTGAGGCATTTTCAAGTTCCCTGAATGCTTTAATTATGTCATTACGGTTTCTACCCAGTAGTGCTGTGTCATCTGCATATGACATGTACTGCAATGGTTGGCTATATAAGGTTCCTGATGGTCGTTGTTCTGTAGTATCTCTCTGGAAATAGTTTGTTATGGTTTCACTGGTGCTAACGTGTATGCTTCTTATAATTTTTTTCTAGCGTGATGTTAAACAGGATACATGATAGTGAGTCTCCTTGTCTGAGGCCCCGATTAACTATGAACTCCCTAGAGTATTCTCCCTGGATGAAGAACAGTTTCGTAAAGTTGTAGGATTTTTTTTTTTTCATTTTGGTATCTCATTATTTTGTATTTTCTAAAAAATAGATACACATATACTTGGCATTGCTATGTATGCACAATGATTTGTAATCTCAGACATGTATGAACTTTTTCAAAGCAGAGCCTTACATTCCACCGCCATGTCCACTTTGAACGCCAAAGAAACAACAAAACCTGATCTCATCTGTCAGTGTCAGATTGTCTGATTGTCGCCCTTGTTTACCCTTAAGCAGGCCGTGTTGAAAAGATTAGCTCAGATATTATATTCAATCTGTTTATGAAGAATAAAAATACACACGGGTTTGGGAAGGGGGGGGGTGGGGGGGTGGGGGTGAAGTGAAGAGGGGAAAGAATTTTTCCAATTTGTTATGCAAATGTCTCTTTACCGTGACAGGAAAATATCGATTTCAAAAAAGTTCAATTTGTTGAATAGAAAGCTATTGCTTAGGTAAGGTTGTCATACAAATATAAAAAAGAAACGAAAATAATCTTGATGTTCCTTCAATTTTTCAGGTCAAAGAACTGGGAATATGCATGAATTTGTCATTATCTGCATGTCGTCGAAACAGACTTTTAAAATGCAACCAATAAATTTATACTGATATCCATGTCTCTATGCCACTAAGTGTGAGACAGTCAGTTTTGTAACCTAGCCATTTTTAGAGTTATAAAAGGATGGATAGAACAGATATCCATGTCTCTATGCCACTAAGTGTGAGACAGTCAGTTTTGTAACCTAGCCATTTTTAGAGTTATAAAATGGTGGATAGAATAGATATCCATGTCTCTATGCCACTAAATGTGAGACACTCACCTTTGTAGCCTAGCCATTTTTAGAGTTATAAAAGGATGGATAGAATAGATATCCACGTCTCAATGAGGCGCTATGCCACTTTAGTGTGAGACAGTCACTTTTGTGACCTAGCCATTTTTAGAGTTATAAAAGGATGGATAGAATAGATATCCACGTCTCAATGAGGCGCTATGCCACTTTAGTGTGAGACAGTCACTTTTGTGACCTAGCCATTTTTAGAGTTATGAAAAGATTGATAGAACAGTTTTGTTTTCTCTCTTCCTAAGAATATCCATTAAAAAAAAAAAAACGTGTTTACTTTTGCAGTTTGAGCTTAACTAGGAAGAATGCAGCTCAATTTCTCTTGCGTGCGTGTGTGTGTGTGTGTGTGTATTGTCAGCCATTTTCAATTCAGCTTCATCATGGCCGCTGTCCTACGCCTCGCTGTCCTACGCCTGCAGCGGTTTATAGTTCTACATGGAATAATGAACTGAATTCTGAGTTGTGATTTATTTATTGTTTCTTTCAAAAGAAGAGTCACCAAAAAGCAAGGCCGTTGACCTTAGGTTATAATATCGTATCCAGCATCGCATCCCTCAGTTGCCTAGGTGTCACCATCGATACTAAGGTGGTCAGTGATTGCTGCCCAAATTTTACTACTTAAAATGCTATTTATCATTTAACTATGATATATATTAGGGTATATTTAGCTATGCTGTATATAAAGGTATATTTAACAATGCTGCATATAAGGGTATATTTAACTATGCTGCATATTGGGTATATTTAACTATGCGTTATATAAGGGTGTAAATAACTTATTTTTATAACGAATATTATCTTATCTCAATTATATATGAATAAAAATAGTCATACAATCCGGCCGTTTCAAATTTAGTAACGCTCTCCCCCCCCCCGCACTTTTTTTTTCAACGGCCCCCCCCCCTTACCTCCGCACCTCTCCTTTTCAATGTATTTTCTCCGACTATTTGGATCTGAAATTTTTATAACGAATATTATCTTATCTCAATTATATATAAATAAAAATAGTCATACAACCCGGCCGTTTCAAATTTAGTAACCCTCCCCCCCCCCCCCCGCACTTTTTTTTTCAACGGCCCCCCCCCCTTACCTCCGCACCTCTCCTTTTCAATGTATTTTCTCCGACTATTTGGATCTGAATTATTGTTACGACAAATGCTTGCACCATAAAAGTGTGGACGGATAATAATGAGCCCAGCGATTGAGTCACATGCTCCAGGGGTTCTCAAAAATTAAGGTGTCTTGGGACGTCCCTCAGATAATAACCTGCTTGGAGCTTTCTCTGGAATCATTATAAAGGGTTTCTATTTTTAGCTTTCTTGAAGGCAGGCCAATTGGTACCCGTGGAATAATATCTGAAGCAAACGTCCACCTCGCGGTCTTTGCGCCCCCAACGTTTGGGAATCCCTGAACAAAACCAGCCGGGTCAAACTCAAGAGTGACATAGAGCCAGAGATAGGATTACGCACAGTGCCAGATCTTCTGGTCCAGGAGTGTCTTAGACGTAGTGTACTTTCTGTAGCCTTTAAGTAAACAGATAGAAGCTACGGGCGCGTAGCTTCCTTTGTGCACCACCAGCGAACGTCCCAATCGCTATACACACAACGGTAACCCAGGGTAAAGGGGGAAATTGAAAGCCATTACCGGTGCTGGCACTTATTTTTTTTTTATATATATCAACGGATAATACCCCCGAGACGTCCGCTTTGCCAGGGCGTCAATCGTCACCATGGCGACGCATTGTTTGTGCGGAGACTACACGCTCCACGAGTTTGGTACCAGATTTTTTAGGAAGCGCTGGTTTGGTTTTGGCAAACGGTTAAGTGTTGTGATTTGGAGATAGGAGTGATTTGCTCATTTAAAGTCCTGCCTGGCAATAGGTCACGATTTCTGTGACATCAAAAATTGACATCCGCCATATTGGATATATCTTTGGGCTATAACGGTCCATAAAATATCGCTGCAAATACTGATGCCATTGTTAAAAGCCAGACTATAAGGATACTTTTGTTAAAATCCTAGTTCCTGTGTGATGTACTGATTGTGCAACATTCGAAACATTTCTCTTTTTTTGTTGAAATACACATAGAGAAGGACAGGCAAATAATATTAAATGCCATTTGTCACAATGGCAGAAGGATAAATTGGTGAGGAAACAGTGACAACCTACACACGAAGAAATTGCAGATAACTTCATCAAATAAAACGGAAAATAGAACTTAAATTAATGTAAGTATCAGGTCCGGACGTGTTCGAATTGTTCAAAGTGTTTATTTGAAGAGTCGATCACTTTTTTGGTATTGTGTCAATTTGTTACATAAGTCTTAAAGTCACCATGAAGAAGCATTTTCCACCCTCAAATACAGTCAATGTATCTACACAAACGTGTCATTTACAGCAACGTCTTGTAAAGTGTTTTATGAGGAAATTATGCATGTGGTACCATTTCAAGACGAATTAACTTATCACTGGTTAGTATCAATCAAGGTATCAATCACTGCAATGGTTATTTTAACACTGTTTAGGCTCATACGCTTGCATAAAAAAAAGGTTAGGCACAAAAATATCATAAAGTATCACGTGACATGTGGTCGATATGTTGCTACAAATATTTACGACACAGCCGTAAATCACTGGCTCGTTCTTTCTTCAACTCGCAGCTATCCATTTATGTTTATAGTCCCAGATTTTCTCTCGCGTCAGTCTCAACATCAAACCTGGGGCACGTCGTAAACTCTCTGGGTTTACAACACGTCTGCTCTTGACCTTTGACGAGGGGCAGGCAATGGACTGACCTTCCACATCTGTTCCAACAACCTAGGCATTGTGTTGGTTAGTTGAAGTCAGGCTAGAATCGTTAGACGGCATATAAGCAAGGCAGTTGCCAAGATTGACAGTGACCGAAAAAACAAATTGAATGGCTACCAACCATAACGACAATGGTGCTTCATTACATTGAACCACGGCTAAAATCTGTCTACAGTCTGACAAAAACAAGTCTTTTTGAAACATAGAATGTTTTAAAAATCAGAAAGGGTTTTATTAGATGGATGTATTTCGTATACAAATTACCACTTTAAATAAACGTAGGGGGCTCTAAATAAGTTCGATGTCGTACATTTTTTGTCCATATTTTGCGGAAGTGAACTCGGATGGAGATTTCATATGGATATTCACGGAAATGACGTCATACGAACATTAAAGCAGAGTGATGTCTTTTGGTAATTTCAAGGAAGTTTTACGGATATTTTACGGATATTTTACGTGTTAGCTCATTTAGTGGGATTTCGAGCGGTGAAATTTAACCTTATACCTTTAATTCTTAAACAAAATGATCATGATGTTCGCCCCTTCAACAGCAACATTACTTCCAAACTCCTTTTTTTTTTGTATTCTAGGAGAATTTATCATCTCAATTAATGTATCCATAAAAAATAATTTATATATTAAATCATACTTCATTTGATTCATTAAGATGCATGGAATCTTCCAGGCATGATTGTAGATGGGACACTGGTGATTTCTTTTTCTTTACACCTACAGTCATTTTTTTGGTATTTCTTTTCACCTGATCATACTGCATACATTAATGCTAGAGACACGTCTTCTTCTTCTTTATGTTATTATTAGTTAAGGTTCTTTCTAAACCTTCAGTCCGATGCCAAGCCTGACATCATCAAATAATCAACTCTGACATGTTTGTTGATAAAATAAAAGAATGTGTCATATCTCAACACGTGACTTGAGTTATAACAACATAGTGTTTTTATTGTATTTTCAGAAACTAGCCAACGAAAGAGACAAGCTACAGAGACCAGAGAGCGAGGCCTGTGAGTACATTTTTTAGTATACACATTATTACACGTATAAGTATGACATACACGTAAAGAAAGAAGTACTTCAGTACTTAACTACACATTTAAGTATGACAAATATGTGAAGGTAGAAGTAGATATATAATTACGTATAAATGAGCATGTCTACGTATAACATCAGTTACAAGCAGACACGGACAGTAAAACAGTGTATAAATGTACATAAACTTAGACACTAAGTACACACTTAGTACACATACCATAAATGTACACATGTAAATCAATAACATGTAAGCACACAAGTATATTTGTGTTTGATTTTACTTAATGGGGTACTTTTAATAATATAAAATCGTGCTGATTTTTGTCTTATATCAATTTTTCTGTTTAATCGTTTCGAATGTTCTCTGCTGTAATTACCTGGGTAAATGGCGTAAAGGCATAATGGAGGTTTTAGTTTAGTTAAGTTGAGTCACAAATTAAATTTCATTATCGACAGTAATAGTTCCAGTTGCTTTTCTGTCATCTCTTCGCTGCTAACCACTCCGCTGGTCCAGATTCTTTTTATCTCCCTTTCAAACAAAGTTCCCGGGCTCCACTTATTATGTTTATTACTTCTCTTGTTCGTCCTCCTGTTTTTTTTAACCATATAGTTATTTTTGTTTTCTCCCTTTAATTCCCCTTGTTTTCCTCATAAAACCCTTTGTTATTCTCCAAAAAGCTCCTGGTTATCCCCCCTTATGTTCACCTGGTTGTTCCCCTTCTCACTTGCCCGCCCCCCCCTCACCCCTTATTAGTTCTCTTCATACGGTCCCATCCTGTTACTACTAACATTTAATACTTAAATTAACTTAATGAATGTCAAACTTCTCTCCCACCAGCGTTACACACACTTCTCTTCCACCGGGCACACACTTTTCTCTGCCACCATGAACACACACTTGTCTTTCACCAGGCACACACAATTCTCTGCCACCATGAACACACACTTCTCTGCCACCAGCCACAAACAATTCTCTGCCACCATGAACACACACTTCTCTGCCACCAGCCACAAACAATTCTCTGCCACCATGAACACGCTTCTCTGCCACCGGGCACACACACACACTTGAAGTCCTGTCAGCACATACAGTCCAACACGACCTGCTCAATGGCTGCCATTCAAAACACTGCCAGCCGTTGCCTTAGTCTTCTGAATAATTATAACTTTATTTATGCGCGCGCACATAGATTGTCGATTATAGTTTGCTAATTCAAGTCCCCCCGGGGAGTCGAATTGAAGTTTGTGGGTGAATACGGCGTGCATATGTAATCATGGAAGCTGTATTGTAGATGGTCGGCTAAGTCGGACCGTGCAATATCATGAAATTTATTTGAATGTTAAGCTGGTTACTTTTGTGGTACCAAGTGTCTAAGTTCTGGTGCAGAGGCTGTGAACTTTTGATTACGGATAGTTGTCTCAAACATCAAATATGAATCACATACTGTTACAAAACGAAACATCTTATAGCAAAATTCTTATGAGCGTGCTGGAATTACAAAGAACTAATATCCTATACGTAACTTCAAATGTGTAGTTAAAGATTTAGTATAATGTTACCTTCATCAGTTCACGGTGACGATCGTTAGTTTTTAGCATAATAGTCCAATACTGCAAAGCAGTTAGCATTAACTATTACCAATCCGGGCAAAAAAATTAGTTTAAAACACTGAAAAAAAATGATCATTTATGATACATTATGAGAACCTCCGAGTATCAACGTGTTCCCAGACCAATGGAACGTTGTTTGTCTTGTATCTGACGTAGACCTGACATTAAATCCCTGGAGCTTTATTATTCTCACGTACATATTCAATATCTCAGTTTTCACTCCCCCCCCCCCAAATCTATGCTGCACCGGTGAGAAGAAGTGAACTATGTTGTTTGAAAGATATGGTTGTGTAGAGGTGCGATAAAAACGAATGCGTCAAATACATTTTTAAAAAATAAAGACAAGTTATGGCGGTGTTGTCTGATACAGACTTGTCCAAAACAAACAAGGTGCGTTAGGGGTTATTACTGATGCACTGCCTTTTGTGTCCACAGCGTCCAATGGCTACGAAAGCCAACTCAAGCTTCAGCAGGCTATGCTGAAGAGACAGGAGCTGCTAGAAAGAATTAGAGTAAGTGGAGGGGTATTGTTCATGTAGAACGTGTTTTAAACCAAAAATAATTTACTGGGAGCCTGAGCTTTTAAAAATGCTTTTTTAAAAAAACGTAGTTGGTAAAAAAATTGAAATTATTTGAAGACTAGAAACAAGCCGTCCAACAATGGCGGAGGCAGAGCGTCAACTTCCCATCTCCTAAAGTTACTTGACAAAGCAAGCGTTCAAGTAACTCACCTTAAAAAAAATCCCAATTAGTGCTAACGTTTGGCAACTTTATTTTTGCGCCAAGAAAATTATTATTTGTGATAGTTGAAGATCCACCTGTTAACATTTGGTGCGTAAGCCTTCACATTCAACAAAATGATGGATTCTAAACATATTGGTAAAATCAGTGGCACGTGTTTTATAAAAGAAAAGCTTTATGGATCAAATAACTATTACCTTTTTCTTTCTTATTTCAAAATTAATTTGGAATTGTTCAACTCTTTAGAAAATCAAAATTATTAGGATCACTTTTTGTTAAAAGTCGCTCCATGCGCCGGCAAACACAGTACCTACTTATATTGAGCAACAAATCTGATGCTTCCCAATAATTCCTGTCGTCAGCTCTTACGGTGATCTCTGTCCATGTGTTCGTTGTGTTTTCTTCTTGCAGGCAGAGCAGGCAGACGACAAACGCCCCCGAACTTACACCCCCCGCAGGCGGTACACCCCGTCACTACCCCCGCCCTCCAGGAGATCTTTACCCGACATCAACACCAAACAGTACCACTTTGGTTACTACGGCAACGGAAACGGTAACAGTAACTCAGGTAACCGGACTCTTGGGTGGTTTTACTATAACATGTACAAAAAAAAACGCCCCTTTGCATTGACGTAATTGAATTCAATGCGCCATCTTCCATCACAACCCGTTGCTTATTTCGATAGAGCCAAAAACATATTGGTCCTCAGCGTAATCTAATTGTTAAAATGTGTTGGCTTCTTGGTGTATTTATCCTGATTTATACTAAGTGCAAATCGGTTGTAGAAAGACAAAACAAAAAGAGGTGGCGAATCATATTAAGAAAGTATGAATATATGGCTAGCCATGACTTCTGTTGAAATTAAACATTTTTCCCAAGTTGAAATTTTACAATTTAATGACTTATTTTTATAGCAACTGTATTTTTTTAAAGACTCCGAAGAAGTTATAAAAAAAAAACCTTTTGATATTGTAATTTTTTTTTTTAATATTGTGAACGTAAAAGATTTACAAGTTAAAAAAACAAAAGAAGTTGTCCATAAAATATTAGACACTAGCCATATGTCTTTACTGCCTCCGGTTCGATTATGTTACCTTGATCACAGCACCAAGTTTTTGACCGTGATATTACTATCCCGCGTGGTTGGTCGTACTTTCGATGCATCTTCCCTTTGCACTAGAGACCGACCGAAAGTGATTTTCTGATTTCGGCCGAAGCCGAAAATAGGCCGAAAGTTCAAAATGACTTTCGGCCGAAACCGAAAAAAGGCCGAAAGTTTAAAAATGACTTTCGGCCGAAACCGAAAAAATACCGAAAGTTGAAAATGAATTTCGGCCGAAACCGAAGCCGAAGCCGAAACCAAAAATGAAATATTAAGATATTTTGAAATTCGTTCCCGCATACATTCTGCTTATATCGAAAATGATGTGGGAAAATATACATATTTACATTCTTTTTATAAAAATGAGATAATCGTAAAAATTAATAAATAAAAATCTAATTTAGGGTTCTCAAACTCGCGGCCAGCGTGACTCTCCGCGACGGTTTCAGTCGAATCTCACCGACAAATCTAATTCTGATTTTTTGTTATGTCTATATATATTTGTGTATGCCAGCTCTCTGGCAACAGTGAGTAGGTGGATGAAAGTGAATCCTAGTTCTTGAGAACCCTTAATGATTTTTTTGTTATTTATAAAGGTTGACCAGATTGTAACAGTTGTAATCGCTTTTTTGTGGATTACTTGAATCGTTTAGTTTGTTGTTAAAGATCGTTTAGTTTGTTGTTAAAGATCGTTTAGTTTGTTGTTAAAGATCGTTTAGTTTGTTGTTAAAGATCGTTTAGTTTGTTGTTAAAGATCGTTTAGTTTGTTGTCAAAGATCGTTTAGTTTGTTGTTAAAGATCGGTGAGTTTGTTCATAAAGATCGCTTAGATTTTTCTAAAATATCACTTAGTTTAATCTTAAAGATCGCTTAATTTGTTCTTAAAGAAAGCTTAGTTTGTTGTTAAAGATCGTTTAGTTTGTTCTTAAAGATCGTTTAGTTTGTTCTTAAAGATCGTTTAGTTTGTTGTTAAAGATCGTTTAGTTTGTTGTTAAAGATCGTTTAGTTCGTTGCAAAAGATCGTTTAGTTTGTTGTTGAAGATCGTTTAGTTTGTTGTTAAAGATCGTTTTGTTTGTTGTTAAAGATCGTTTAGTTTGTTGTTAAAGATCGTTTAGTTTGTTGTTAAAGATCGTTTAGTTTGTCGTTAAAGATAGTTTAGTTTGTCGTTAAAGATCGTTTAGTTTGTTCATAAAGATCGCCTGGTTTGTTGTTAAAGATCGTTTAGTTTGTTCTTAAAGATCGTTTAGTTTGTTCATAAATATCGCTTAGTTTGTTGTAAACTCGCTTAGTTTTTTTCATAAAGATCGCTTAGTTTGTTCTTAAAGATCTTTCAGTTTGTTGTTAAAGATCGTTTAGTTTGTTGTTAAAGATCGTTTAGTTTGTTGTTAAAGATTGTCTAGTTTTTGTTAATGATCGCTTTATTTGTTCTTAAAGATCGTTTAGTTTGTTCATAAAGATCGCTTAGTTTGTGGTAAATTCGCTTAGTTTTTTTCATAAAGATCGTTTAGTTTGTTGCAAAAGATCGTTTAGTTTGTTGTTAAAGATCGTTTAGTTTGTTGTTAAAGATCGTTTAGTTTGTTCTTAAAGATCGTTTAGTTTTTGTTAAAGATCGTTTAGTTTGTTGTTAAAGATCGTTTAGTTTGTTGTTTGTTAAAGATCGTTTAGTTTGTTGTTAAAGATCGTTTAGTTTGTTCTTAAAGATCGTTTAGTTTGTTGTTAAAGATCGTTTAGTTTGTTGTTAAAGATCGTTTAGTTTGTTGTTAACGATCGTTTAGTTTGTCGTTAAAGATCGTTTAGTTTGTCGTTATAGATCGTTTAGTTTGTTCATAAAGATCGCCTGGTTTGTTGTTAAAGATCGTTTAGTTTGTTCTTAAAGATCGCATTAGTTTGTTTTTAAAGATCGTCTAGTTTTAGTAATGATCGCTTTATTTGTTCTTAAAGATCGTTTAGTTTGTTCATTAAGATCGCTTAGTTTGTTGTAAATTCGCTTAGTTTTTTCATAAAGAACGCTTAGTTTGTTCTTAAAGATCTTTCAGTTTGTTTTTAAAGAACATATAGTCTTCTGTTAAAGATCTCTTAGTTTATTCTTATAAATCATTAAATATCATTTGTTTTGTTCTTAAAGATCATTTAGTTTGGTCTTAAAAATCGTTTAGTTTGTTCTTTAAGATCGTTTAGTTTGTTATTAAAGATCGCTTAGATAGTTCTTAAAGATCGTTTAGCTTGTTTTAAAGATCATTTAGTTTGTTCTTAAAGATCGTTTAGTTTGTTCTTAAAGATCGTTTAGTTTGTTGTTAAAGATCGTTTAGTTTGTTGTTAAAGATCGTTTAGTTTGTCGTTAAAGATCGTTTAGTTTGTTGTTATAGATCGTTTAGTTTGTTCATAAAGATCGCCTGGTTTGTTGTTAAAGATCGTTTAGTTTGTTCTTAAAGATCGCATTAGTTTGTTGTTAAAGATCGTCTAGTTTTAGTAATGATCGCTTTATTTGTTCTTAAAGATCGTTTAGTTTGTTCATAAAGATCGCTTTGTTTGTTGTAAATTCGCTTAGTTTTTTCATAAAGAACTCTTAGTTTGTTCTTAAAGATCTTTCAGTTTGTTTTTAAAGAACATTTAGTCTTCTCTTAAAGATCTCTTAGTTTATTCTTATAAATCATTAAATATCATTTGTTTTGTTCTTAAAGATCATTTAGTTCGGTCTTAAAAATCGTTTAGTTTGTTCTTTAAGATCGTTTAGTTTGTTATTAAATATCGCTTAGATAGTTCTTAAAGATCGCTTAGCTTGTTTTAAAGATCATTTAGTTTGTTCATAAATGTCGTTTAGTTTGTTGTTAAATATCATTTAGTTTGTTCTCAAAGATCGCTTAATTTGTTCTTAAATGTCGCTTAGTTTTTTGTTAAATATCGCTTTCGCTTAGTATTAAATAACTGAAAACCTGAGTAACTTTCGGCCGGATGGCCGAAAGTCTAAGTCAATTTCGGCCGAAACCGAAGAAAAACCGAAAGTTAACTTTTCTCTTTCGGCCGAAACCGAAATTAAGCCGAAAGTTAACTTTCCAGTTTCGGCCGAAACCGAAACTTGGCCGAAAGTGATAAAATGGCCACTTTCGGCGCCGAAACCGAAGCCGAAGCCGAAATTCGGTCGGCCTCTACTTTGCACCTTCTTTCGTCCACAGATATGGCCCAGGTCAAACACGTCATAGAACATCAATTTCGTCAAGCTCCTCAACAAAGCTACTCTCTTCCCCCCATACAGACACAGGCCGTTCAACCCATCGCAGCTGTACAGGTCAGTGACGTCATACGCCCAGTTTCACCTGTTACTTTTGTTTCATGTTGCTTTTTTTATATGTTCAACCAAATGTCTCAAACTCATCATAGATAAATGCTTAAAATGACGTATTTAGGTGTTTGCGGGACTTAGGCTCTTGAATTACTTGCAAGAAATTCAAGAGCCTAAGTCACGCAACAAACAAACAAACAAACAAACAAAAAAAAAAAAAAAAAAAAAAAAAAAAAAAAAAAAAAAAAAGTTCAACCAAATGTCTCAAACTCATCATAGATAAATGTTTAAAATGACGTATTTAGGTGTTTGCGAGACTTAGGCTCTTTAATTACCTGCAAGAAGCCCTCCGACAGTTAGAGATCCCTGGTTTAAACAATCATGCATAAAGATGTTTCTTTATAGGCCACTATAAAAGCTTTTATTACGTGTGTGTTGCTATGTAACGTTATTTGATCTGTTTGTTTCTATGTTTAAATCAGTTCTACTAATCACATTTAAATCACAGCCTGGGTCATGACCCCGTAGATCGCACATGGCAACTCACATGGCAACCGATGTTTAGAGATAGTACGAATACAAGGAGCCGATGTTGAGAGATAGTACGAATACAAGGAACCGATGTTTAGAGATAGTACGAATACAAGGAACCGATGTTTAGATATAGTACGAATACGAAAGTATCAAAGTCAAGCGTCAATAATGTGTTTGTCGCTGGCGTCATACAAATATGCGAGCAATCCGGCTTCCAATAAACGTTTACGTTAGCCGTGCATTGCTGTAACTGAAGATAACTTAAGAGAACAGCTATTGTATTCAAAAATAGAGGATACGTCTGTTTTAAAAAATTTTGACTGAACATCCCACAACGCCGTGTTTAAACACTAATAATTTCACTTCGTTGTACGTTTACCAGATGCAACAATCTTTAGTAGCAAATGAATGGACCACCGTAATAAGTCGAAACTTACTTTCGTGTGTGCTCAAAGTATGCGGCTCTCCATTGAATGCTCTCATTGAATGCACTAGTGAAATGTATCAGCAGTACGTCCTTGTCGATAATATATTGCAAGACCAACAGCTTTGTAGAGTAAACGATGTGCGTGTTGAAAATCTACACTTCTAACGATAGGAAAACGTTTTGCTGAATCCCTTGAAGCGTTGGGTTTTGCTCTTTGGCGTGAAATCAACGATGCCTAACGGGGTAAAGGCGGTTCTCCATTGACCAGGCATTCCCCACTAACATATTCGTTAAGTCTGTGCTTTTCGAATTCGGAAACTTTTCCATGTACAACAACAAAAAATTTAAATTTCTTGACTTTTCTGTCTTCCAAATTTAGCCCATAACCTATCTCCCACAGCCCGTTGCGCAAGAGCTCGTTCCTGTCCAGGCCGTAGCGCCGACATACGCCTATCCCGCTCTGACCGTTAGGTCCATGGACAACCCTCGGAAGGACACCATGTTTAACAAATCAGGTACGTAAATATTTTATGAAATCCAAATATTTTTGTGATTTATAATAATAATAATACTTAAACTGAAATACTTAAATATAATATTTTTTGCGCATTTAAATTTATTCACTTTCCGTAAAGTAATGTAAAAATAACTATGATTGTTTTTAAGAATCCAAACGTATCTAAATAATTTCGGTTCTTTGGAGTTACGTCAGCATAGCTCATTCTTACATATATATAAGAGTGCAAGGAATTGAAGAATTACAATCTCAAAGAAAATATCTAAACTAAAATCGTCATGAGTACAATTGAAAAAGTGTTGCTCCGTAAACACTCTGAATGCGTGGCCACCAACCTTTTTGGCTTTCAGACCCTTTTTGAGAAGCGATTTCTATGGATACGTCCTCAGACTTAGCCTATGTCTTACAATTGAATGGTTCTGTGGTATTTCCTGGAGTGGCCGCGGTGTCCATTAGAAGTTCACATATTAGGAAGCACTGCTCCAAATGAAAATTTAAAAAATCAACGACATCTTGTTATCAAGTTATAAATGTTACAGTTGTTAACGATGTTACAGTTTTTACTGATGTTACAGTTGTTAAAGATGTTACAGTTTTTACTGATGTTACAGTTGTTACTGATGATACAGTTGTTAATGATTTTTTTAAAAAATGAATTTCAGATTTCATGGACATGATGATGCTCCAGAATGCCCAGATGCACCACATGGTCATGCAACAGATGATGTTGCACCAGCTACCCGGTGCCCGCCCCGCTACAATTCCTTTCGCTGAGCAAGCAGCTCCGGTGGCATTGGTAGGCTCTAGGGACTGTCAATTGTGCTTATCATAAGACCATTGGGGCTTGTATGTATGTAGGGTGTGACTGTGGACTGTATGATTCAGAGCGTATGCATTTGTGAATGTGACTGAGCACTTTAGAGTTTCGGTCATGATTAGGGCGTAGAGAGTGACAGCGTAAATATGTGATGTATGATTGAGTACCATAAAACTACTGAATGTTAGTGCGTGGGTAATGATAAGGCTTACGAAAACTCATCCATATATTTGTGGCGGAATATGATTTGGGTTTGAATCGTTTTAAATAATTTTTTTTATGCACAATAACATTTGGGAATTTAAGTTGTTCCAGATAAAATCCATAACACCATTCTAATTAAATACGTAACACCATTCTAATTAAATCCATAACACCATTCTAATTAAATCCATAACACCATCCTAATTAAATCCATAACACCATTCTAATTAAATCCATAACACCATTCTAATTAAATCCATAACACCATTCTAATTAAATCCATAACACCATTCTAATTAAATCCATAACACCATTCTAATTAAATCCATAACACCATTCTAATTAAATCCATAACACCATTCTAATTAAATCCATAACACCGAACTCATTGCAGCACACTAAAATATAGAACATGAAAATACACCTTATAAAAACCGATAGAGCTAGCTCTGTTTTTTTTTCTGCATCCAAACCCTATCTTTAAAAAAAAGTTTGTATGTCCACAGATGAGGCCATCACCCTCTGTATATCACCATCACATTAACAGCCAGCCTAACTTCTCCATGCCACCAATGGACTAGTAAGTATCTATAGAGTATTGAAATGTTAACCCAAACTTGGAGATGTAGAACTATACGCTTTGATCAATCTATTCAAGGCACCTTGTTAAATGTATTCAAGACAGCATGTTGAATGTCTTCAAGACACCTTGTTAAATGTATTTGCAGACAACGTATTCAATCTACTTAATAACATTTAAAAAAACAAACAAAAAAAATATTTTAAAAAAAACAATCATCGTCAAAACTATTTTGAGAAACAATCCTGGAAACAAAATGTGGAAACAAAATGTGGAAACAAAATGTGGAAACAAAATGTGGAAACAAAATGTGGAAACAAAATGTGGAAACAAAATGTGGAAACAAAATGTGGAAACAAAATGTGGAAACAAAAAAAGTTCAATTATATCGTCTCATCCACTGGGGGAAATTTTGACTTAACAGATGGAAATCTATTCAAAATGTTCTTAGTTTAAATAAATTATTTGATATTATACATTTCAATAGTATGCACTGCTTCCATCAAAATCTTGCTCACTCATCATGCTTTAACCAACCACTCTATCAAGTCAAACACCACCACCATCATCCTCACCATCAACGCCCACGCCACCATCCTCACCATCAATGCCCACACCACCCCCACACCAATTCTCACACATACTTTTTTGACTGGCATTTATATATCTGGCCTTTTCTCTTCTTTTCTTGTTACCAGTCGGGGTATGGGTGGTAGTGGAGGCTACTACGGTCGCAGTAAGTATACACATTTTTTTTTCTTTCAATTTCTTTTAAAATATTTGGTTTATCTGGCTTCAGTAGATTCCAATCAGTAGTTTAGGATCGCTATTAGAGATGTGTGTGGAACCCGCAATATAATCATGCGTGTGTAATATGTGAATGTTTCATGTTGCTGGTATCCCCAGATTTCAATCAGTAGTTTAGGATCGCTATTAGAAATGTGTGTGGAACCCGCTATATAATCATGCATGTATTATCTGAATGTTTCATGTTGTTGGTTACAATCAGATTACAATCACAAAGCTGTATTAAGTTAATAGCAAAAATTCTATTTTTGATGGTCATCTTGATTTTACAGTGATATTATAGTATTTGAAAAATTCGCGATTTCAAAAAATAATTTCATGATAAGTTCTCATAGTTTAATAAAGTAAAAGAGGTCAACAAAAGAAAGCTAAATAAAATGGTTTGAAAGGCAGTTACTTTGATTGGTTAATAGTACTGACTAGTTCGTTTTTGCTAATCCTAAAATTCATTGAAAGACGTTTCAGAGTATAAAAATTATGTCAAAATAACAATTCTTGCTCCACAGTATTCACAATTGGTTCTTTACCTTCTTTTTTAAAAACTGCGGCTATTAAAATCATCAACTTTTCTTGAAGTCCAAGCATATTTGTTTCTTAAATTAAATTGTATTTTATTTCAGTCCAAAATTTTCTTTTTATTTTCCAGTCGAATTTTTCATCGCACGTTTCACGTGATTCATCCCAGCCATTCACAGAGGCGAATTCGGCTGTTATATATTTATAAAACAACAACTTAGCACTGTTTAGAAACAGTCCAAATAAATTTTAAATAATGGAGCCATCGTTTATATTTACACAAATGTAAAAAATTTGTAAAGTAATAAACACGAAGAAATGAAAATTTAGTAAAATTGATGGAAAATTAGTAACGGATCCAAAGATAATGACACTTGTATTTTAAAACAAAATTAATATGCGCAGTTCTAATCACTCACGTGTTTAAAAAAAAAAAACACCACATAAATTGAGACTAAATTGAAAAAGAAACACGCCAACAACATCTTTTATTTTTGTTTCGTTTCAGACTACAATAGCACAATATATGATGATGGCTCCAATTATTATCACTACCACTGAGAGGAGGCGAGGACACTATTGGCTGTTACCTAGCAACCGCGACGTAAAACTTCTCTGTGAATGGCTGGAGATGATCACGTGCTTGTTTCTGTACTTCGCCGCAGAACAGAAAACTAACGAACGAAAGCGAAACAGACTTAGTCATGAAAAATATGTTGTGCTTATTGTAAAGTTGACGATTACCTATGTGATTATTTATGATACTTGTGTAAAATGTGATGTAGTTAATGAGAAAAAAAATCTTGTTCATATCTTTTAACAAGATTGTCCACCATAGAGAGGTATATTGGGGTTTAGAGATTAAAGTAGTTTGTATTCATTCTTTAAAAAAAAGCTTCATCACGATTAGCTGTAAATATATTGCCAATGAAATAAATTGTAAGTTCTTTCGAAATGTGGACATGTTCTAGATTAAAGTTACAATGAACCTCTCTTCCCCCAAACTTTTTCCAACTGATATTTTGGTTGGTGATCGCGAACTTCGAACTTCGATCAGACTGTTTGGTCGTTGTTTGCACAAGGTTATGGTAAACCACAATCGAAGTTTCTATTGACTCGATCAAACTTCCTTGATGCCCAAATCTCTGTTCATGAGGCTACAGACACTGAGTAGTCAATGACACGTCTATTCAATGGCAGGATACAGGCATATTTGAAACTAGGACATAATACCTGTAAATTTACGATGTAGTTTAACTAGGGTGAAGTTATGGGCGTTCGGGTGGAGGGGGGTAGGTAAATATTTATCAGCAACAGCAACCATATGGCGAATAAGATTTTGCAAGTCTAGATAGTGCCATCATGCAAGTGCTTCACTTGTATGCAGAAGTGTGTACATAATTTAAGATTGAGGTAAGAAGTTCACCCAAGTGCCTCATATGTGTCCCATCTGTTATTCAAATTGTGACCTGGTTTGTGGGGTAAAACAGTATGTCGACATAATTGGGGATAAGAGATCTGTGATAGTCACCTGTGATATTTGTTATATTTTAAATATGGATTGCTCTTCTTTGATTCAACTTTTTCAATGAATTGAGGAATTGACTTGGTGAAGTTTAAGTTGTGTTTTAATGTATTTGGGTTCTTTTCGCCTTGAGAAGCTGTAATAATTACAATGATTATAACTGCTTCAACCCCCAAAAAGAAATAATTAAAGAAATGTGTGGAGATTTTAATTTAATTTTAGTAATGGATCCAAATATATCGTGTTTTTTTACAGTAACTTACCGTGTCCATTGCCTTAAAACAATAAAAAAAATTATAGCCTTACTCCCTTAAAACTAAATAACGAACTTATTTAAATTTAGATGCAGAAATATAATTTAACTGCACTTTTATTTCTTATTACTAAAACTGTATTTAGTTTCAACGCTTAAATTTACTCCTTAAAAAATATCGTAAAAATAATAGACCAACAAACATCATTGTCATTGGTGTTGAAAAAGACTTTTTTAAGAATTGACACAATCCTGTCTCAATATTAGAATTATTTTTTTTTTCATCCAATTCTCCAATGTCTGTCAGTTTAATAATGTGTAGACTTTAACAACATTAAAAGTTTCTAGACCATGATAAATATGTCAAATTAATTGTATATCTTCCTTTTAACTCGCTATGATAGAAATGCATTTTCAATTGAATCATATTCTTTGATATGCTTTTGAACTTAAAACAAATAAGCTAAAAATATCATAATATGTGTGTACGGAAATTTGTTTGAAAGAAATTTCGTCGACGGAAAATTGATCGACGGAATTTTGATCGAATGGAAATTCGGTTGAATCTTTTTTTCTGTTTACACGTTAAAATTTATTCTTCTGTTTTACTATATAGTATAGTGCGTTCAAAAAGAAATTTGGCAAAAATATTGGCGAAATTTCTTTCAAACGATTTCTGGTAACCCATAATATGATGGCAAATTAAAAAAAAACAACAACTTCTAAATGCAAATCTTGTGATCACCAAAGTTAAAATATATTTCTTTTAAAGTTTTTGCTGCTTCTTCAATTAAACATAAATTATTCAGACTAAAATACTCACTGTGATAGGATTATTATTCATTAAAAGTGTTCTGTCTAAAAATAAAAAAAAGTTTATAAATATTCTTCTTGTTGACGAAAATATATTCCTCTTAAAACTTTCATTAAGACTTTAAATAACAAATTATCATTTCTCTCATTAAGAATTTTATCAAATTAATATTCTTTTTTAAAAATCTCATATCATGTTATATTAAACATTTTATATAAAAAAATTATCTTTGTACAAATGAATTATATTTTAATATTAATTTATAAAATAAAGTGTAGGACTCATTCTGAATTCGATATATTTTTATAACATCAGTTTACAAATAACCATGTCCAAATGATAGGTACACATTTCTTTTAGTTTTCGTTTGCCATCCAGTTGTTCATTATTGCAATTTATTTCATTCGTTTCTTTAATTCAGTAGCTTTGTAGACATTTTATAATTAAAATTATGCAACTCTGCCATGTTAAATTCAAATTTTTTATTTATTTATTTTTTTTAAACGACATTGACCACTTTAACATACTCTTCAATCATGTTTAAATTTATACATTTTCTAATTTAGAGAAATAATTGTTCAATATTATCCCTCTATTTTTTTCAATTGCAAATAGCTTAAAGCAAAAAAAAAAAAAAAAGAAAGGTTATTTTTTAAATTATAAAATATTCGTTTCAATTCTAAAATTAATGTTTATCCCCTTACCAAGAATTGGTATTTTAATCTTTCATATTCTTAAACAACAAATAAATTAAAAATGTTTAAATTTATAGATTTTCTAATTTAGAGAAATAATTGTTCAATATTATCCCTCTATTTTTTTCAATTGAAAATAGCTTAAAGCAAAAAAAAAAAAAATAGTAAGGTTATTTTTTAAATTATAAAATATTCGTTTCAATTCTAAAATTAATGTTTGTCCCCTTACCAAGAATTGGTATTTTAATCGTTCATATTCTTGAACAACAAAGAAATTAAAATTAAAGAAGCCGATTTGTGAAACAATTAATAATGTTTTTATTTAATTTTTAAAAAAGAATTGTTTGATGTTGCTTACATTGTGATAACACATGTCTTGAATGGAAGATTAAAATTAACGTAAGACTTTAATCGTATGGTTAACTTCCTCATACAAAAGTTTTTCAAGCCAACATCAAATCATGGGAAGCCACTATTACTAAGGGGAAGCCACTATTATTAAGGGGAAGTCACCATTATAAAAGCGCAGCCAGAATTCTAATGGTCAATGTTGAGTGGATGGATCGCTCTACTCGGTGGAGTAGGTAGAGATAAAACGCCCGATGCGGAACTTTATTTTTTCCACCCCACATGAAAAAAAGCGCCATGCATAAAGACTACACATAAAAATAAATAATGCAAAATGCATGAAAAAGCCGCTCAAAGATAAGTGCCGCCCGGGGGGGAGGAGGAGGGCGCTGGTGGTTCCAGTGGTCCTCAGAAATTAACGTAGGCATCTATCCAGTGTGAGAAATTTAGGATTATAAAAAAATTAAGAAGGGGCTTGGTAGATAAAAAATATTTTATGGAGATTGCGCATGTACAGAAGGTAGGAAGAAGGGATGAAGAAGGGATGCTCGAATATCAGTTCCATGCCACAATCATTTGGAGATAAGATCACAACTTTTGAAATGTGTAAATTAATACTGGAGCCGAAAATTCCTTGTACTGAATGCTTTTCTTGCTCGAACATCGGACCCATTGTGGTCGAGAGTTTTAAAAAAAACGAAATATATGTGGCGAATTGCAGCAAATCTAAAGACAAATGTTATGTATTTATTATTCAGTTACATAACTTCCGTCTTCAGACTTCTGACAGAGCTCATTATTATAAACGTAGAGATTTGTGTGTGTGTGAGAGAGAGAGAGAGAGAGAGAGTAGATTTAAATATGTCACATCAAAGATCTAAACCTGTACTTCTATTCTATCTCCAGGTGCCAACTATAGGTTATAAAGTAAAATGATTCTTATAACACGAGAATCCCTAGCATAAAGGAAATGTTTTATTATTAAAAAATATAAATGCAATTTAATTATACTGTTGGGCTCCCTAGAATACTGCATATGATAAATACAACTCCAATATGGTGTTAACAATCAGCGTTGATTGTATCTTACAAACACTACACACAAACAGTTTGAAATTCTCCACAAACAAACAAAAATAATAATTATATTTGACTACATAATCTGAAATACCGAGTTCTGCAAATCAGGTAAGACATAGCAGAACTGTCAAGTATCTCACCTTTCGGGGATACAATGCTGGTGATATTAATGGCTGCAATTATTTGACACATGCTGTTATTCCATTTAGGTTTAGGAAGACGTCCCATCAACTACAGAGCGAGATTACCCATGGGAAACAGAGCCCCAGTCGGTAAGAGATACGTTTTCACACGAGAGACTTAGAGGAAGTACTATACCAGCGGTTCTCAACCTGGGGGTCGAACGACCCTAAGACCATCTGAAAACACATTTATGAAGAAGCAATGAAAATAATTTTATGATCGGGGGTCACCACAACATGAGGAACTGTATTAAAGGGTCGCGGCATTAGGAAGGTTGAGAACCACTTTACTATACAAACTCCATCATTTTTAATTGTGATACAAGAGACTTATTAGAAAAAATATACAATACAAACTGCAAAATTTTTTATTCTCCTTGCCACATTATGCAAATATCATACAACAGACCCGAGCAGTTACGTACCCATGGTTAATGCCACCGGGGCAGGCCGAGAAATGTTTCGCCGCCCTTTCACTAAAAGAATTCTGCAATTAACTGAAAGTGTCACCCCTCCATATAAAGAAAAGAAGGACCCCCCCCCCCACTGATTCGCCTTCCTACGCCACTGAGCCCGGACACATCTTAGGACCAATTCAGTTTTGAAGGAATTAACACTTCATTAAGGGGCGTGTTGTGTATGTGTGTGGTGTATGTGTGTGGTGCATGTGTGTGTTGTATGTGTGTGGTGCATGTATGTGGTGCATGTGTGTGGTGCATGTATGTGGTGCATGTGTGTGGTGTATGATTCAAATTAACACTCAACCAGCCTATAGTTTTCCCTGATACAGCCCTTAACATATTTGTTGGTTGTGATTTTTCCCTTAAGACAAATGACCAGACTGCAAAGTACCGCCAAATAATGCCGACCTAACAGTGTGGTTTACTTTTGTTGTCACTCAAATTAAACATGTCTCATACTGAGCTTAAATGAAAATCACAGTCAATAATCTTTCACCACACTTTTTTTTCAAATTTGTTTCGCGGCACACCACTGGAGATGTTATTCAAAATCTGAACAAATATTTCCCAATTATCTGATCCAAGTTGTTGTTTTTTTTTCAGCGGTGATGTAATATTCCTTATCAAAAGTAACTAATTATAAATATTTAAACAATGAAATCGTCATCATATACGGTTTAAATGTTTATATAATTTAACATATCAATTACAACAGCATTAATTAAACTACTTATATGCAAAAATAAACAAGGAATGGACTGCATTTCATACCGTGCTATCGTCTATTTCGCGTTCATGCTCAAGCAAATTATCCACTTAATGTTATCCCTTTAGCCATGCTTAAAAAGTCCAGAGTACGGAAACGGTTATGTCAGGGCGTAGTCTCAATAAAATTTTAAAACGACTTTACAACGGAACTCGAATGAACTGCATGAGAGTGCAACCCTATGTGTAGCGTTTTCTTTCCGAGAACCCGTTTGAGCTCCACCATACAACACTACCATTTATTCCAATGAAAACCCACAGGACATAAAGCAGTTTGAGCTCCACCATACAACACTACCATTTATTCCAATGAAAACCCACAGGACATAAAGCAGTTTGAGCTCCACCATACAACACTACCATTTATTCCAATGAAAACCCACAGGAAATAAAGCAGTTTGAGCTCCACCATACAACACTACCATTTATTCCAATGAAAACCCACAGGAAATAAAGCTGTTGGGAGATATCGTCACATTACTTGCACTGAGGTTTTTTCATAAAATTATCTCTTTTTTTATAGCTGTGAATACGATTCGTAAAAAAATGTGTAAAGGATTTTAAAAAATTACATCCATTTAGCGAGTTATGACGCTTTATGCACCACAGCAAATATCTAATATAGATATACCACAGTTACCAGAAGTAGTAACCAGAAATAACAAAAGAACTTAGATCAATATAAATTAGAAGTTACCATTGCTTTGAAAATTTCCATCTTTGTTTAAAGGCTAACATTCCACATCAAAAATTATTTGTAGTTTATTTTCTGGATAATGTGTTGATCATTTCTTTCAAATTTTCTCTTTCAGTCGTCAGAACAGATAACGTAAGAAAAATTATTTTCCAATTTTTATTTTCTTCTTCAGAATCTTTTATCCATAACCAATAGAGTCATATCATGTTTTGATTCATAACCAAGAGAGTCATATCCTGTTTTTATTCATATACAAGAGAGTCATATTATGGTTTTTATTCATATGCACGAGAGTCATATTATGTTTTGAATAGTCAAAGTACTTTTTTTTAGTAAAATCTGATGACAAAAAAATGTGAAGACCCTCTACAAAAATAGCATGTTTAAAAATTTTACTGAATTTGTGAAGAAGGAAAATATTAATTAATTTGCGAGGAAATTTAGATCATATTATCACAAATATCAAATAAATTGATTTACATGTGTTTTCTAATAAAACCTAATTCTAATATACTCTATGATACGCTATGATATAAATCCGTTGACTGACTGTCCTACTTTGTTTTGTAAACTTGTAGAGAGGAGGGGCTAGACCCAGCAGTGTCTTCCTCTTTGGTATTATCTTAAAAGAGATTGTAGCAGCTTTGCACAGGATTTATCTAAACGTAAGTCCATGATAATGCGGTGGTCCCCCAATGGTAAGTGGTTTTAATGGATGATCTGGTCAAAAATGCATGTCGTATCTTAGACAACCACAGTCCAGGTGACGAAAAGAATAACTATTTTAAAAATATAAGGGTTTTAGGTGTTTTTTTTAAAGTTGGGGATCGCTGCTATCAAAACTCTGGTAATCATGTGTGCAATATGTTGCCCTCGTCATATTCTTGTGCAAGTGTTGACCTATGTCCTATCAGACATTTTAGAAGCTACGTCCCCCCCCCTTTTCAACCCCCCCCCCCCATTTTACGTGAAATTTAGAACTTTAACATGTTTACATCGTAATCTGGTTTTTGTTCTCAGCCTAATGGCAACATCTACCCAGTCATGCAGGACATCATTGGTCCCGGGGCCCAGGACCTGACACAGCTTCTCTACGCCCCAGGGCCGTCGCAGGAGGGACCCAGGGGCAGGGGTCGGGGTCGAGGAGGAGGGGATCGAGATGACCCCCGGGCTCAGCTCATCCAGGTTCTTCAATACGTCATTGAAAACTTGATATACCACATGACTGAAATCATGGTTAGTGTTCCATGTCTTGACGATATTCTATAGCTATTGAAAACTTGATCTACCAGATGACTGAAATCATGGTTAGTGTTCCATGTCTTGGCGATATTCTATAGCTATTGACAACTTGATCTACCAGATGACTGAAATCATGGTTAGTGTTCCATGTCTTGGCGATATTCTATAGCTATTGAAAACTTGATCTACCACATGACTGAAATCATGGCTAGTGTTCCATGTCTTGGCGATATTCTATAGCTATTGAAAACTTGATCTACCAGATGACTGAAATCATGGTTAGTGTTCCATGTCTTGACGAAATTCTATAGCTATTGACAACTTGATCCACCACATGACTGAAATCTTCGCTAGTGTTCCCTGTCTTGACTCTTGACGATATTCTATAGCTTCATGACTTTGTGATTTTAGGTCCTTTCAAAAAAGACCGCCCACTAACATGTTTAATTAGTCTTGGACATCGATAAATGTTGTTCTGTGGTGTAAACTATATCAAAGAATACTTTAAGAGTATTACGCTTACAAAGAATGGGTTGTTTAGACTACTTTACTTATTTAAAGTAGTGTTAAACATAGTGTTAAGCATAGGGTTAAACATAATGTTAAACAACTATATAAGCTATTAAATCAAACTAAATTGAAATATATATATATATATACATTTTCAAACAGCCTAAGACTGGAGTGCTGGGTACACACAACAAATCTGCTGTATTTGAGATGATCAAAAGTGGGAAAAGATTTCCCGATGGTTACTTCTGGCAGATTGAGTTGGTAAGTCAATTTTATAGTCTTATGTATTTATGCGGCAATTAATAGTTCAACCGATGGGGTCATCTAATAAATCCAGATATATTCTGCAAATTGATGTAGTGGTGTAATATAATGTAGCATTTCGTCTTCTTCTGTACTTTGAGGGCCCCACGATCAATGTATTCATCATTCTGGCTTCTATTTCTGCAGAGTGTCACGATATTTATGTGCTTGATTTTGAATCGGATATGTCACTGGTTGCAAGGGCTACTCAGTGAGGGTATCAGGGACTGGGGAGGGGGGTGGAAGGAATGAGGCAACAGACGCAAATATGTCAAGTTTTGTCGTCTCAACTGTTTCTTTTGGAATCTTGTTCCAGTCCCTAATTTTCTTTGACAAGAGGAGCCAAATGAGCCAGGATGAGTTCCTGTTCTTCTTTACCATATGATTCTAGTGTAAAAAAGAATGAATATGTTTTGCAACGTGTATTGAAAAGTATGAGGGAATATTAAATAGTGTGTATTCTGATTATCATCTGTTGCGAATGATATGGTGTAATTTTGTATGCATTTTATGAGGTGTATTTGTGCCATGTCACGAGGCTATTTTTTAATATATAATAATAATAATAATAATAATAAAGTTCATTTCAAAAACACGCTTCATCCCCAAAGGCTCGAAGCGCGGTACAAAGTCAAAAAAAAACAAATCTATAGTTTACCACATTTAAAACAAACGCAACACGACAAAAACTAAGTACAAGCATACAATGGCAAAGTCTTTCTAGCCATTTCAACCATAAGCAACACAGCCATTATGCATTAACTGGAAAATAATGTTGACAATCATCCCAGAATATAGCGTAACGCATGGCGCGTTGTAGCTTATTTTGAATTAAGATATGATGCCAAAATATTGTCATGTATTGTAATATGATGCCAAAATATTGTCATGTATTGTATTATGATGCCAACATATTGTCATGTATTGTAATATGATGCCAACATATTGTCCTGTATTGTAATATGATGCCAACACTATTGTCATCTCTACTCGTTGACAGGACCGACTGCAATTTGACGGCAGTGGCAGGACAGCAAATGTGGGAAATCTAGAGGCCTTCATTCTCATTGTTGGCATCTTCCTTTCCAGGAGTTTTATCACCACGGTAAGATGACCACTGCATGGTTAAGGATCATACGATAATCATGTATTAAGTCAACTAAATGACCATCTGTTGCTAGTGATGCATTGAGCCAGCAGTAAAGTAATTTATCACCAAAAATTAAAGCAAAAAACAATTGTTCTAAAGTAATCCAAAGATTGTTTTACTTTTTAGCACTTGCAACATAAACACATTATTTTTTATATGTTGTACTATATTTGATGTTTTGTACTTTATTTGATGTGTTGCATTTTATTTGATGTGTTGTACTTTATTTGATGTATTGTACTTTATTTGATGTGTTGTAATTTATTTGATGTGTTGTACTTTATTTGATGTGTTGCACTTTATTTGATGTGTTGTACTTTATTTGATGTGTTGTACTTTATTTGAAAGCTATTGATGAAGCCAGTGGACTACGGTCTGTCCAATGACCCACTGACCGACACGGGGGAGCGAAACCTGAAAATGCTGGCCACATGCCTCTTGTTCCTGGTCAGGAGGGTGTCAGTGAGGCGGGAGTCTCCGATGCTGGTAAATTTGATTTGAGGGTGATAAGAGGGTGTCAGGAGAGTGTCAGGAGGGTGTAGGGGGTGTTAGTGGTGTCAGAGGGTGTCAGGAGGGTGTCAGGAGAGTGACAGAAGGTGTCAAGGGGGTTTTAGAAGTGGGTCAAGAGTGTGACAGAAAGGAGTCAGTTGGTTGTCAGGGGTGTCAATTTGTAACATGATGGTGTCAGGGGTGTCAATTTATAGTATGATGGTGTCAGGAGTTTCAATTTGTAACATGATGATGTCTGGGGTGTCAATTTGTAGCATGATGATGTCAGGGATGTACGGAGGTTTTAACTGAGATAGTCATGTATATATGAGTTTGACTTGTGGACTTTAGGAGGATCTTAGCAGGGTGTTATTGGGGCTTAGTGTGATTGCAGTCTTGTAATTCAAAGTTCTAATATGACTTCGAGATCAAAATCTGGAAATGCGCCTGACAAAAGACAAAAACCCAGAAAATTCAACAAGGAACAAACTGGTGTTCCTTTGTTTTTAAAACAAAATTTATTTTATTTATTTATTTGGTATTTGTAGGACATAAAGTAGAACAATTTTTTTTTTAAAGCTGTGTTAATGATACCAAAAATATTCAAAGTAATACGAAATAAAGAACAGATTTTTAAAAAAATAATCTAAAAAGTCCCCCCCTCTGTACAGCTCCAACGATTTTTTTTTTGTTGTTGTTTTATTTCCCAGCCCATGCCAGGTGAGGTGGCCAGGTACGTGTATGCTGACGAGGAGATGAGACCGGTACATCTTAGACTGAGGCGGACGTACGAGTACTGTGAGGTAATGACACACTCAAAGGCTAAACTTGGTTAAATCTTAAACTTAATCTGGCCTCGACTTCGTAATCGTCTGGGAACAGAGTGCACAGATAAACCCGTTACATTGCAAACGATAAATCGGCAAGTCTTTAAGTTTACAATTCGTTGAGAAATTTTAAAATGTAATTTTCAGAGTAGTTGATTGTAAGGAGTAAGTCTACATGCAACAGTTTTAAAATTGTACGTCCGCAATTTTCGTCGGCACTAAAGCCAAATTTTAAATGAGCGCAATTGTTTACAGCTCGTCTTTTGCAAATGAGGCTAGACGACCCTTCATTTTTATTATTTAAAATGTTAAATTATAAAAGCATGTTTTCATTAATAGAATTCGCCCCATCATAATGTAATCCCCTTCTTTAATGTAGTCTGATCATTGAGGGATGAACTTGCAATTCTCAGCTACCCGAGACGAGACCAGAATACTGGAAGACTCGTAAAAAATAATTTAAAAAGAAATATTGAAAAATATTACACCGATCACAACCACATTGATTTATTAAAATTAAATGTGTACTTAAATATCAAGATTTCGACACTTAAATATCAAGATTTTGACACTTAAATATCAAGATTTCGACACTTAAATATCAAGATTTTGACACTTAAATATCAAGATTTCGACACTTAAATATCAAGATTTTGACACTTAAATATCAAGATTTCGACACTTAAATATCAAGATTTTGACACTTAAATATCAAGATTTCGACACTTAAATATCAAGATTTCGACACTTAAATATCAAGATTTCGACACTTAAATATTAAGATTTCGACACTTAAATATCAAGATTTTGACACTTTAAAAAAAAAACAACAACACGTCTTTAACAGCGATTGCAACTATTTAAGTGCCATTTATGCATACAACAAATATGACCTACACCATGTCATTTATAAAGTCAACGCTAATTTCTGTCATGATTTCCTGACCAGAATCTGCTGAGAGAGTGGGGAGCCGAGTACATCAAGCGACTTCGGGAAGCTGTCTCAACGACTACAAAATCTGCTTAACAGTTGGCGACGTCTAGAGAATCTCCTTTGAATTATCTGCCTCTCTTATAAATGTTGGCTTTGGTGGACCCAGAGGTTCCTGTGCAGTATGGTCTCCCCTTCTTTATGCTATCAGATGACACTTGAGCGATTCGTATCGACGTCCAACGCTACGGGACGAATTTTCGTTGTTACTTCCCTTTTCCCATTGACCTTGTTTGTACGGAATGGGAGATAGTTCACTCATAAGACTACTATCGCTTTTAACAGTGTTTATAAAGTGCACATGGCTTCATTATCTTATAAAAAGTTAAATGAATTAAATAGCTTATGACATCGGGTATACAACACTGTGATATGACTTTATAACAATCGTTATACAACTCAAAGACATGACTGCAATGAAGTATAACAACGGTTGTGCTGCAAAACATTGATGTGACTTCAATTACTTACAACAATGACTTAACAACGCAGTGATCTGAATTCAATTAACTATGACATCTCTGTTATAAAACAAAGCACTATGACTTAAATAACTCGATAATTTACGATCGCAAAACTCAATCAAAAGTGTTACGAATTTTTACGATTTCTGTTGTTTTTATGCTAATTAATCTTGATATAATGTAACAAGTGCCTTAAAGAAAACTCGAACACAACAAACACCATCAAAGAAGACAGCAGAAGACTATAGAATGTAGTTTATTTAAACTAAAAAATTATGATGTAATGGAAACAGTGTATCTGCTCCACTGTGTACAAAACTTTACTGCTCATGAATATAAACTTCTGTACAACAACCAGCCATTACATTAACTGCTCATGAATCTAAACTTCTGTACAACAACCAGCCATTACATCAACTGCTCATGAATCTAAACTTCTGTACAACAACCAGCTATTACATCAACTGCTCTTGTAATATGGACTTTGCACAACAACCTGCTATTACATCGACTGCTCATGTAATATGGACATTTTCCCAACAACCAGCCATTACATCAACTGCTCATGTAATATTGACATTTGCCCAACAACCAGCCATTACATCAACTGTTCATGAATATGGAATCTTGCACAACAACCAGCCATTACATCAACTGCTCATGTAATATTGACATTTGCCCAACAACCAGCCATTACATCAACTGTTCATGAATATGGAATCTTGCACAACAACCAGCCATTACATCAACTGCTCATGAAATATTGACATTTGCCCAACAACCAGCCATTACATCAACTGCTCATGTAATATTGACATTTGCCCAACAACCAGCCATTACATCAACTGCTCATGTAATATTGACATTTGCCCAACAACCAGCCATTACATCAACTGCTCATGTAATATTGACATTTGCCCAACAACCAGCCATTACATCAACTGCTCATGTAATATTGACATTTGCCCAACAACCAGTCATTACATCAACTGCTCATGTAATATTGACATTTGCCCAACAACCAGTCATTACATCAACTGCTCATGAAATATGGACATCTGCGCAATAACCAGCCATGAGATAAACTGCTCATGAATAAGAGATTTGCACCACAACAAGCCATTACATTAACTGCTCATGCAATATGGAAATCTGCACCACAACCAGCCATTACATCAACTGCTCGTGTAATATGGAAATCTGCACCACAACCAGCCTCTAAATCAACTGCTCGTGTAATATGGACATCTGCACCACAACCAGCCATTACATCAACTGCTCGTGTAATATGGACATCTGCACCACAACTAGCCATTACATCAACTGCTCGGGTAATATGGACATCTGCCCAACAATCAACCATTACATCAACTGTTCATGAATATGGAATCTTGCACAACAACCAGCCATTACATCAGCTGCTCGTGTAATATGGACATCTGCACCACAACCAGCCATTACATCAGCTGCTCGTGTAATATGGACAAGATTCCCTGCAAGCAAACCCCCCCCCCCCCAAAGCCACCAATATAGTGTATAAAATTATTTTAGTGATATTACTTTTATAAAAGTTTGAAAAATGTTTCATCTTACCCAGTGAGTATTTGAATTGTTGAGAAAAAGTTTCTATTTGAGCTATGTTAACACTTGACTTAACATGTCAAGTATGTAAACATTTGACGTATGTACATTTCCTACCTGTGTAATAGGTGTACATTTCTTATGTGTTTACATGTTTGACAGGTTTGCCTTTCTTATGTGTTTAAAGTTTTATTGTTGTTAACAGATGTTTGTAGCACGTACATTTCAACGAAAAAATGAGCGAAGAAAATCATTTTAAAATGATGTGTTTAGAAGAAAAAGGGCAAAAAAATCATTGGCGGTATTAGAAAGGGAGACAGAGAAGGAGAGGGGAGAGAGAGAAAGAGAGAATGTATTCTGACAACTAACAGAGTTATGTGTGCACTCTAAATGGTTAATAAAAAGGACATCACATCTCATTTACTTGACCTATATCTTAACCGATTCCTATGAAAAACGTTATGTTTATATTTTGTTGTTGTTTAGATAAAAAAAACTTTTATTTATTTTTATCCTTCGTAAATTGACGCACGCAAAATAAATAGTGAAAAATGTTTTGCCAGTATCTACTATCTCACGGTATATTATATCCTTTATAAAATGTTTATTAATTATCATTAATTTTTATATTACGTGTATGCAATTATTTAAATTTTTGTAAGCATCAGAACATTTTTATTGAATTCATGTTCTTATTCACCTATTAAACCTTTTCTCCGCCCCTTCCTCATTACGAAAATTCGCAGTGGACTTACTTTTGTTCTCTTCTGTCCCGTTTTTTTTTTTGCCTGTATTTAATCTCTAACCTACTTATATTCTTTCACATTACTCTTGCTGTCCCCTCACCTACTTATGTTCTATCACATTACTCCTGCTGTCCCCTCACCTACTTATTTTCTGTCACATTCCTCTTTCTGTCCCCTCACCTACTTATGTTCTGTCACATTCCTCTTGCTGTCCTCTCACCTACTAATTTTCTGTCACATTCCTCTTGCTGTCCTCTCAGATACCAAATTTCAGCTAAGTGTTATTTTTATTTAATTCTCTTTCTATAATTGTTCGCTGGCGAAGGCTTCTTTTCGACACGTTTGTTGTTTTGTTGCGTTCTTTTTTTTTTTCTTGTAGTTTTCCCATACTATGTTTCGCTTATTTCTAATATTGAATTCTCAGCCTTACATGGACACAGTCCAGTATGAAAAATTGCATAAGACGTGTAGGGCTGGGAAACCGCATCTTCCATCACTACATTGCTTGAATAGCCACTGAAATTCCTGTCAAATTAATTTTGGCAATATGATTTTTTGTTTTGTTTGCCATTCCTGTTAGAAAAACGTATGGACCTTGAGATCAAAGTCCATAAAATATAAAGCCTTAGACTTATTGTAGCTACGTTTCTACTGACAGCAGTTTACGCTCAACGTTTCTGTCTTCTTACATTAGAAAGCCTCATCGCTTTGATGCCATGGCCATTTTCACGTTAGTCTTCTGACAATTATTGTGTGTTTGGAGATTACATGCCTCCTTCTCACAATCTCAAATATTGTTGTTTTTTTTTCTTCGGCCCACATCAATTTTTTAAACTGCTCTGGACAACATGGAACTCGCGAGAAAGATAGCTTGGAGTTTCATTATTATTTTCAGTATTTGTATGCTTAAAGTGTACAACATAAACCTTCATCAGGCCTCACACTTGCAGACCACCAACCGTGCCTCCCCTTGACGCCCCCTCCGTAGAAAAAGACAGAAAGAGTATAAACTTACATATATGAATCTCCAAGTCTCCACCTATGAGTTCAATAACAGATCCTTTGAGAGGAGGGTGGGATTTATCTAGAGTTCTGTAATGAAAGAAAATTGTTTGCAGCTCGTCCAGCAAAAGGAATTTCTTATATGCAGGGGCGTAGAAAGGGGGTGCGGAGGGGGCGGTCCTCTTTGGACGACACTTCTTTTAATATAGTTTATAAAGAGGGGCGGCATTTTCGGCCAATTGCAGATTAGTTTTTCATAACAGGGGCGCTGAAAAAATTTTTTGCACGCCCCGGGTGACAATAACCCTAGCTACGCCACCGCCCATACGGCATTAAATTTCGAATACAAAATGTGATCTGAGAATGTTTCCATTATTTATTCTACATGTTATTTCATATATTATGCTATTTATATTATGTGATAAATCTGACTTATTATTTCACCGCATGTGTGGCCGGCTTACCGGCTGCTGTACACTCTTGTATATGCTCGCACACATCAGCTTCAATGTGTAAATCTTGTTACTGTAAATTATACCATACAAATGTTACACATTTCATTCATTATTATGTTGCTTTCATAAATAAGACGTTTTGTGAAGTTGTGAGCTGTAACGTAAATAATACCTTTGTGTATAACAGATTAAAGTAAATTTTAAAATAAAATGTTTTTAATGTCTTACTGCTGAACTCTATTGTATACATCAACGCGTATACTGCCCACATCACTAGGAAAATGTTTTAACTGTTTATTTAGATTACATCGCCGACTGTGATAATGTACACTTCATATTTTATGTTTCATTATTTAAAACTTTGAGAATTAAATATATGTATACATGTACACGATGACATGCGTTTCTCCAAATATTTACACTTGTCAAAGTGTGCATGTACGGATGTATGTCTTTTTGCTGGCATCCGTCCGACACAATGTGACGATGGAGTGGGCTTCGGAGGACAAAATCCACATGGCCTGGGATTATTCTTCAAGGATTATAAGCTGGTTCCCAACAGCAAATCGCCTCTCCCCACGCCGCTGGATAACCCAAGGGAATATCATTGGATGATACAGCTTGGCACCAGTGACGTCGCAGGAGTTGTCGGAATGTTTTATTGTACCAATGTTATCCGCCTTTCGGGACTCCATCTCCGGGTTTGATTTCAGAGTTTGCTTCTCTTAGATGAGTTGCCATCCAAGGTTAACGAGTCCCATTCACCCGGGGTGCTGGTGATGTTTTTGCTTGACTTAGCTCAGTTTAGACCACTCGGCCACCCGGCACCCGGATGTATGTCTATAGTTGGCACATTAGATGCCCCCTCCCCCCTCCCCAACGGCCCAGGACTATCGATATTTGTGATCTTTTTTAATTAAAAAAAAATTTACAATACAACAATGTGTAATATAAAAGTTCTATTTGTTGAAATATAACCAGCAACTCGAAAATTGAGTCTGTGATAAACAAATAAAAAAAAAATGCAGGTGATCGGAATTACAATTTAAATTAGAAATTTCGCTGCTTCCACTAAAATAATGCGGAAAAAAATATTAAAAAAAACAGATTATTTTGTAATCTTAATCCAATCCACCATAATGAGACATTAATTTTAACGTCTTATAAAAAAATCTACAGCAATTTTTGAATTTTTAAAGAAATATTTGTTAAAGTTTTTGTTGGGGCTGATAATATCTTTGCCCACCCTGGAAGGCATTAATCTTATCCATGCCACCGCCATAGATACAGTTCTCTTGGCTTTCACCTTAGGTGTTTTTGGCCATCCGTTCACCATGGTTTCAGACTATACACCACTGCGCAGTCATCGGTCAAATAGCTTGTCGCAATTTTCATGGAGTGCAGTGTCACACGGGGTACCCTCTGAGGTCGACTGTTCCCATCTATAGACTGCATGTGCCTGGACTTGTGAGTTGTGTTGTTATGGGGAAATGGCTTGGGTTTAACTCCAGAACGAATGTCATGCCCTGGTGACGACACACCTAACCACAGAGCGGCTTGATTGATCTATCGATCATAAGAACAAATTATAATCAATGCTTAAGCAAAAGCAGATTCATTATATAACAGTAATTTACTGGAAAAAAACACACACTGAGGAAACAGTTACAGCACTATCAAAGCTTTTTATGTGGGATAAAAATCGAGTCTTTTCTTTCTATAGCTTGTCCAAATGATTCCGATGGTCCAAAGTTACTTATTTATTATTGTATAAATACAAGTTTTTTCTTCTAGTTTTGATATTTGAAATAGAAATAAATCCCGAAAATACATTTTTTAATTAACTAAATTAACAGAAAATTAGTTTAAATAATTGAAAATCACATAACCACTTAGTAATGTAGCAAAATAAATGTGTATAACACAACCAGGTCAAGCAGAGCCATCGCTTGATGTTTCGAGGCCCACATTGCATGCAAAGCTGATATTTTAAAAAAAAATAATCATCTCCACATTACAACTTCCCTAACATTTCCGGGGACCCTTGCAGCTGTAAGGGTTTCAGTCCCAACACGATCGCTCTGGCCTGGTTCCGGTGGACATCTGTCCCCCCTCTCCCCCTTAGCGACGCCACTGTCACTGCCCACCCAAAAATCTTCAACTCTCCCCCCCCCCCGAAGAAATCTTCTAAAAGGGAACACGCCTTAAGTTTATAACCAATGCTCTTGGCACCCAATGGTTTCTTTGTCTGAATACTGTATGACGTTAACCTTTCTCTCCACCGGTGACTTCAATTTTGGCTCATTAGAAACTCAACGACTTTGATTTAATGCCAATAATAATATTATGTTTGGGGTCAGAAAATACCTTGGTTTATTTTATGTCAGCCCAATGTTAGGCACAATGTTAGTCACGTCTTATCTTATTGTCAGCCCAATTTTAGGCACAATGTTAGTCACATCTTGTCTCATTGTCAGCCCAATTTTAGGCACAATGTTAGTCGCATCTTGTCTCATTGTCAGCCCAATTTTAGGCACAATGTTAGTCACGTCTTGTCTCATTGTCAGCCCAATGTTAGTCACAGTGTTAGTCACGTCTTGTCTCATTGTCAGCCCAATGTTAGGCACAGTGTTAGTCACATCTTATCTTATTGTCAGCCGGACTGTCAGGCACAATGTTAGTCACGTCTTATCTTATTATCAGTCTGACTGTCAGGCACAACATCTGGCACGTCATATCTCACTGTCAGCCAGACTGCAAGTCATAATATTGTTCTCGACTTGTCAATGTCAGCGCGATTGTCAGGCACACATGGACCCAAAGTCCACTGCCCTTCAAGTTTACCATTATTTTATTACAACTCCAATTCATAATTCTCGAATATGTAGAGCGTTTTTACATTTGTTATTTAATGACTGCCCTAAACATTTGTATTTTTTTTCTTGTGGAATCGATGTTTTCATTTGTTCTTTCTATATTCCTTCAGCCTCAGATGCAGTGGCGACGCTACACCAGGTCCCGCCGGGTCCCAGGACCTGGTAAAAAAACTTGGGACCTGGCAAATGACCTGGTAAATTTTTATTAGTTACTAATATTGTATATGTGCTCATTAAGCGTAAACTACATTACATGTAAGAGAACTTCCATTTTAAATGCCAATGATATGTTTAAATTTTTATCGACAACAAAAGTCAATATAACGTCATAAAATGTAATATATATAAAATTTAAGTTTTTAACTTGTAAGAGGCAATCCATATATTACGTACGCAAAAATATCGGGAATTTCGACCCCCCCCCCCTTTCCCGCCTGTTGCATGGCGTACTTTTTCAGTACCCCCCCCCCCTCCAATAAATAAATTTTATTTTTAATACATTTATTTGGGACCCGCCAAATTTTTTTAAGACCTGCAAGGGACGCACCATGTTAAATTTGATGGCGTCGCCACTGTGCACAACTAAAACCTCAGAGGAAACGGCTGAAAGACAGACCTAGGCTTAAACTTAGATGGATGGATGGTGTGGAAAAAGGTCTACAACAGCTGGGAATCCAAACAGGGAAAAGAAAAGCATCAGTTCGGTCTGTGTGGAAGGAAGTGGTTGGGAACCCTGGCCCAAGTACACCATTTGAAGACGGCTGTTAGAAATAGATAGGTATAACATCATAAGAAATTAATTGTAATGGACATAATGTAATTCTTAAAGAAATATTATTGCTTAAAGTTTTACAAATATTCGCAAAATGAGAGCGTCGGTATGGCGATCCCCTTTAAAGTCTGAGAGCAAAAAAAAAACAATAAAATTACATAAAATGGAGAAAAAAATGTTTTTTGGTTTGGTGAAAATGTCCCCCGAAGATCCACATGTATGTGCACTGTGATACACACTTACACATATGTGCACTGTGATACACACTTACACATATGTGCACTGTGATACACACTTACACNACATCATAGCATTCTAAATTATACATAAAGTAGTACATCATAGCATTCTAAATTATACATAAAGTAGTACATCATAGCATTCTAAATTATACATAAAGTAGTACATCATAGCATTCTAAATTATACATAAAGTAGTACATCATAGCATTCTAAATTATACATAAAGTAGTACATCATAGCATTCTAAATTATACATAAAGTAGTACATCATAGCATTCTAAATTATACATAAAGTAGTACATCATAGCATTCTAAATTATACATAAAGTAGTACATCATAGCATTCTAAATTATACATAAAGTAGTACATCATAGCATTCTAAATTATACATAAAGTAGTACATCATAGCATTCTAAATTATACATAAAGTAGTACATCATAGCATTCTAAATTATACATAAAGTAGTACATCATAGCATTCTAAATTATACATAAAGTAGTACATCATAGCATTCTAAATTATACATAAAGTAGTACATCATAGCATTCTAAATTATACATAAAGTAGTACATCATAGCATTCTAAATTATACATAAAGTAGTACATCATAGCATTCTAAATTATACATAAAGTAGTACATCATAGCATTCTAAATTATACATAAAGTAGTACATCATAGCATTCTAAATTATACATAAAGTAGTACATCATAGCATTCTAAATTATACATAAAGTAGTACATCATAGCATTCTAAATTATACATAAAGTAGTACATCATAGCATTCTAAATTATACATAAAGTAGTACATCATAGCATTCTAAATTATACATAAAGTAGTACATCATAGCATTCTAAATTATACATAAAGTAGTACATCATAGCATTCTAAATTATACATAAAGTAGTACATCATAGCATTCTAAATTATACATTGGAATACGCTTGAAAGAAATGTAACCAATTTCTTGTCCGCAGTTTGAACTTTTCTGTCATGCGCCGTGAAAGGGATTTGAATAGCTCCTTGATGCACTCTCAAACTCCTAGTGTGGTTTAAAAAATTGTTTCTTGTGTTATCGTCCAACTTTGCTAAATATAAAGAAACGGCACAGAACTATGGAAGTGGTCAATTAAGTTTATGTTATGTGACAAGCAGTAGCATAGCAAGGGTTAGTGCTGCCGATGGGGCTGACGAAGGTTTTCGCATCCCACCCCTTCCCTTTCCTACGCCACTGTTGAAAAAGCATAATAAAAACTGTCATCCCTTTGCTAAGGGGTCGTTCGCAAATTACGTCACGCCAAAAATTAGATTTTCAGACCCCCCTTCCCCTTTCATAAAGTGTCACAAATTATATACCCGCCCCCCCCCCCTTTTTAGTATCATGTCAAACCTAAAAAAATTCAAAACATACCATAAAAACTCATAAGTTAACTAAGATTTTATTTAATTCTTTAAAATGTTCCCCACAATGAATTTGGATGTAGTATTATTAGAAAACTGTGACGTACAACGCAAAACAACGAAGTCCTTCCCGAGCCGAATGTAAAATGGCCGCAACAGTTTTTGTATCATTTTTCGATCTGCCCAGAAGATGTGCGCGTCTGAGTTTCTTGGTAGCCTACTTAATAATACCTGAGGCAATTTAGACCTCACATTACTGTTTTTAAGATTATTCGAATAAATATATTTCAAAATTAGAAAATGTTAGATTTTTTTTAAAGTGTGACGTCACAAATGTTTGACTTCCCTCCCCCCTGTCTCAAAGTGTCAAAACATTTCGACCCCCCACCCCCCCCCTCCTTGATCGTGACGTAATTTGCGAACGACCTCTAAGCCAACTCATCGAGTGAAAAAAAAATAATCGACAATTCTTTTGATGTATCTCACTAAACACTTATTCTACATTAAATAGGTGTTGATTCATAATTAAAGTTATCGATTTTATTCAAGTAAGTAAGTTTTGCATTTTGATTTCATATGATTGACTTTTGACATTTTATTTGTGTAATTATGAAACAAATTTGGTATCGCCAACTATTGTTTTGAGAATAATTAAATTGTTATTAAAATGATAAGATAGCAGGGAGCTGAGGATGAACATATGAGTCCAAAGACGGTAATGCCTGAAAACTTTTGAGAACCACTGTTGTTAATTTTTTATTTT
This sequence comes from Lymnaea stagnalis, assembly GCA_964033795.1. Classification (NCBI taxonomy): domain Eukaryota; kingdom Metazoa; phylum Mollusca; class Gastropoda; family Lymnaeidae; genus Lymnaea; species Lymnaea stagnalis. The sequence continues at coordinate 691,926 of CAXITT010000043.1, forward strand.
TTTTTGGGGGGGGGGCGGGGAGGAATGCATAGAAGAAGAACATGGACAGAGAGAACAAATAAAAATAAGATCTGAATTTTTGTTCATGATATGTAGGGCGTGAGACATTAAATATTTTGAGAACTATTGTTGTTAATTTTTTATTTTTTTTTGGGGGGGGGCGGGGAGGAATGCATAGAAGAAGAACATGGACAGAGAGAACAAATAAAAATAAGCTCTGAATTTTTGTTCATGCTATGTAGGGCTTTATACATTAAATGGCTTTATGATTGGGTGACCAAACGTCAGGTAAAAACGAGATTGTTCCGTCTTTTCACGATCGTACCCGGTGTCCTGAAGAAAGTCTCTCGGGACGTCTAAATGTCCCGTTTCTAAAACCAAACACATTTTCAAATCACTCAAACTTCCTAATTTATGATATAACTTCAAGTAATATTTTGGCTGGCTGTGTAGCCAGTGCCAGTAGCGATGTGGGCTCGCTTGATGGCTGCACTATTCCCCCTCGACCACTCTGCCGACGTTGCGTAAAAGACAGTGTCCCTGCCACATTCACTGCAAAATTATTGTTTTCGTTTTTGGTATGTCCCAGAGTTTAAATTAAATTACAAAGTGAAGGTAAATTGAAAAAGATTTCTAGTTCTCAAAATATTTAAAATAGGCATATTTCAATAAACAGTTTCCGGCGGAGGTCCCCCGGACCCCTCTTTAGCTGGAGGGTATCCGCCCAGAGGCGTAGCGAGGGGGGGCAGGGGGGACAGATGTCCCCGTGCGCAAGCTAGTTAGGGGCGACAAAATGTGCTTTGATATTATATTATTGGTAAAAATTATGGGTTTGAGAGTTGAAAAAAGGAAAAGGGGCGCTTTAAAATGGATCTTGTCCCCGGGCGCGAATCTTGTCCCCGGGCACCAAACTCCCTCGCTACGCCTCTGATCCCCCCTAGCCTCCTTGGGTGTATCCCGTTTTTTCTAGTTGATGCTTTGTTCACCCTAGCCTACTGCTATGTCCACTATAACATTTCTATTTATTCAATTTTATGTACACATGTGTACAAGAAATAACCCGCCTACCAATGGCGGTGACATTGACATGTCTGAGCCTATCATAACCAATGGCGGTGACAATGACATGTCTGAACCCATCATAACCAATGGCGGTGACAATGACATGTCTGAACCTATCATAACCTATATTCGGAATGTAGTTTTCCCACGAAATTTGCTTGTTGCTAAAGCAAAAAATACGTTCATATAAATATAAAACATAATTTGTTTTCATTTTTGGAGGTTCAAAATTGTGCCATCCATTCTGTGAGTTGTTGCGCTTTGGGCGCCACGGAACATAACTATAACTAGTTTTAAAAAAAATATATTTATAACGGTAATCAGACACCCCCTTCCCCACCCCGCAACACCAACAAAATGATTTCGCTTCTTAATTTATAATTATATGTTTTTTATTGTAGGCTTCTTGCAATTAGATTCTGTGACAAAGATTTCTGGTGATAACTCGACAGTTCGGGTAAATACTTGGACGGTTACGATGAAACGTGTCAACCCCAGTGTTAGTGTTACTAAATGCGCTAGGTTACATAACTAGGTTAGTGTAAAAGCAATTCAAGTGCAGTCGTCTCCCTTGAAATTCCAAAATAAGTTCTGTCCATTATATTAAGGTCCAAAAAAATATTTAAAAATTCTCACTATCTTTCTCCTTTTTTCTTCGTACTAACGCTGTTAGTTACCCGTTAAAACAGATTTACTTTAATAATGAACGATTGTCCATTCATATCAGTAATTACTATTACCGGTTAGCATTGCTTTCATTGCTAAAACTATAATATTCTATTTATTCAAAAATTTGGTTTACTAGATTGATTTTATGCAATGTATTCATAGAATTGATCAGACGATCTGAACCATCGCTTGATTTCAGGTCCCCCAGATTGGACACAGAGTGTCGTAGTAGTACCAGAGCTGAACAAGGGGTTTCATTGACCTCTCCTATGGATTCGCCAAACTAACCAACAACCATCTGATCAGAGAGAGATCAGGAATCACTGTAACTGTGACTGATGCTGCCCGCTCCGCTGGTCATCCGGAACGACAGAGGTCAGAGGTGAGGCTACAATGATGGCAAGATTACTATTTATATACTGATGTTAAACATTTGTCTAACGTGAAGGAGTAATTTTATTTAAAAAATGTCGATAACATATATAACATTTAGGCCATTTATAAAATTATTTGTTCTGTGGCTTGATTAGGGGGTAGCTGGTCTGAAAAGAGATCTTAAAAGTAATAGTTTTGTGTAAAATTAGTTTCTATATAGCCTTCAAAAGACATGTTACTATTGTTACTGCAGGGCCGGGTGTCCAGCTGACACTCTTTTTAAGCCATAAAATATTTACCAAGCATTTAGTCCTCTGTCTCGTCTCTGTTTATGATATTCTCTGTTACCGTTATACATAATATATATTCATTGGGAGTTTTGCTTTTTTAAAAGTAGTTTTAATTAAGTCAATTAAAAAAAAAGTTATTTATATCTACTAGAGACAGTGGACTGTCAGTGTAAAATTTATAAGAAAAACAGGTTGAGTACCTAGTTAAGTAGGCATGTAACATCAGAATATGAAATAAATTTCAAGCAAATTTTGAATTGTGATTAAAGTTTTTCTAATGATTTTGACAAAAATTAATAAATTCAATTTTTTTTAACAACAACATGGAGAACAATTAATTATATTATATACATGTATTGTATTAAATATTATTTGATGTCTAAAATAACTTATTATATTATATAATATTATATATTGTGTATATTGTTAAACCCTATATGATATATGTTAAAATAAACTTTGAAAAAAAACACACACTTATTTCCAGGTGTACTGGCCAGAGGCTAATAAAAGAGGTCATTGTTCATGTATTGCAGTGGGTTCTACAGATTTTCTTTTGAAACAGAAAGATCAATTCAGCCTAGTAGGTCAACACAGCCAGACCTGGGGATCTACAGATGTTCTTTTGAAACAGAAAGATCGAGTCAGCCTAGTAGGTCAACACAGCCAGACCTGGGGTTCTACAGATGTTCTTTTGAAACAGAAAGATCGATTCAGCCTAGTAGGTCAACACAGCCAGACCTGGGGTTCTACAGATGTTCTTTTGAAACAGAAAGATCGATTCAGCCTAGTAGGTCAACACAGCAAGACCTGGGGTTCTACAGATGTTCTTTTGAAACAGAAAGATCGAGTCAGCCTAGTAGGTCAACACAGCAAGACATGGGGTTCTACAGATGTTCTTTTGAAACAGAAAGATGGCGTCAGCCTAGTAGGTCAACACAGCCAGACCTGGGGTTCTACAGATTTTCTTTTGAAACAGAAACATCGATTCAGCCTAGTAGGTCAACACAGCCAGACCTGGGGTTCTACAGATTTTCTTTTGAAACAGAAACATCGATTCAGCCTAGTAGGTCAACACAGCCAGACCTGGGGTTCTACAGATGTTCTTTTGAAACAGAAAGATCGAGTCAGCCTAGTAGGTCAACACAGCCAGACCTGGGGTTATGACCTCACGAGGAGGCACACCTTATATCAAGACAAAATGGAGAAAAGACTGGATGCAGCAAATCCCTGAAAGGTGAAATTATTTAATAATATCATTTGGCTTTGACTAAATTCGTTTCACTTCTTTTAAACCCTTTTTTAATTGCTTAGTAATAGAAACATACAAATACTGTAAGTTTAATGTTTGTAAAAAATTGTCTATATTGTGTCCTTTGGGACTAAAAAGTTACTATATTTTTTTTTAATGTGATTACAGATAGGTCATTTAATTTTTCTAAGTAGTTGTGTACTAGAAGGAACATTCAATACATAGTACTGTTTTTTGAATTGATATAACATTTTTAAGATGTCAATAAAATCATTAGTCAGAAAAGAAATATTTTTAATTTCATTATGCTTCTATAGATTTGATATGTATGTGGACTTGGATGGTGGAAACATTGGTTCTGGTGCTGATGTTGCTGTCTATTCGAGAGCTGCTGAGTTTTTTGGAAACATTCTGACCAACATTCCCAAGAACAAGTCCCGGCCCTTGCATGTGATGGTCAGCTCTTGTGCACCCAAAGAGCAGAAGCAGGTCTACTACAAGGGGTCAGCAAGTAAGAGAATAAGCAAGAAATAATTGTGCAACAAAGATGGTTTTGTGTACAAGATAAGATTACTAATTTGGTAAAGAAATATTTGATGTGGAATTCATGCTTAGCTGTGTAATTTTTTATGTTATTTAGTTTTCACAAAAGACAGACTTCTTGTTTTTTTGCCTCACTAACAGCAATTCATCCAGCTTTAATCTATTATAGTCATCATAAAATCCTCAACTCTCAGATATGGTAGACTTTTGTCAGCATTTCATGGGATCAATTAGCTGCCTCAACCTTGTTGAAAAAAGCATCCAAACAAAAAAAAAAGAAAGTAACAGAAGACAAATAATGTTTACAATGTTTTATTCTTAATTTATTACAGTATGTAAAAATGCAAACACTCTATATCTAGGTTAGTGGTTTTCCAAAATGTGTAATGCAAAACCCTGAGGGTATGCAGTTGGCCATTTGGGGATATATGGTGAACCGCTTAGGAGTATGCGGTGGACCGCTTGGGGATACGCAAAAATTATATTGCTGATGATATAAAATGTAAAAAGAAATTGATTTTTTTTTCTATCACGTTCAGTTACAAGAGGCTATATTTTAATATTTAGTTGTATATTAACAACTACTTTTATCCAAAAATATATTTCTTAAATAAAAATAAAAAATTTGAACATTGTATTGTTGTATCACAATAAACCATGTTGATAGTTTTATTAATCCCCTCCTTCTCCGCTGTCAACGGTTTCATGGACAAATATATTGCAATTTTTATTTTTTATTGTATTTTCAACAAAATTACCAGAACCATTTTTTAAAATCTTGTAAAAAGAACTTTCTCGTCTTCATGTCGAAAATGAATCAATATTGCAATGAGCTTGATGCAGCTTCTGATTTGAACCCGTTTTAAGAAAACTAGAACCCATGAAATAAGCTCAAGGAAAAATTTAAATTATTATGAGCCACATTGGACCACTTGGAAAGAAGATGAACAAATGTTTTTTTTGTTTTTTTTTAAATGAATAATTATTGCTATTTTATGAAAAGTTACTGGTAACATTTTTTAAAATATTATTTTTTTTAGTTGTAACAAAAAAACATAAATAGAAAATTAAAGACAAGAAATGTCATTAGTTTTATCTGCTTTATTTAATTATTTAGCTAATTTTTTTAAATACTTTTTTTAGGGTTGAGTGGGGGTAGGTAAAGGGCTACTCATAAATGAAAAGTGTCATCAAGGATGTGGGTAGGAAAAAAAGTAAGGAACCACTTTTCTAACCCCATGAGTCATAAGTGAATGAATTTTAGAAATCAAAAGAATGAATAGTAAATTAAGTAATGGATGAATATCATTCTGCCAGAGGTGGATAAAATAGAGTTGAGTAGAGTTTTACAGCAGTAGGTTTTGTTCTTAATAAAAGAAAGTGTATAACTTTGTGGTATTTGTAATTTTCTTTCAGCACCTTTTGGTGGCTTTGATTTATGTGCAGGATACACAATAAACATATCCATCCAAATGAGTGGAGCTATGAACACAATGAATGCTACCAGTATGATGAAATGTGCCCCAATGAGCACAGCCCCACCAAAGTATCAACAGAACACAATGTCTGCTCCCAGTTCCATGAATATGGGCACAATGAACACTCCCCCACCAATGTATCAACAGAACACAATGTATGCTCCCAGTCCTATGAGTATGGGCACAATGAACACTCCCCCACCAATGTATCAACAGAACACAATGTATGCTCCCGGCCCCATGAATATGGACACAATGAACACTCCCCCACCAATGTATCAACAGAACACAATGTCTGCTCCCAGTTCCATGAATATGGGCACAATGAACACTCCCCCACCAATGTATCAACAGAACACAATGTCTGCTCCCAGTTCCATGAATATGGGCACAATGAACACTCCCCCACCAATGTATCAACAGAACACAATGTATGCTCCCAGTTCCATGAATATGGGCACAATGAACACTCCCCCACCAATGTATCAACAACAAGTTGCTGTGAATATAGAGAAATCTTGGGCTGATTTACTATTATTATTGCATCTAAATGATTGTTAAAAATTATTTAACTTTGACATGTTAAGACATTAAATTTCAGGGTCTTATGTATTGCTTAAGTATGACAATAAATCTATTCCATTTAAAATACTCCCTGATTTTAAATCTCTTGTCTTATCCATAGATAAGATGAAGGGGACTAGACTTTTTTTTCACAAATATAGTGTACATTTTTGTTATTAAAAAGTTATATTTTGTTTACATTTCCCTCCAAGGCTCGCACCGGCACATTTGTTTACATTTTTCTTAAATGTAAAGCAATATTTTTATCCCTAAATAACAGCAAGATGTAAAATATTAATTAACTACCCAAAAAAATAAATAAATCCTTGTTTCTTGTTTCAAATAATATATGTTACTGAATATTTTAGTTTTAGAGAGAACTTTCAGAATCTGCTCCTCCATAGACAGAATCCATTGTTACTCCTGGTCCAGCAGACTATATGAATCCAAAATCAAAATAAATTTTTGCTTGATCTTGGAATGAAAAGAGGGAAAAAATATTTTACATGCTCATTATTACTCAGTACAATCAGTAAAAGCACATTAATATTGATATTATATTTCAACAACTTGTGGTTTCTTTCACTTATGGCATCACATTATTAGAAGTAAAGCTTACAAAACTTTTTGTGTTAAATAAAAAATCTATATAACTTATCTATAATTCTCATTTAATGCAACAATTATGAAAGAAAACTATTTAGAAATCACTACTTCTCCTGGATTATTGTTTTAGCCAGTGACCCCCCACACAAATCCTTTTCCATCCCCATTTGAGGTTGCCTCCCATAGACTTGAAACCGGTGCATTACTACAATGTTTCACAGCTTATGGTGGAAATACACCAACCTTTTTTTTTTACCTACATTGCTTTATGAAAAGCAATATTTCAATATTTAGTGGTATATTAAGAACTAATTTTATCTACAAAAATATTGTTCGAGTAAAATTAATGATAAGAAAACTGTATTGTCTTAAAGTCTGATCTTGATAGTTTTTATTTAATTTTTCTTGTCTTGTTAAGTGTTCAAATATTATAATTGCAATGTTTCCTTTTTTGAGATTCTTTTTATTGTACCATTTTTTTTTTACTATTTACCAGCTGTAAAATGAGTAAACTCATCTTATACCTACATTGAACATAAATAAGGTAATAAGCTTAAGTTTATTTATTAAATAAATTTAAATCTATTTTTTTAAAGTCTGATTTTAATTTAAACTAGAATGCATGAAACCAGCTCAAATTTCAAATTAAATTAAAAGCCACATTAGAAGATGAATAGCTGTTATTTTAAAGTTAACTAATAATTATTGTTATCTCATGAAAAGTTAATATGGGATATGGGTAAAAATTTTATTATTATTTTTATTTGTAAAAAAGAAAATGAAATAACTTTAAAAATAGAAAATAAAAGCCTATTAATGTCATTTAATTTATCTCCTTTATTTAATTATTTAGCTAATTTTTAAAATACTTTTTTTTAGAGATGAGTGGGGGGGGGTGTTACTCATAAATGAAAATTCTAATTAAGGGATACTGGCGGATAACAAAATTGTGGGGACCAATGCCTTTGTAAGTTGATCATCCTAAGATGCACATATATCAAACTACATTAAAAAAAAGAAAATGAAATAACTTTAAAAATAGAAAATAAAAGCCTATTAATGTTATTTAATTTATCTCCTTTATTTAATTATTTAGCTAATTTTTAAAATACTTTTTTTTAGAGATGAGTGGGGGGGGGGGTGTTACTCATAAATGAAAATTCTAATTAAGGGATACTGGCGGATAACAAAATTGTGGGGACCAATGCCTTTGTAAGTTGATCATCCTAAGATGCACATATATCAAACTACATTAATATTATTTATTTTTGTTTGTTTTGTTTTGCAGAATTGTTGACGTTTACATATATAAATACATGTAGGCCTATTAACATTTCTAACTTCTAATTTATGTGAAACAAATTCCTCATTACCAGTTAATAGAAAATAGAAACGTGTGTTTTTGAATATTATGTGATGAAGTTGAAACTAGATACATACGAGAAAGTTGGTAAAGAATGCAAACTTATTTAGTGTTGAGCTTTTTTTTTCTCTAAGCGGTTGTATCCAACTTTTTTTTTAAAAGCATATTATTAGTTAGTTATCCATTATCAGGGAAAAGCATGTGAAAATAAAGCAACTAGTAGCTAGTGACTGAACTGTCAACTAACCTTCACATTGTTTTTTTTTTTTTTTTTTTTTTTCATTAAAAAAAAATTAAACAACTTTAAAAAATTAATTTTTTTATAGCTTAATTAATTTTAAAATATTTTTTTTTTTTTTTTTTTTTTGTTTACTTTCTTTTTTTTTTTTTTTTTTTTTTTTTTTTACATTAAACAAAAATTAAACAACTATAAAAAATCAATTCTTTTATAGCTTAATTAATTTTAAAATATCCCACTTTAAAAGTAACAATATTTCACTAAGATTTTCTGTTATAAACATAGTTTCAACACAACTGTTTTACCACCATCTGCTGAGAGTCGTCGCTTCTCTCCCCTTGCTCTTCGTTCATGGAACGACAGTCGCGTGTGTCACAAGCAGTGTGGTGACGGCCCCTGCCGGCTCGGTGTGTTGGTATTTTCGGGAATACATGTGTTGCCGTGTGTTGCGAAAAGTTGTGTCTTTCATTCAAACGTGGATTATCTGCAGCATAACGCACTGAGTTTAAATAAACAAAGAGTAAGGTAGGTCAAGTTGGGTGTTGTGGTGTTATAGCGTTCGATGTTAACGTAAAACTAATTAAAAACATTTACCTGTGCCTGTGCTGTGAATGGTGTGGAAATTAGCAGATGAACTGACCGCTTCAGTGTTTGCTAGCAGACAAATTCCTTTTCGGTGTGCAGCTGTGTTGTAGAGCTAAATATTTTAAGGTGCATTTAAATCTTTTGTAAAGGACTAGCGTTAGTTTTATTTTTATCATATGCTTGAAATATCTTTTAGTGATAGTCTGAGTCAGTCTATGTGTTTAGATGTGTTGCGTTACACTGAACATTTCCTATACTATTAAATTTAAAAAAAAAAAAAAAAGTTTCGCTCTGTTTGGTTGGAGGATTTTTCTTTTTCTCTAACCTTATCCGAATGTGGGTTAAGACCTTCTTGAAGAGGTCCTCTCTTTACCTGTGTGTCCCGAATCGCAACAAAGCTGTCAAACAACCCATAGTCTTGACACACGTGACAATGAAAAGCTTGAAGTTTAAGCTTTTTTTGTATAAGGACCCGACAATTTAATTTGGCAATTCCTTGTTAGACAGTGTAATAACTAATATCCTTTACTTAAAAGTATTTATAGTAATATCTGAGATTACGGGCTTTGACACCATTAAAAAATAAAACTTGATCTGTATCCCACGGTGGATGGAAGAGGAAAGACGGGCGGGCTTGCAAAATATGTCATTTATATAATTGATCAATAGGTGGCCACTCCATTTAAAAACACTACACACTCATACATTAGGCTAATCATTAGGGGCATTAGGGTGACCAAATCATGATTTGGTAATTTGGAAAAAAACGGGACGCTTTCTAGGATGGTTGTTTTGTTTGTTTGTTTGTTTTTGTTTTGTTTTTTTAATGAAATACCCTCCAGTTAAAGAGGGGTCGCGGGCCTCGGCCGGGAACTCTTCATTGATATATGCTCATTTTAACTATGAAATCTAACCTAGATATCTACTTGGGGCAATCAGTCTTTTCCTTATGTTTCACTGATGTGATGTGTTGTTTTATGTCTGAAAGTCCACCATAGCCAGTACTAAAAACATTATTGCAAACTGTGCACTCGACTTCACTTTCATGGCGTCCCTTTTTAATATAGTTCCACTCTTTGGAATACTCCTCCATAAACTTACATTGACGCTTGGGCATCATTATTGTTTACATGAGAAGATAATATAAAATTGAAGAATAAAGTTCAACACCCGTAAAAAGCACCTGTCACTATGACACGAACAGGCCGGTAGGGATCACACACAAGACTAACACATTACAAGTAGCGGTCGTGGAATCAAAATTGTTTTCTGCACAGTTACACCCTTTCCCCTGTGGCCTCAAGTTTCGGGTCTTTTGCTATACAATTACATATAAGATCTATGGCAGGGACACTGGTGGAGAGGGAACGGTGCAGCCATCACGCCAGCCCACATCACTACTGGCACTGGCTACACAGCTAGCCCACATCACTGCTGGCAATGGCTACACAGCTAGCCAAAATATGACTTGAAGTTGAAGTTATATTATAAATTAGGAAGTTTTAGTGATTAGAAAATGTGTTTGGTTTTAAAAAAACGGGACATTTAGGCGTCCCGAGATTGCCGAGAGACTTTTTCGGGACAACGGGTACGATCGTGAAAAAAACCGGGACAATCCCGTTATTTACGGGACGTTTGGTCACCCTATCATATTACATAGCAATGAGTCAACGGGTGGTTATCTTAGCTCCTCCATTCGATGATACTAAAAGGTGACGTTTTTGTTGACATACACATGCTTCTGACAGATGTGGGGCTTACATCATTGTTGATGTGTTTGAATTGGATCTTTGTGTTACAGCTCATCTCAAACTATGGCGCCGAGGGGTATTGCCATTGGGCTCTGTGCTGGGTCCACCCAGTGGAACCTAATTTTAAGGAATAATATCTGGTTAGGTGCACATAATGTTAATGTCATAGTAAGACCTAACCTCACCGCTCCCCCCCCCCCCCCCCACACACAAAACTCGCCAGCCATGAACCAATGTACCAGGTCCGTCGCTCCCTTCTATCCACCAAGTGGACCCCGAGCACTCGTGTTTACCTGTAACAGTTGGACTCGTGTCGTGATCTGCAAATATCGTAACGCAATCGGTACATGTTGGCGTGAATGGAATGATTAACCCGTCAATGCGTTTGTATACATTTATAGAAATGCATGTATCCTTAAATTTTCTTGAAGTTTGTGTTTGTGTCACGGAGGGTGGAGAGAAAATGAGGGGTGGGGCGGGTTAAATTAGTCTTGTGATCCGGATTCAATCTTCATGCCGATTGACACCAAATAATGTAATAGTTTACACCTCCCCTCAAACCACTAGCACATTGAACACTCGAGTACACACGAAGTGACTCTCACAGCGGGGCTCGAGTTTTGATATCTGTCAATATTAACTCGCGGAGACACCGGTTTAAAACCTTTGAGAAAAATCAATGTGTAACACACGCATGGCAAAAGACGTTTAAAAAAAAAAATCAGCCAGTGTTCAGTGAGTGAAGAGCATGTTGGAAGGGGTGGGTACGGGGGCACGGATAACGGCACGTGGCATAATTAAGGTAGCACAGTACAGGTACTGAAATCATTGACTTACTCGGTGGTGAAAAACCCACGGCATGCCGCTATTTCTCCCCCACCCCCAAACTCCTTCTGTGTGTGTGGAAAACAAATTTATAATGACAGCTCCCAAAATAATTTCCTACATAGATACAAGTTATGAAAATGGCTGCTGCTAAAAAAACAAATCTTTCCTACCCTTTAGCTAACTGAACACGTCATGCAATTAATTTAATGAACATGGCATCTGGGCCATAGCTTGAATATTTTTACCATTGGTGACCATATAACCACAATAAATGTATCTAGCGATATAATTTTGTGGTCAGCGGCATTTACACCATGAAGCCCATTTTTTTGTTGTTGAAAATTTTTGTTTTCTTGGCATATTGGAGGCAACAGACACAAAACTTCATGGCAATCAGAAGAGATTTCATGTTGTCAACATAGATTTGAAGAGGGCGACACAAACAGTGGCATACAAGCATACGCTACAAACACTGGATGAAGTCGATGAGGACATCACACATCAGAATATATTGCCACCGATACTTACAGTGACGCTTTAGTATTCGGCGCTATAAGCCCGCCTTTTGGACACAAAAAAGGTAATCGGATAGATTTATGTGTACTCGGATAGGGATTAGGAAAAGTACTAAAGGCGCCTTGGGGATTAATGCTACCATCCTGAAGGCTTATTTGAATCAGCGCTTCTCACGTTAACTTTAAAGGTGGACCTCGGTTGTGTAATCATTCATGGATAGTTAATTCATTAATGTGATATATGCCGTAGAAGGCAACATATCAATACGGTTGATAATAAACGGATTGCTATAAAAGGGGTTAGTGCACGCCACTTCCATGCTGTGTACGAAATTATCGAAATAAGAAACATATATTTCCGTTGTTTAATTAAAGTACTCTAGAGATGATTGTACTTAGATCTGAAAGTATATATGGCGTGTTTTGTCAGCCGTGTGTGTATGCTGTATGGTGTGTGAAGGTCCCTCTAACTCTAAAAAAATCTAAACCAATCACTTACAATGTGCTGCCAATTTTGGTGTCGATAAAATCAGAATCTGTCTCCTTATCGATAAAATCAGAATCTGTCTCCTTATCGATAAAATCAGAATCTGTCTCCTTAAATCCCTCCCCCCCCTCCCCTTCCAACCAACCGCAAACATGTAGGGTCCAGTGATGCTGTTAAAATATATTTGAAAATAAAATAAAGAAACTCATGAATGTATCCAATCTCAATGCTATTCAAACGCACCTTTTCAAACTCCAAGATGACGGTTCCCTAGCGCCTTAGTCGTTCGTAACGCGCCTTGGTTACGGCGTTACTAAAAGCGTCCACATCCCTGTCACTTTAGTTGTGTGTTACGCAAGTGAAGTGCCGTGCAAGGTCGGCTCGGGGATAATTCAGCGGAGCACAACAGGAGGCCTGAGGTTTCCACAGAGCACCTGTTTCATATCAGGCCGCCTGTTTGATCAACCGTGCTGTAAGGATGGGAAGGGGGTGGGGGGGGGGGAGGGAGGTTTGTCCTTACCTTGTTAGCCAACTGAGTTGAGACGCAAATATTTGTCTCATATGTATTTTTTATAATTTTTAAGCGCTTATAACAGTTTAATATATTTTGTTAATGAAATAATTCCCCGCTAACATTCCGCTACATCCTGATAGAGACAATGCCCCCCCCCCCCACTCTCCGTCTCTAAGTCATATTGTTATGCGATCTCATTCACTAAATGTTTTATTGAGTATGTATGTATATATGAAATAAGAATATCGCTTATTTGTTTAGCAGTGAAACAGCAATCCCATAGTTATCACCGTTCACCTTTACCGTTCCTTTACAACATGATATGATTGGGTTATATGCTTTCATCCAATACCATTTTACACTTCCATCTTCTCGACCTTGATATAACCAGATCATTCATTCCAGCAATTATCTTGGTACAACTTATCCACTTTAATTAGACATGGATAATGTTAATTTGCCGTGCTTTCAGTAGTCCACCCAATTGTTTTAATAAAATAGACGACAGCGACTTTTAAGGATAATCCGAAATCTGTTTGTCATAATGTTTTTAAAAAAAACAACATAAAAAAACAAAAACATACATGACGTCCCTGATGCTATGTCGTACTCGGAAAATTATATTTTTTTTGCTCCACTGTTTAACACGGCGTCAAAAACTATACATACAGACATACAGCCTGAATTATCATTTGTGATATTATGTTGGGGTACCTGGATGACCTTACTTGAAGAATCCCTTACGTAACTCTCTCCCCCCCCCCTTCTTTTAACCTGGCCGCGAAAACGAGCCAATAGTTCAGCTATCTTCAACATGTAGAGTGGCCATTCATTAATCTTGTCTAGACGTCGAGTTTAAAAAAAAACAACGAAACCATTTAATTATGACGAAAGGAGATCTTAACTTATCCGGAAGGTCATACTGGCTTTGTTTAAACAATGCATTGCTTGTATCGCAGCAGGTTGAATACACCATTTCATCTCTGAAAAGGCTTCTAAAGCTAACTAGCGTTTATTATTATTAGTGCAACCCAGACACTAACATATTCCCAACAAGCAGACTAAATTCATTGGTAAGGGCCATAATAAAGACTGCAACCCCCCCCCCCCCCCCCCCCCCCCCGTCTTTTATGAAATAATTTAGGAAGATGCCAAGGTGTGGATATGTTTCTCCCGTGCCAATCTTGATCCTGGAATGCGCCAATTATGTACTCGCGCGTTTCCCTGGCAGCAATGGCAATAACATGATCAATCGATGATCAACATTTCAAGTCTATTGACTATCGAATTTTTTTGTACACATGTACACACATGCAAGACGTGTACATGATTAAGTCTAAATGTGTACAAACATGTGACACTTGTACATGATACAGTGTACTTTTGTTTACACATGCGACACTTGTACACGATTAAGTGTAAATTTGTATACACATGCGAGACTTGTACGTGATACAGTAAACATTTGTATAGACTACACATGCAACACTTGTACACGACTCAATGTGCATATAATACCTCCACATGTGCATGTTTGTATCTAAGCAGAGAAGCGGTAACAACATCCATGGACCTTGTTCACGTAATATGTTTATGTGTGCATTATTTGTTTTGTTAGAGCCCAGGATCAGTATCGACATCGATCATTACGTTACCGGTTCGACTCCCCCGCTCACTGCACTGTGGGGGAAAAAAAAAAATTCTAAAAATAATGCTGACCAGCGCCCGCCTTTGATTTCCGGGTTAAGACGTTCAAAGGTGAAACATTGTTAACGGGAACCGTTGAAGTCGAAGTATCCATTTCTTCAACAATGGCCGTCAATCATTAGCTGATCGACTTTATTCATGTCGGATTTCGGACTCGCCCCTGTGGAAGTCGCCTTGTGGCCTCGTCATTAAATACAAACTACTGGTATTGTGAATGGTCACTTTAGATAAAAATGATTATTTGTCTCACCATCATACACCCCCCCCACCCACGCCCACGCCACCCATAGTTATTTGTACACCTTTGCTTATTATTTGTCTCTCTATCTTGGAATTATTTCTGCTCTAACTTGATATTACACCTATTTGTTTTATCCTTTAACAAAGCATGACTGACGTTAGGTGAACACATGTAAAATGTTCATTAAAAAAAAAAAATCAATCTATATTGGATCTAATTGTTCAGAACCAGTTCCTTCTAGACATTCACAAAACGGTCGAGTCCTTTCTAATCAACAGACGTGACTCTAACATGGTTTAGTCCCGCTCGTCATTAGCAAGCAGACGAACAAAAAATCAAAACATCCACAACTACTTCAATTACTACCACTGGCTGTTGTGTTTGGCGAATGCCACCCAGGAGGTGTGGGGAGGTGGTTAGAGTCTTCGATTCTAAACTGGGAGTGGGGATTAGGGGGGGGGTGGGAGTCTGACGAGTTGGCGGAATCAAGTCTTGGCAATCAACGGAATGCTGGGACTGTCTAATTTAGTTTTAGATTTCAGCGTCGCTCCTTTGGGGAGATGGGAGTGTGGGCTAGAGGTTGGGAGTGTGGGCAAGAGGTTGGGAGTGTGGGCAAGAGGTTGGGAGTGTGGGAAACACTTGGATATATATGTAAACAGTTGAAAAAAAGATATAGTTAAAAGTCTACTGCCGTTTATAAATATTCCCAGTAGTTTCAAAATGTACAACATGTATTTGTTTACTCTGGGTAGTTGGGGGTTGTTCAGTCAAGGTTGTGGGTTTTTTCAGTCAAAGTTCCGAGATTGTTTAGTCAAGTTTCTTCTGTCAATGATAAACACAAGTAAAGACAGTTTTAAGCTCAGTTAGTTTACAATAATCCTTTAAATGGTGTCACAAACTCTCTCTGCACTGGGTTATGTCCGCGGTTGAACACAAACTCTCTCTGCACTGGGTTATGTCCGCGGTTGAACACAAACTCTCTCTGCACTGGGTTATGTCCGCGGTTGAACACAAACTCTCTCTGCACTGGGTAATGTCCGCGGTTGAATTTCTAGGTTAATATTAGCACTTAGCACACGCATAATTTGAATCTGAAATCTGCCCTCCCCCAACTCGTCATGGAAGCCCTCGGTGAGACGTTGTATGTGGGTTATTCGCAGTGTTGCCCGGTGCCCTCCTCATTCACCAGTAAATTGAGTGTTGATGAAAAGACGACTCGACGGGGGAAGAGAAAAATTCATCGCTTCCGGGCAAATTGCAACAATTGATTTACTCGGATATTTCAAATCGGTTTCAATTAGTTTCCGTCGGAACTCCTTTTCTCTGGCACCCAGTATCTCCTTGAAACTTGAAACAGACCGGAATCTAATAAAAGAAGGCGTGTTTAGCATAATTTAGTTGTGTTTAGACCAGATGTGCTGAACGCAAATATCATTCATCACACACAATGAAAGATGCGTAGAAAAGATTTCTCAAACAAAAGAAATCGAGTGTTTGTGTTTAGAGAGTATATAAAGAGAATGAGTTAGAGAGAGAGAGAGAGAGAGAGGGGGGAGGGAGATGGAGACAAGAGAAGGAGAGAATGTCAGGGTAAGAATGACATAAGTATTACCATAGTTTTATACTTTAGGTAAAGAAAGTGCAACATGGCTGGAGACAGAGAGCGAGAGAGAAAGAGAGAGATAGATAAGAGGGTTAAATAGAAGTAAAAGAGACACAGAATGTACTTATCGACTAAGAAGAGAGAAGTCAGTAGAGGGATAGTCAAGAAGGAAGCAACTAAAGACATCTCGCGAAAGAAAGAAAAAAAGAAAACAATAGGAGAGACATGTGAGGAGCTACTGACAAGGAAAGTCTTCGATCCAGCAAAATTTCCAATTGAGAACGACTCCCACCCCAACCCCCAAACTCCTTCTCTTTGCCCCACTCCCGCAGAGCCCAATCAGGCCTCACATTTCTGTTACGAGAAGATTTCGTCTGTTCCAGACTCCAGGAGTTCTTTATTTCGCCCACTCTCCCCGCCCCTGGAATCTCCCCGGAGCTTTGCCTTTAGTGGCGGGCCGCACACGGCATCCGAGAATGATCCGCTAATTAAAACCAGTGGCTCAGGTCGATACTCTGCGAACATCGCATTTAAAGTAGGACGACAACATCAGTTAAAATATTTGAAACCAACATATCTTGGAACTATCACGTCTTCCGGGACATTTACAACTGATGATCTCATATGATTGATACTTTACGCCCACGTGTAGTTGCTGTATGACTTAACTTCGAATGGAACATTCTGTGAATTAACCTCTTTAATGAACATTCGTACCCTTGGGAGAAAGACAACATCTTCTGACCGTTTGCCCCTAGCATTTTAAATATTTTTTTTTTACGTAAGTAGATTTAGGAATGTCGACATTAATAGTTCATTATCTTGAAATTTTTAGGATGTTATTTTAGAAATCGTATAGGTATTTACGACATTTTACCTGCCATTAACATTCTACCTCCGGTTCTGCAGCCAAGTCTTGCACTAAACAGATGATTTGAATTGACGATTTCTACAATTTTTTTTTTACGCGCAATCCGTACGTCGGTCTAGTGTGGTTTATGACCAGACACTTTCCATTTTTATGCGCAATCCTTACGTCGGTCTAGTGTGGTTTATGACCAGACACTTTCCATTTTTATGCGCAATGCTTACGTTGGTCTAGTGTGGAACACTTTCCATTTTTATGCGCAATCCTTACGTCGGTCTAGTGTGGTTTATGACCAGACACTTTCCATTTTTATGCGCAATCCTTACGTCGGTCTAGTGTGGTTTATGACCAGACACTTTCCATTTTTTATGCGCAATCCGTACGTCGGTCTAGTGTGGTTTATGACCAGACACTTTCCATTTTTATGCGCAATCCTTACGTCGGTCTAGTGTGGTTTATGACCAGACACTTTCCATTTTTTATGCGCAATCCTTACGTCGGTCTAATGTGGTTTTAATGACCAGACACTTTCCATTTTTTATGCGCAATCCTTACGTCCGTCTAGTGTGGTTTATGACCAGACACTTTCCATTTTTTATGCGCAATCCTTACGTCCGTCTAGTGTGGTTTATCACCAGACACTTTCCATTTTTTTTTCTTTGCACCATTAACCGTCCGGAAAGGTTCATGGACGCCATCTGCCAACACTCTCGAATGAGTCACGTGGTTTGCGTGAAGTCGATTCATTAATCCATCACATTTGTTAATGTGGTGTCCTGATGTGAAGAGACATGACCGATGTATTGATCACAACTGTTGATTTGATGTCCTGATGTGAAGAGACATGACCGATGTATCGATCACAACTGTTGATTTGATGTCCTGATGTGAAGAGACATGACCGATGTATCGATCACAACTGTTGATTTGATGTCCTGATGTGAAGAGACATGACTGATGTATCGATCACAACTGTTGATGTGATGTCCTGATGTGAAGAGACATGGCCGATGTATCGATCACAACTCGAGTTCACTAATAAGTTTATTTTATAGTTTAGATATTTAACCCTCGAGATGATTGATATATTTTCTTATAATGTTTTAAAGTTTTTTTGCAATGTTATTATTTTAAAAAAAACAACATTTGTTGTGTGTCATCTATCTATAGGCTACGTTTTTATAAAAATAGAGTTTTTAAGAGTCAAGCGGTCAGTTCAGCCAGACACGAGTTTTAACACATTTTTTAAAGCATATACGAATGTTGATATTAAAATATATCGTCATGGTAATAATAATAATAATAATCATTAAAAACTCTTTAATCTGACGTTATACATAAAGCCGTGAATTAGTTTGTAACTATACTGACAAGCTATTCAATATTAACTCACTGATGTTGAAGCGAATATATATAGAAAAAAATATTTCGGAACTTCTCACTCTCTCTCTCTATATATATATATCTCTCTCCCCCCCCCCTTTTTTTTTTTAACCTACCAAACATGAGACCCGTTCCTACCCTGCTTAAGAACCCATGGCTTTGCACTCTCTCTATATATATATATCTCTCTCCCCCCCCCTTTTTTTTTTTAACCTACCAAACATGAGACCGGGTCCTACACTGCTTAAGAACCCATGGCTTTGCCGTGTCAGTGTAGACATATTGATCCGTGTACCAGTGAGAGTAACGGAGATGAGCAACTCGTGATCAAATGTATTAACGAGGCCTGCTTGGGGAGGGGGGGGTTGGGGGGCAGTGGTCAAATATGGTAAAGCATTTCCTTGTACAGAGTGTGGGTGACCACTTGCAGGAAACAAATCAGGATCAAGGAGATCGGCGCCCAGTAAGACTTTTGATGGGAATTTATTGGTAAATAACGAACGGGAGTGACCCTGGAGTATAAAGAAAATAACGGGAGTGACCCTGGAGTATAAAGAAAATAACGGGAGTGACCCTGGAGTATAAAGAAAATAGCACTAGCTGGGAGTTTTAGGAGAACAACAAAACAACCTTTTATTTTACTTGTTTGAGAGCAATTTGATCGTAGTGGCTGTACTCCTAGGAGAATAAACTTGTAGGCTTACAGTATTGTTAAATTAATTTATTTCATGAGTTGCAATCACCCATGATTCCAATAAAATGTGAATATAGTGGCGAGCTACCTGCTCATAGAATTTTTTAGCTTTAAAGATCTCATGACATCTTCATCTGATACAAACATGGGGGAGGGTTACTTAAAATGTTTCTTGTTTTTGCTTGATTTTTAAAGTGGTTTTAAATAAAAAAAATACTGAATTCTAAAGCTTTATTCGAGGTCAGAGGAACCCTCCCAAATGTCGACCAAGCCAGAAGTATGAAACACATTATGTACAGTCTTTGGAAGAGGAATCACCTTCGAGACTGCAACTTAAGTCTTACGAATAATACATTTGAACAAAACTGAACAAAAATTGAACAGCATAATAATGATGACTTGACCGCACACAGCTGAACAATTCTTTGTTAAAAATATGGACTGAACTTGTGGATTAAAAAAAAAATAATAAAAGTAAACGCCAGATGGCATATTAGTGAAAACTGCTGGTCATCATCTGCATCCTGGTCTATTTCCAGTCGTCCTGACGAAGTCTTGCCGTTAATCCAAACAGGCAAGGACGAGAGAGTGAGGCTGACGAATTTAGCAAATCTCCCTTTTAGTAAACAAAATACAGCCCAAGTTAAGGCTACTACTCGCGACGAATATTGCTATGGTTTCGCGTCCGAAGAACGATAAATATATATATATATTAAATATATATATATATATATATATATCAGGGAAAACATAATTAGGTAAGCTTCCAGATTAATATCATAGCCACCAGGAAAAAAACAACAAAAAAGAAGGGAAAATAGTCGTCAGAAGACTCGCAGGTTAACGAGGTCATTGGCCTTCATCATGATACTAATAATTTAAAAAAAAAATGCTTTTGTGATTGTGTCAACGAAGCCTTCATTGCAGCCATTGTCGCGTGAGTCTTAGAAGTCAACAAAGTGATTCCAATACCATCTTCTCATTGTTTGCCTGACAGCGCTGACATGGAGTTTGAAATTTGTATCCCTGATATCTGATTGGTCGGTTGTTCCGTAGCAGTGTTTCCGTGTACGGGGTAGCTCTCCCACATCGGCAGGGGAAATAAGCGTGCGTATTGGTATGTGTGTTGGAGTGAGTGTGATGGTGCGTGCATGTGTGCGTGTTGGAGTGAGCGTGTCAGGTAAGGGTAGTGTTGTTAGTCAACATTGTATCAGAGAGTCGGGAAATATAGCCGTGCGTCCATCCCTATAGTTTCTAGAAAGTAGTTATGTACTTGTGGCAGGGTGTGACATGATTTCAAGACGAGCAAAAGTAGCTCTTTTTTTTAGTTCACACGTTAAAATTTTCGTCAAATTTCAAAAAGAAATGTGAAGCAAAAATTTTAACGTAAAAACTGTAAAAAAAAGATTCTTCCCAAAAATTTCCGTTCGATCAAAATAGCGTCGATCAATTTACCGTCGACGATATTTCTTTCGATCAAATTTCCGGAAAGGATAATTTTTAGATATATACACACAAATATATACACATTCTATAACAAAATGTATACTCTACTGCATTATATTAAATAAATTCTACTTTTCAAATTTCTGTTGCAGTCTTCAACCCACAATCAACCACCAGTTTCCTCATTCCGCCCGACAGGTCAAAGGTCAAACAGATGCTAAAAAGACTATGAATTATGTGATTAGCGACCGATGCAGAGAAATGCCGGCGGCAACGACCTGTTAGGTCTAAGAGATTTGGATTTCGAAAAAAAAAAAAAAATCGAATCTCGTTTGCCGTCCGCAATTGGAGGTCACCGTAAGGTCAACTAAATAGATGCGTCATTTCCTCGGACACTGACGAATGATTAATCACGCTTATTATTGATCAGATTATTCTCGTGGGATCAATCAGAGTTATCCTTCGCGCACCTTTTCTCGCATCTGTTTGTATTGCTGGCATGCTCAGCTTGAAGAAAGATTAATTATAGTTCTTTTTTTTTTTGTTGGTGTGTACTGACATCTTGATTTAATTTG
Organism: Lymnaea stagnalis; assembly: GCA_964033795.1. Classification (NCBI taxonomy): domain Eukaryota; kingdom Metazoa; phylum Mollusca; class Gastropoda; family Lymnaeidae; genus Lymnaea; species Lymnaea stagnalis. The sequence continues at coordinate 713,563 of CAXITT010000043.1, forward strand.
AAAAAAAGAAAAACAATGTATTTAAAAAAAAAAAGAAAAGTTAAATGAAATAGCAATGAGAACTTTTCTTTACAAAAAAAAAATGGTCACAAAAGTTTTAAGGTCATTGACAAAGAAAATGTAATCGAAACACGCCATTTCGTGTGTGATTATCTCAAACTTAGGTTAACTTACGTTTTTATCAGGTGTTGTTTGGATACGAATATTTTTGTTTAATATAATATTGACTTTTTGATCCCGTGTCATCTAGTGCAATGGTTTCCATCCTGTGCTCTACGGTGCAACTCTTAGGGCTCCGCGGTGCAACTCTCATGGCTTCGCGGTGCAACTCTTAGGGCTCCGCGGAGCAACTCTCATGGCTTCGCGGTGTAACTCTCGGGGCTTCGCGGTGCAACTCTTAGGGCTCCGCGGAGCAACTCTCATGGCTTCGCGGTGCAATTCTGAGGGCTCCGCGGTGAAACTCTCATGGCTTCGCGGTGCAACTCTTAGGGCTCCGCGGTGCAACTCTCATGGCTTCGCGGTGAAACTCTCATGGCTTCGCGGTACAACTCTTAGGGCTCCGCTGTGCAACTCACATGGCTCCGCTATGCAACTCTTAGGGCTCCGCGGTGCAACTCTCATGGCTTCGCGGTGAAACTCTCATGGCTTCGCGGTACAACTCTTAGGGCTCCGCGGTGCAACTCTCATAGCTTCGCGGTGCAACTCTCAGGACTCCGCTGTGCAACTCACATGGCTCCGCTATGCAACTCTTAGGGCTCCGCGATGTAACTCACATGACTCCCCAGTGCAACTGCCAGGGGCGCCAGGCTATAAAATAATAATAATAACTCGTTAGATATCAGCGTACAAAAAAAAAAATCAAAACAATTTTTAAAAATAGTATTAGTTTTCAGTTACCAATGTATTGGCTCGCCCAAAGCCGATGTTGTAAATAATATATAACACGCATAGGTGCTGATAAGGCGTAAATTTCAATGTCTTAGAGCAGTGGTTCTTAACCTGGGTTCGATCGGACCCTAGGGGTTCGGCGAGTCAGTCTCAGGGGTTCGGCGGAGGTCCATAAAAAAAAACTCAGAAAAAAAATCATATTTTATTTTTCCTATTAAGAAGAGTTTGGTGAATGCGACTACGAAACTGCTGGGGTTCAGTACCTCCAAAAAGGTTAAGGACCACTGTCTTAGAGAAACATAATGACCAATAATGTGACCGACATATAGTTATACTGTCATTTCCGTAGAACCATGGCTTCCAAATAGCATGGTGTGTACAAAGATAAGGAGTACCCAGTATTCTCATGTGTACCTTTTTATATATATTATTGGATGAGTAAATATAATTATGATCACTCCTGCGGTCAATCCTCCTCCTCCTTCTTCCTCTTCATCTTCGATATATTAAGAACCCCCCTCCCCTTTTTGGGTTCTTCTCCGCCCTTAAAAATTCCAGGCATTCTTTAACTGGCACGAGCATGGCCCAAATTAAATCTTAATATTTGGTAGATCCCAGGCTAGGTTTCACACTGTTGCCATTAGTGGATACCAGCCTAGATTTCACACTGTTGCCATTTGTGGATACCAGGCTAGGTTTCACACTGTTGCCATTAGTGGATACCAGCCTAGATTTCACACTGTTGCCATTTGCGGATACCAGGCTAGGTTTCACACTGTTGCCATTTGTGGATACTAGACTAGATTTCACACTGTTGCCATTTGTGGATATCAGCTTAGATTTCACACTGTTGCCACTCAGTTTCCTTGACAACTTGAGAAATACTATAGGCATATAATCTACACAATATGAACCACTTGTACAACAATTGTTAAGGAGCCCCAACATTTGACCCAGTCGGAAGAAAGTTGCATCTCATTTCCTTTACAGCCATCAGCATTCCCATCTTCCTTTGTGAGCAAGTTACTGGGTTAAGCCACGCACAAGGGGGAGATAATATCGTCTGCACTGAGACAATGATGGCGGCTATTTGTTTCCCCTTACTTCCGCTTGTTCGTCTTCAAGTCTGTGGTCTCTACGATCCAATGAAATGATACGAGGCAGACATCAAAGTGTTTTCCTTTCTTCAGATTTCAGGGGCGGGCATTAAAACATACCACTACAAATTATTTTAAACAAACAAGAAATATTTCAGTAATGAAGGATAATGGTTGTTATATTTCTAGCTTTCTTTCACTCGCTCCTCCTCCTTGTGTAATATTACTCTGCCCCCCTCTCTCTCTCTCCTTGATTCGTTTACCACTGTCATTCTCTTTTTATTAAAATAATTTTATTAACCTTCTTAACCTTAAGTATTTATGAATGTGATTATTACAGCGAGAATGTGCCTGTGTTATTTCTTTTGAATCCCAAGTTACCCTCAATGTGCCTATGTTATTTCTTTAGAATCTCAGGTTCCCCTCAATGTGCCTGTGTTATTTCTTTAGAATCCCAGGTTCCCCTCAATGTGCCTGTGTTATTTCTTTAGAATCCCAGGTTTGACTCAATGTTCCTGTGTTATTTCTTTAGAAGCCCAGGTTCCCCTCAATGTGCCTGTGTTATTTCTTTAGAATCTCAGGTTCCCCTCAATGTGCCTGTGTTATTTTTTTAGAATCCCAGGTTTGACTCAATGTGCCTGTGTTATTTCTTTAGAATCCCAGGTTTGACTCAATGTTCCTGTGTTATTTCTTTAGAATCTCAGGTTTCCCTCAATGTGCCTGTGTTATTTCTTTAGAATCCCAGGTTCCCCTCAATGTGCCTGTGTTATTTCTTTAGAATCCCAGGTTTGACTCAATGTGCCTGTTTTTACTTAAGAATCCTTGTTTTCACTAAATATCCCTGTAACATTACTCGAGAATCCCTGGTTTCATTTGATGTTCCCCCGTTCTCCCGACATGTTTACAGCTCGAATGAGATGTCACGTGGCCCTATGGGAAACATGTGACCTCCCCTTCCCATGATCCAGCATGACATATGACGCTACCACCGAAATGTCAGATGTCCGCGACAGTTTCAAACAGCTCATGCCCCAATGACATCGACCAAGTTCCTAGACGAGCCTTGTTTGTCATTCGACTATTTGGTCAGTGGTTGCGCTGCTGTAGTCCACAGTGAGATGACATCATTCATCTGTGGGGTTCTTTGCTCTACAGTTGTTATGGCCAATGACTTTTTGTTCATTATCACATAATCATAGACTGGAATTGAACATTGAGAAACGTAGTGCACTTGCCATCTTTTACCGCACCTCATTTGTTTCTGGATCATCATGCGGCTGACATATAATATCTATATCTATATCTATATCTATCTAAATATATCTATATCTATCGAAATATATCTATATCTATCTAAATATATCTATATCTATCTAAATATATCTATATCTATCTAAATATATCTATATCTATCTAAATATATCTATATCTATCTAAATATATCTATATCTATCGAAATATATCTATATCTATCGAAATATATCTATATCTATCGAAATATATCTATATCTATCTAAATATATCTATATCTATCTAAATATATCTATATCTATCTAAATATATCTATATCTATCGAAATATATCTATATCTATCGAAATATATCTATATCTATCGAAATATATCTATATCTATCTAAATATATCTATATCTATCGAAAAATATCTATATCTATCTAAATATATCTATATCTATCTAAATATATCTATATCTATCGAAATATATCTATATCTATCTAAATATATCTATACCTATCTATATATATCTATATCTATCTAAATATATCTATATCTATCTAAATATATCTATATCTATCTAAATATATCTATATCTATCGAAATATATCTATATCTATCGAAATATATCTATATCTATCAAAATATATCTATATCTATCTAAATATATCTATATCTATCGAAAAATATCTATATCTATCTAAATATATCTATATCTATCTAAATATATCTATATCTATCGAAATATATCTATATCTATCTAAATATATCTATACCTATCTATATATATCTATATCTATCTAAATATATCTATATCTATCGAAATATATCTATATCTATCTAAAAATATCTATATTTATATATATGCATACGGTCTGTTACAATTCAGTATTTTTCAGTCCTTCACTGTGCATCATATGCATACAGCGGGAATAGAATCTACAAATTTAGACGTTTAATTTTATTTTATGAATATGTCTATGAAGGTTGATATAATTGCGGAGCCGTGCAACAGTTTGGGGCGATGGTGTGTGCTTAAAAGTCATAAACTCGACCCTGTTTTAGGCTAAGTGAACACATAAATAAGGATGCGCAAGTGAAATATCCCGCTAAAATTAGAGGACGGTTTGGTGGCGAACATTCCAGGGGAAGTCACACGTGTTCGATAAATTACCGTCCCTGAATTACCCACTTGATTCTCTCCCCGTATTAACGCGTGGAGTGGAGAGTTATCAGCTCCTGTCGGAGATAGGACACCCACACGTGTGCATTTTTATGGTTAAACCGGAACTTCCATGGCTTCTGTTAGAGGAAATTAGACAACACGCCCATTGAAATGTGACTTCTCGCCATTGAAATGTGATGTCTCGCCATGGACAACACGCCCATTGAAATGTGACTTCTCGCCATTGAAATGTGATGTCTCGCCATGGACAACACGCCCATTGAAATGTGACTTCTCGCCATTGAAAATACACCCATTGAAATGTGACTTCTCGCCATGCAAAACACGCCCATTGAAATGTGACTTCTCGCCATTGAAAATACACCCATTGAAATGTGATGTCTCGCCATGGAAAACACGCCCATTGAAATGTGACTTCTCGCCATTAAAAAAAAAACCCATTGAAATGTGACTTCTCGCCATGGAAAACACACCCATTGAAATGTGACTTCTCGCCATTGAAAATACACCCATTGAAATGTGACTTCTCGCCATGGAAAACACGCCCATTGAAATGTGACTTCTCGCCATTAAAAAGACCCCATTGAAATGTGACTTCTTGCCATCGACAACACGCCCATTGAAATGTGACTTCTCGCCAAGGACAACACACCCATTTAAATGTGACTTCTCGCCAGCTCACACTCACACACCCCCTGGCTCAATAGTTGTTTAGTTTTCTGGGCGCGCAATTGTAGATCTAATAAAAATACGAACTCTATAAATTTAAAAACATTTTAATGTGAAGCTCAACAAGACCAGAAATATATTGGACACCAACATCGTGCCGCGCAGTGCATTCACCGGAATTCATTATATGAACAGCGCACTTTGTTATTCTTTGTTTATTTTAATTTTTTCCACTTAAATATTTATTATGTCTACCACATTTACCATCATCCACCAAGACCAATGACACACTGAAATAAAATCAGGACAGCGACCCCGAAATGATATAACTTCGCCCATTCCGTGACCCCCTTCACTTTTATTTTTCCTTTCCCGTTACATCAACTATACGACATTATCACACATGATGGTCACGAGCGCTTTCATCGGGCGCGACCATGACAAGTTGTCAAACAATAACTTGAAGCTGTTGTGAAAGCTCACCCCGACACAGTTCGCGTTGTGTCCGGCCATCATTGCGGACATCCTTTCAACAAGCTCTTGGATCGCACCTTTGAATTGAACTGGACAATTGTGTTAATTTTTTGTCAAAGTAGAAATGTTGAAATATGCTGCGCCGTCCCCTTAGGTTTCAGTTTAAATGTTTTATTTAGAAAAAGTTCTTTCTCTCCCACCCCCAAACCCCCGGGGCCGGTTTCCTTTTCAGGTTTAAGTATCGCCAGTTATTCAACATTCATCTTGGCTGTTACTGATTTATAAGTGGTGAGAAAGAAAAAAAAAACAACATATCTTATTCTGTACACTCTTAGTTCAGATCAATCACTAAATCAAGAGAGAAAAAAAAATGGTTCACCATGAATGATAGAGAATACAAGACATGACTTCTTAGTAGTTCCCTCACCAACATCCTTCACTAGACATCAAACGCTGTGCTGACAGATCTGAGTAGCACGAACGATTGATAAACGAAATAGAAATGTGGGTCTGTCTTGTTGCCAAGCTTTTACCACCACATTCTTCTACAAGCGAAGACTGATGGTAATCTGAAGATTTATTTGTTAGACATTCCAGGTGAATTTGCGTCTCAGAAAGTTGTTGCATCAAGCGTTTCTTACTTGGAGTTTTGTTTCTTTTTTTTCTTAAAATTATACTTTTAATATAACAGTATCTCAGTGACGAGATGTTTGAGTGTTTGATAGACTTAGAGAAAAACAACGGTGGTCCATCGTACACCTACAGTGGTCCCTCGTACATCTACAGTGGTCCCTCGTACATCTACAGTGGTCCCTCGTACATCTACAGTGGCCCCTCGTACATCTACAGTGGTCCCTCATACATCTACATTGGTCCCTCGTACATCTACAGTGGTCCCTCGTACATCTACAGTGGTCCCTCGTACATCGCCGTCAGTCAGTTCCAGACTCCTACGCGATAAGTGAATTTTCGCTAAGTAGGATTCTTTGTCTCATACATCAAATAAATTCGTAGCTAGAGAATAGAAAACCTGTCCACGTCCCTCTAAATACTGTTTTAAACATTATTAGACCCTCTGGGGGTGCTCGAATAAGTAGGCCTTCGGTCCATACGTACAGTAATTTTAATAGTAATACAGAGGTGTATAATTGACTCAGACAGCCGAGCGCCCGTTGTGTTATTTTCTCTATCTCGATCAATGTTTTTCAATAAAGGCATATTATATATGACCCCCCCCCCCCGTGACGTAGTGAAGCCCCTAAAATGGAAGTAAAGCTTTATCGCAGTCCAACACTTTTATTTTTGGAAGTAATGAAAATATCTCCAGATCTACCTTGTTATATATCCTTTCACTCTTCAACTGGTATAATCATGGGAACTTTAAAGAAATCCTTTTTTTGTTGGGGGTGGGTGGGTTGGGGGTACTTTTACTTGTCTACTAAATCAATTTCTGGTACATGTAGGATGATGTTGAACTTTGACCTCTCCATTATTGAGACCAGTTCACACGCTGTTAGAAATCCCTGTAATATCTTAGCATATAATGGCTGTCAAAGATAAGGGCACAGCCATTTGCAACTGGGGAAATGTTTCTGAGGTTTCAGCTCAGGCGTTGACCTTAAATTTATTCGTTACTCCGACCGGAGTCGTCGTAGATGTTATCAAACAACGTGTGGTACGTTAATCTCACCTGAAGCCAGGTAATAATCACCAGGTGCTACACCTGTGGTCTACTTCCTCCCGTTCCCACAGTCGCTGCATTCACAGATCTGAAGTGTCGTAATACCTGGTTATAGTGTATGAATTCATTCACGAGGGCAAACCATTTAACTACCAGAGTGGCGTGGCTGCACCGATTCATGTGTAATACCTGGATATATTGTATGTATTCATTCATGAGGACACATCATTTAACTACCAGTGTGGCGTGGCTGCACCGATTCAGTCGATAGTACTAACAAATGTAAACAAACACGAACTGGCCATCGAACTACAAGACCATGTTTAAAGGAAAAATGCTTGCGATGATAAAAATGTATACAGTTCACATTTAAAACGCACAGGTACGACAATTGTAAATAACAAATATACTGTCTTTTAGGCTCAGAGTTAAAACACAGAGGTACAGCACTTGTAAATAACAAATATACTGTCTTTTAGGCTCAGAGTTAAAACACAGAGGTACAGCACTTGTAAATAACAAATATACTGTCTTTTAGGCTCAGAGTTAAAACACAGAGGTACAGCACTTGTAAATAACAAATATACTGTCTTTTAGGCTCAGAGTCAAAACACAGAGGTACAGCACTTGTAAATAACAAATATACTGTGTCTTTTAGGCTCAGAGTTAAAACACAGAGGTACAGCACTTGTAAATAACAAATATACTGTCTTTTAGTCTCAGAGTCAAAACACAGAGGTACAGCACTTGTAAATAACAAATATACGGTGTCTTTTAGGCACCGGATGTCCGACAAGCTGCACGTCAAACCGTCCCATGCGGCACCGTGACGTTTTACAAATGGAATATTACAATTCTCTTTATTTTCAAACTTTGAAAAAAATCCACACTTTTCACCTGTCAGATCACCTAAGTTAGTTTAGATATATTTTAAAAGTTTGAGATTTGTATATTGATAAATTTGTATCTGCCGTTGAACTTCCTTAAAATCAGTTACTGCGTGTGCTTCAATCCAAACAATTATTTGAGGAATCGTTGTTTACTTTACGAGCTCAGGTTTTTGCCCTCGATCACTGGGCTCGTCTTTTTGCCAACATTTTTAAATAGATTATTACAACACCTGATCTATGATATTTCCTATTGTTTATATAGCTTCTGATATAGTGTATGCGGGTAATACACCTGACAGAATTATTTTAACGTAAGATATAATATGTAGGAAAGCCATATAGTATGTAAAATTTAATATGTTATTTTTTTGCACTGATGAGACATTTGCCGAAACGTTTGAATTTGTATTTTTTTTTATTTTCATAATTAAAGCGTAACATATAACTGTTTTATTCGTACACAGTGTTTGTGTCTCAGAAGTCTGCATCTTTTAAACAGAAGTCTGCATCTTTTAAACAGAAGTCTGCATCTTTTAAACAGAAGTCTGCATCTTTTAAACAGAAGTCTGCATCTTTTAAACAGAAGTCATTTTTAACAAAAAATTACACTATTTACTAAACCCAATCTAGCAGAGGAATGTTTAAATATGAGTTAAACAATTAGAAAACCCTATGAAAGATAACCGCCAGCGAGGACCGATGATGTCAAGTAACAGAGATGCGTGTCATCTCTATTGAGGGTAGCTGGATGTCTTCTATAGGGCTTGTCATTTAATGGCGGAAATCAGTTATTAGAACTGCTGTAATCATCCGGGTACTCGTGTCGGACAAAATGTCAACACTGTTCAGTGCTACTGTGTTAGCGAAGTTTCCCTGAAACTTGTGTACAACTCTATTTTATGAAATAGTTTACACAATTGTTTTTTGTTGTTTTTTTAACTGCTATTTGTGAAATGGGACTTTATTGTGCGTACGGCCACATAAAACAGTGAGTCTAGATACAAGGATCGTCCGAACGATATGCTGAAACACGCTATTAGCTGCCATGTTTTAAGAAATATTTGTCCGACGTTCTAAAAATAGTAACGCTATGACGTTTTCCGGTCTGAGAAATGACAAACCCCATTCGGCCCTGATCTAGTCCGCCCCCCAACCTTGCCCTCAGATCTAACTCCCACCTACACGTAACCCCCGTCATTCAGCTCGTTCTGCCATTAGATCCCATCAGTCGCACTCGGGGATCGCTTACATCCGGAATAGGCCTCTGATTGCCTCGACGATGTGTTTAGTCTACCAGGGTGGATCTCAACTACCGTACCTGAGGGGTACGGGTTCAAGATAAATGCCAGTTTAAGTCTACATTTACTATACGTGCCAGTGACAAACTGCTACATATGCAACATTTAGTGGTAGCCACATTTTAACACAAGCAACAGTACTGCTTGTTTTTTGTGTTTTTTTTTTTGTCTTGCTTTTTTTTTTTTTTTTTTTTTTTTTTGGTGGGGGGGGGGGGATTATTTTTCCTATTTCTTTGTACTAAGTGGTACATCAAAAGGGCGAGACATTCTCTTATTTTTTTCTACTCTTGCGAAAGGTGAGAATAGTTGTTTTGGTCTATGGTACATCAAATACATACAGGTGCGCTGTGCAATCCGTACAGATTTGTACCAGCTTCCTTGAGGTTTAGGTAATTTTTTTTTCTCCCCCTTTCCTCACTGTTCTGTGATGGAGTGTGATCGTTAAGCCAAGTCTAGTCATCCTATTGACTGATCTCTGTCTTCAAAGGTCTTTTCTTAACAAAACTTACTGGGTTTTGTTTAAAACACTAATATAAGAAATTACTAGAAAAGGCAAAATGCAATCCGTACAGATTTGTACCAGCTTCCTTGAGGTTTAGGTAATTTTTTTTTCTCCCCCTTTCCTCACTGTTCTGTGCTGGAGTGTGATCGTTAAGCCTAGTCTAGTCATCCTATTGACTGATCTCTGTCTTCAAAGGTCTTTTCTTAACAAAACTTACTGGGTTTTGTTTAAAACACTAATATAAGAAATTACTAGTAAAGGCAAAAAAAAAAAAAAAAAAAAAAAAAAAAAAAGAAAAAAAAAAAAAAAAAAAAAAAAAAGGTCAGATGTCAATCATACAATGTTTGTCCTCGTGGCTAAGAAGTAAAATCCCCTGCCGCATGTCAACATGTGCCGTCTTTGATCGGGTGATAGTTTGATGAAGATGTCGGTAAAATACATAGCAATGATTATGTAATGGATTTCACACCAAAATGACGTAGATTATATCACGGGGATTATGAGGACACGTACCACTTACTAAACAAATTATGATCCGGTCCGAAAATACAGATTTGATTACAATGTGTATAACATTTTTCTGTAATAGTGAAAAAGTGTCTAAAAGACTGACACTATCCCTTTATGATGGTAGTATCACAATTCGACTCTCCAACAAACATGGTCAAGTATTTCTGTCCAGCTTTGCCCTCTAACTAATAAGTTGAGATAACAATAAGGACTCGCTGTTTCGGTAAATGGCTATTAAGAAGTTTTTAGCATTTATTTTAACTACTCTATTGCTCTTATTATCTTTTCGCTTACCAATGGCATTGTGAAGCCTGATTATAAAGATATGACATCGGGAATCTTTATTATAAAGATTTGGTATTGTGGATCCTGAATAGTAAGATATGGCATTGTGGATTCTAATTATAAAGATATGGCATTGTGGATCCTAATTATAAAGATATGGCATTGTTGATCCTAATTATAAAGATATGGCATTGTGGATTCTAATTATAAAGATATGGCATGGTGAATCCTAATTATAAAGACATGGCATTGTGGATCCTAATTATAAAGATCATATTTAACAATCCAAAATGAATCTCCCCCCCCCCCCCCCAAATCGATTGCTCGTATTCTTTTAAAAGAGAGTGTGCACTTTGTTGTCTTCCTAAGACCAATCATAGTATTCATGTATCCTCACAAGGTCCGGGATTCTCCTGTCGACTTGTCACCTTGTCTCACCTCCACCATTGTTCCCTCGCCGTTCTGACCCTATCCTCGACCTTTCATTGTTTCACACGAGGGCCTTCCATTCTTCACCCTCTCCCGCTGATGAGGTTACGAACGGAGCTTGAAGATAATAATATGCTCGTCTTGTCAAGTCTCCAACAGCTCTGCATCGGTGTTGTAGTAATTGGATGTAGTGCGTCATAAATGGTAAGATGTTGGTAGCTATGAAGGATTTGTGAAATGTTTTTGAAAAATCCTGAGATTTGTGTAGAAACTCGATTTGGGGAATTTTTTAGTGAATGCCTTGATCCGGAGTTCCAGGTTGGAGTTTTCCCTTTGACCAGCCACACAAATAAAATAATTATAAAAAAACAACAACAAAAAAACAAAAACAACAACAACACAAAAACCCACATGATTTTGCGCTGCGGCTAAGTCGGCCCTGAAGTTCAATAAGTTCGTATTGGTGCACGAAAATGAACGCCTTTCCTGTGCGCGGTGCGCAGATAGCTTTGGTCATTGCAAGAAAACACTGTGTTGAGTGTTAATTTACTTGACGTCTGTCTGAAAGTTGTGAAAAGTATCATTGTTGAATAATCGTCCCTAAATCAAACGGGGTGGCCAACATTTCTAAATGGCCTCAGCTGTAGCCAATAAAAGGTAAAAAGTACTCTTATATCAAATAAGAGTAAATATCACCCAAGGAACTTGTTTTTCAGATCCAGACTCATTTCCCAGATGTCGGGTTATCCGCAGTACACTCCAACTCCAGACAGTTACGTCACACGTTAATGGTAAATGTGTGTGGCGCTCTGTTGCTGTGGTGCACAATGCGGATTAATCCCGGCCTGCGAATTTATGACAAATTCAGATTTTCTTGGACTTTTCACAATGTTTTAGTTGTTAGGATATTGAAGTCTCCCTGCCTGGACCTTGACTCTTGGCCTGACCATATCGTAAATCCTACCAAAGCTCGTTTTTCATTTAGACATATTGCTACAAATAAATTTAATATAATTTATTTATTTTGGTAAAGTAGGTAAAATAATTTCATTAGGCTTTCAGTAAGTTTCTAATTTTTTTTCTGATAGTCTCCTCTCTTTTAATCAAGTTTTGCTTAACTCTGATGGTCTCCTTTCTTTCAATCAAGTTTTGCTTAACTCTGATGGTGTCCTTTCTTTTAATCAAGTTTTGCTTAACTCTGATGGTCTCCTTTCTTTTAATCAAGTTTTGCTTAACTCTGATGGTGTCCTTTCTTTTAATCAAGTTTTGCTTAACTCTGATGGCGTCCTTTCTTTTAATCAAGTTTTCTTAACTCTAATGGTCTCCTTTCTTTTAATCAAGTTTTTCTTAACTCTGATGGTGTCCTTTCTTTTAATCAAGTTTTTTTTAAATCTGATGTCCTTTCTTTTATTTTGTACGACCTGTCAGAATTTATCAACACCCCCATCCCCCTGAGGTGTTGGCACTTTGCCTCCCACACCCCCAGAGCTATTGCCACCAGGCTGCTCCCCAGAGCTCCTCCAATCAGCTGCCACACGTTAGTAAATATCGGCACCTAGTTTACCCCAGGGAAGGTACTGAGTACGGGTGTCTGTACCCCAGTTGAAAGGTTCACGGAGCTGTCTTCTCTTCTCAGATGTTCGTGACGGGATCTCAAACTGTTATAACTTGATCTCAAGAAATCGCACTTATTTGATCGTTTCAGTGGCTCAAGTTTGCCACTTTTATTTGCATGAGGGTTTGCGTTCAGGAAACCAATAAACATGATTTTTTTATAACCAAAAATAAATAAATCTTAAACAATATATTGATAATCAGATACTTCATCATCACTATCTATATCTGCTCTTCCGTCTTTGCGCTAGTGATCTCGTTACATCGTTTCGAAACTGAACTTAGGCACACTGCCACGTCTGTAGCCTCATATCATCATGACCACTACGACCAATGGCCTGGCTTTCGTCTGCTCATTGACCATCACGTGATTCATGATAACACCATTTTCTTAATCCGTACTTTGTTTATAAAGAGGCATTACATCATCCCAAACATCCAGGGACGGTTTTAGAGCGCCCCCCCCCCCCCCCCCCCCAAACATGGTGTTAATGGCGTGGGATATTTATGATTCATGATAACACCATTTTCTTAATCCGTACTTTGTTTATAAAGAGGCATTACATCATCCCCAACACCCAGGGACGGTTTTAGAGCGCCCCCCGCCCCCCCCCCCCAAACATGGTGTTAATGGCGTGGGATATTTGCTGAGAACCCAGAATTTGACTATTTCAAAGAAATACGATACAAAGTATACAACAACCATCAAGTCGCCATCATCACCACGCCATCATCACCACGCCATCATCACCAACAAAACCGCCATCATCACCAACATAACCACCCGTGTAAGAACAACACCTCTGGATCCGTTCACTAATCAACATCGGGTCACCGTCTACGTTTAACTCTGGCACCTTTTTGCCCCGGAACACCTTGTTATCATTAAGCCCCACCCCCCACCCCCACTTTTTTTTCTCTCTCCATTTTTTACCTGGTTTACCTTTGAATAACTCACTAGACAGGTAACATCGGAAACGGCGAGCCTCTTAACTTAACTTTCTCACGGCACCGAGCCGGGGTCTACGGGCCTGGTGTCCAGACCAATTCTCATCACTTGGGGGGCAGCAACACGAGCCGGTCTCCATTATTCATGTTTAGACTCACCACGAGGGTGAAGTCCATCCGACGGTGTGGGTTAAAAGAACCACAACCAACCGTAAAGAGATTCACTCTCATTCAGTAGAGCTGTGTTGTTTCCAAGAGGATGTATACAACTTTGGGTTGCGTGGCTGCCATTTTACTCATTCAGTGGATTCATATTTCGCCGTGTTAAGCTCTCAAGCATCTCCGGGGATTATTGTGTCAACTACCGCCGACAAGAGAGATGTTCAATGCTCATTAACAACATGTTTGGTCAGCATAAAGTGAACAGTTAACCATTTTTTGACAGTTCATTTTCATAGTGTCTCAAGATATAAATATTAGTTAATGGTTCTGTACGCGAGGCGTCATGCGTCATGAACTGACAATCATCTCATTGATGTACACGTTTAAAAGTAGGAATATCCACACACAATGACAAGGTGGGTCAAAGGAGCACTTATACTTGCTATAGCACAAGGGGGGTCAAAGGAGCACCTGTACTGGTTATAGCACAAGGTGGGTCAAAGGAGCACCTAAACTGGCCATAGCACAAGGGGGGTCAAAGGAGCACCTGTACTGGCTATAGCACAAGGTGGGTCAAAGGAGCACCTATACTGGCTATAGCACAAGGTGGGTCAAAGGAGCACCTATACTGGCTATAGCACAAGGTGGTCAAAGGAGCACCTAAACTGGCCATAGCACAAGGGGGGTGAACTGAGCACCTATACTGGCTATAGCACAAGATGGGTCTCAAAAAGGAGCAGCTAAACTGGCTACAGCGCAAGGTGGGTCAAAGGAGCACCTGTACTGGTTATAGCGAATTGTGCTGCTAGTATTTATATTGTTATAACTATTTAATTTAAATTTGCATTAACAGCAACATTTGCAACACGCTGCACACAAAATTTAACAGACATTGGCTGTTTCCTTATCGACTTTTCTCTGCGCTGTTCTCTACTCATTCTTCTTCGCCTGTTCCTGAACTTTTCGCCTCTCTCTCCCCGAATCCCTATGTCCCAATTTATCCCACTCATCCTGGCGTCTCTCCCCAACGATCGCTACGCTGTACCCCCCCCCCCCCCCCCCCCCCCCCCCCACCCCCCCCCCCCCTCCCCCCCGTTTGATGCATGAGCGGCCGGGCAAAGGTCAACTGATAACAAATCACAATCTGTTCCTGTGAGCAGGCGGCTCTCTTTACCGCTCTCCCTGGGCCGGGCAGAGGCCCGTGGGTTTTGAGTGCTGCTATAAAATACTTACACTGCCCCACGTGACTGATAGAGTCGTGCACTGAAGTAAAGGTCTCCCGGTATTTAAACAATGCATTGATGAAATTTGTAGTGATAACATGCGTGGGATGAGCGACGTGAGTAATTTAAGTACCACTGTGTCAGTGTGAGATTCCCTCAGTGCGATTATTCAGAACGTGTAAAACATGGCTTGATATGAAAGATGCTGGTAATTTCGAGATAGGAACCATGCCTGACACGTGCTGTTGTCGTATAATGACTTCTAAAAGTAAGCGATGAAAAAGCACATTTTGACACTGTCATATACAACAGTGGCATATTGGGGACATTTTATGACTGTCATATACAACAAGACTATGCTGCTGACATTTTATAACTGTCATATGCATGGGCATTTTGCTGAATTTTCGCTGACATCTTAGGACTGTCATGTGCAGGGACTTGTTGCTGACATTTTATGACTGTCATATGCAGGGACTTGTTGCTGACAATCTATGGCTGTCATATACAAGGACATATGGTAGACAATTTATGACTGTCATATACAGGTACATGCTGCTGACAATTTATGACTATCATATACAGGGACATATGGTAGATATTTTATATCGATGTTTTATTTCCCAAAACAATGTTCCGACCAGGTTAAATGTTATCTATCATCTACTGGTAGCCGACTCCAGCTCCGGCATTGCGTCACGCTAGTGTTGCATCATGTACAGCGGATGCCTGGCGATACATTATCCACTATCCAAAATGTCCACAAAATCACAATGCATTATTGTTGTCGTTATTCTTTAACCATGTTTACACCGCTACCTCGTGCCGATCAATCGGAGATCAGTTTATCTCTTACGTCACGGAGAGGTAAAACGGTATGTTCTTAAAATTCAACCCTGTTGAGCCTTGTTTCTGGCTTATGATTGACATATCCACTCGCTCCTGCAGCATTCCCTCACACTATTCGACCATAACAGATATGCATTGACTTGACTGCTATAACTGTTGCAGTTCCCCCCCCCCCCAAACCAACCATCCCAACCACCAAAAACCCCCCCCCCCCCCCCCCC
>CAXITT010000043.1:732217-744143 GCA_964033795.1 Lymnaea stagnalis
TAAACGATCTTTAAGAACAAATAAAGCGATCATTAACAAAAACTAGACGATCTTTAACAACAAACTAATGCGATCTTTAAGAACAAACTAAACGATCTTTAACAACAAACCAGGCGATCTTTATGAACAAACTAAACGATCTTTAACGACAAACTAAACGATCTTTAACGACAAACTAAACAATCTTTAACAACAAACTAAACGATCTTTAAAACAAACTAAACGATCTTTAACAAAAAACTAAACGATCTTTAACAACAAACTAAACGATCTTTAACAACAAAGTAAACGATCTTTAACAAAAAACTAAACGATCTTTAACAACAAACTAAACGATCTTTAACAACAAAGTAAACGATCTTTAACAACAAACTAAACGATCTTTTACAACAAACTAAACGATCTTTAACAACAAATTAAACGATCTTTAAGAACAAACTAAAGATCTTTAAGAACAAACTAAACGATCTTTAACCCTCTATTACACAACAACTAAAACGATCTCTAACAACAAACTAAACGATCTTTAACAACAAACTAAAGATCTTTAAGAACAAACTAAACGATCTTTAACAACAAACTAAACGATCTTAAACAACAAACTAAACGATCTTTAACAACAAACTAAGCTTTCTTTAAGAACAAATTAAGTGATCTTTAAGATTAAACTAAATTAAGCGATATTTTAGAACAATCTAAGCGATTTTATGAACAAACTCACCGATCTTTGACAACAAACTAAACGATCTTTAACAACAAACTAAATGATCTTTAACAACCAACTAAGCTTTCTTTAAGAACAAATTAAGTGATCTTTAAGATTAAACTAAGCGACATTTTAGAACAATCTAAGCAATCTTTATGAACAAACTCACCGATCTTTAACAACAAACTAAGAGATCTTTAACAACAAACTAAGCGATCTTTAACAACAAACTAAGCAATCTTTAACAACAAACTAAGCGATCTTTAACAACAAACTAAGCGATCTTTAACAACAAAACTAAGCGATCTTTAACAACAAACTTAGCGATCTTTAACAACAAACTAAGCGATCTTTAACAACAAACTAAGCGATCTTTAAGAACAAATTAAGTGATCTTTTAGAACCACATTTTTTAGAGACCCGGTTTCAAAAAAATAATATTTTGCATTATCTGCCAAATTTTCTCCTACCATACAAATTTGAAAAAAAATTGTAAAGCAATTTAAATTAGTTTTATATTAAAATGGTAAAATCCAAAGTATTCATTAGATCAAGGGTATCAAACTCAAATTATGGGGGGAGGGGGGCGCAAGAGGTAGTGTCTGAATGAGAGTGGGCCGCATCAAGTAATCCACAAAAAAGCGATTATAACTGTTACAATCTGGTCAACCTTTAAAAATAACAAAAAAAATCATTAAGGGTTCTCAAGAACTAGGATTCACTTTCATTCACCTACTCACTGTTGCCAGAGAGCTGGCATACAAAAATATATAGAGACATTAAAAAAAAAATCAGAATTAGATTAGTCGGTGAGATTCGACTGAAACCGTCGCTGAGAGTCACGTTATGGATATGAGAATGGGGGGAACGGGCCGGCGCATTTACACTAAACTTTTCTGTCATGTAGCGGGCCGCAAAATATCGTCTTGCGGGTCACAAATGGCTCGCTGGCCGCGAGTTTGAGAACCCTAAATTAGATTTTTATTTATTAATATTTACGATTATCTCATTTTTCGATGTAAGCAGAATGTATGCGGGAACGAATTTCAAAATATCTTAATATTTCATTTTCGGTTTCGGCTTCGGTTTCGGCCGAAATTCATTTTTAACTTTCGGTCTTTTTTCGGTTTCGGCCGAAAGTCATTTTTAAACATTCGGCCTTTTTTCGGTTTCGGCCCAAAGTCATTTTAAACTTTCGGCCTATTTTCGGCTTCGGCCGAAATCAGAAAATCACTTTCGGTCGGTCTCTAGACCCAATGCCGTATAAAGTATTTGTGCTGATGCTATGTTAACGATCAAATCAACGAAAGTCTATCTTGTTAACGGGTATACTGGTTTTCAAAAGCTAAACGATATAGACACCAGTTGTCAACAATAGAGACAACTGTTGTCAAAACTGTGGACCACTTGTCATTTTGCGCCAAATTGCTTCAGGAAAAGAAAAAAAACAACACAAACAAACAAACGACTAATTAAAGTGTACTGTGTCACAGTTCTATGTGTTTCATGATTCACAATCCAATGAATATTTTAATTATACATATAGATATCTTGTAGCAGTGTCTGGTCGTGTGGGCTTAACGTGGGGCCACACTGAAGAGCAGTATGTAGAACATATCTCCGCGGGACTCTTCACATTCCTTCCAGGTTCCATGGAATTACTAAAAATCACCTCTTATTCCCAGGGAGTCACAAGTAATCACCGAAGTCGCCCATATGAATTCGAGGGTTCGCATTAGTTTGATTCAAGCTCATACTATCTGACCACAGGTAGCGTAGTGTGGCATGCTTTACGACACATGACGCGTTTTAAATGGCGTGGTCAAGCGGTGCTTGACTGTATCGTTGGGAAAAATGTGTTTCCACACATTTCAATACTGTAATCACAACAACAGAAAATGCGAGATTGGTCGTCTGCCCTGCCTAGCCGGGATTTAAATGCCAAAGGGAATTTTGTTTATAAATATAAAGTCTCTAACTGAATGTGGTCGTGTAGTTTATCTGATTGGAGCAAACATATGTGGGGACCTCTGATTTTTGGGGATAGAACCCTAGGAATAAATCTCGTTTTATTGCATCCATGATATCAGGAATGCGGCTAATGTTAGCGAGGGCGAGGAAAGTGTAGCAGAAATATAAGGAGTTATAGAGAAAAGGAAGAACACAAGACTTGAAGGGATGTAGAGTTGTTGGGGGGGGNCTGCTATTCTCAGGTAAGTGATATTGTATCTGTGGAGAGAGAGAGAGAGAGAGAGAGAGAGAGAGAGAGAGAGAGAGAGAGAGAGAGTGGAGGGGGGAGAAAGAGAGAAGAGAGTCAAACTGTCATTTGCCCATACATTGTACGTAAACACAAGGGTTAACGCCAAATTGCAAATAGTGATACATGGCATGAGCCAGTTTACACCGGGCGACCCTAAACACACCTGACGAACACCTTGATATCTGCCTCTGTTATCTAAAAAAAATTACATTCCTAATCCTACACTAAAAAGTGTTGTGAACCGATAACATTTACAGTATAACAAGCTGGTTATCAAATACCTCCTTTTACGACTGAAACATAAAAGGATTGGAAAATAGTCAACAACAAAAAAATGGTTTAATGTGAATTCCCGTATGTTCTAATTTGGCTAATAAAGATCTCACGGTGTGAAATTGGATGTCGATAAATCCACATCAAGGGAACCGGGCATTTTCAAACTTATACAAGTCTTTTAACATTTTCTTTCTAGTCTTGGGAACACCATCGTTAAGACAGTTTTATTTTCTACCCCCCCCCCACCCACGCATTTACTTTTTGTGGGTTATTAATTCTCTTGAAAGCGTTCAATTTGCTGTCGGATTTCAGTCCGTTGTATATATCTCTGTTTTTTAGATTAAGGTTAGATTCAGACCACATATAGGGGCTCTCAAACAGGGAATGTGGGAGACAATGTCAGGGGGCGCGGGGGGACCGATGGGGGAAAAATGGTTTATTTACTTTTGTAAGACAATTTTTTCTCTTTGAGGTGGGGGTGGGTGGGTGGGTTGCAGACAATATGTGTTGAAGTCGAGAGAGGGGGGGGGGGCTGCAGGGCTAAAAAAAAATTAGTTTAAGTGCGCCTTCTTTGAATAGGGCTGCCATCTCTCAGTGCACGGTGGTCCTCGTCTTATCTTCTTAAAAACTGTAGGTCATTTCTAAAAGGATTCGGGAGTCAATTCAGTTTCCAGTTAAAGCAGAATTCTTAAAATTATCGAGGGTTTTCTTGTTATTGGAGACTCTAATGTCCACAGTGTCCGATGATGACGCACTCTCCGACAAGTTGGTCAATGCGCTAAAAAACCAAAAAGGTATGGGACTTTTGGATTTTTTGTTTATTCTTCTTATCAAAATGTTGTTTTTTTTTACAAGGGATTCATTAGTTGTAAATTAAAGTGTGCTGCAGATTTATCTAATACGAAGTAAACTTGAGGAAATCTGACCTGGTCAACAAGAAATCAGTTAATTTAACGCGTCGAAGAAAGCGGAAAGGCTTAAATTCAAATAATTACCTGACTCTAAATACCTGTACATCATGATGTTAAAAAACAAAAAACCCCCCCCCCCCTTTTTTTTTTCTTTTTCTTATCTAGTCTGATTTATAGCGGGAGAATGCTTTCATAGAAAACATTGTTAATTAGCGAATATTTTCTTTATTTATGTAACTTTAGCTCGCCATTTCTCTCCCCTTCTCTGCACCTTAAGCCGCGGCTTGGAGTACTCGGCAGTACGCCAAAGTTGTGGCCAAGTTTATTGAAAGCATGCAACATTTTTGTTTTTTTAATGGCAGAACTGAAATTTCTCTTGTCTCTATTAGATGATGAGATAGTGTAACGTTTAAAACATGTGTTAAATTCAAACAATCGACGGGCTGCATGTGGATACCTTGATTGACCACCAGTCTTAAAGCTTTATATAATATTCTTATTTGTAAAGTGTGGTTTCTTTTTAAAAAATACCATATTCTCAGACAGAAAAAGAAAGGCTTTGTGGGTCACATGAGAAGACTTGGTTGGTCACAAGAGAAGGTTTGGTGGGTCACAAGAGAAGGTTTGGTGGGTCACATGGAAAATTTCGCGGGTCGCAGGAAAAGCTTGGTGGTCGCAGGAAAAAAAAGGTGTATGTCATAGGAGAAAGCTTGGTGTGTCGCAGGGGTAAGTTTGGAGGGCTGCCATTGCAACACGCTTGTAAAAACAAGAGCTCCGATCAGTGAATTGTCGTTTGCGGAGCTACCCCGGCAGAAATGTTAGAGTCTGAATTTGCGGTCATTACCCTACATTTTTTAAAAATATATTGTAATACCTCACAGCTGCTGGATGGAATTACTGCCTGAGGAAATAGCGTGCACATAACTTGGTTACATCGAATACAAAACGTGTGTTTGGTTACTTGCTTTTTATCTCCCCACCCCCCCCCACGCCGTTGAATTGGCCTGTGATTATGTTTCGGAAAGAACGGCCCGGCTGGACAATACAATTATTTCGTTTTTACCTCTGGGAATATTTAACTGAGAACGACAAAACGAAATAATGAAGAATCATAATGACGAGCAAATTGATGGGCTTATTGTGTAACCACCACCTGGTGAAATTTTTGCCAAAGTTTGTTGCAGAGAGTAGAAATCAGTCGTTCGCTGAAGAAGGCTTTTGATCGTTCGTTAAGTTGCTATTGTTTTCCCATAACATGACCTTCGAATTGCCCTTTTATTAAATTCAAGCCCTATACTTTAAAAAAAAAAAAAAAAAGTAGTCAGTTTTCATTGAATTTACCGATTCAGGTCTTGGTATTTTCTGAACGGGTGGTTTGTAACTCCTCCTTGTTTACAGGTGGGAACTGACTCATCTCTGTTCATTTGTGGGATAAGATTCTATAGATATTTTATGGTGTATAAAGCTATGTTAAACTCTCGCTTTAAAATATTGGTAAAAATATAGTTTTTTTTTTATTGTATAGGAAATGCCCCTGAGTAAGGACGCCTCTGTTTAGTATTTCTACTCACTCCATTAATTCCCATATTTCTATCCCCTCTCTCTCTCTCTCTCTACCTCTCTCTATCTCTCTCTCTCTCTCTCTCTCTCTCTCTCTCTCTCTCTCTCTCTCTCTATATATATATATATATATATATATATATATATATATATATATATATATATATAATATATATATATATTTATATATATATATCTTTCTCTGTCTCTCTCTCTCTCTCCCTCCCTCTCTCTCTCTCTCTCTACCTCTCTCTATCTCTCTCTCTCTCTCTCTCTCTGTATATATATATATATATATATATATATATATATATATATATATATATATATATATATATATATTTTTTTCTCTCTCTCTCTATATATATATATATATATATATATATATATATATATATATATATATATATATATATATATATATATATATCTTTCTCTCTCTCTCTCTCTCAACCACCACCCCCTACTCTTTTTTTGGGGTTTGTTTGTTCGAAAGAAAGCTTTAACTGCAGGCTAATTTTACCCACTGGGGATTGGCAGGTAGTTGACTGACTGAGACAAGTTTCCACGTGGACTAGTTGTGGCGTCATCCTTCACAGCAGATGTCAAGGAACCCCGCCAATTTTTTTTTCTTTTCATTTTTTTTTTCAGGGCTGACATTTCAGGTCTTGCGTTTGGATATTTATAGACGCTATAGTTGATTGGTGTGTTTGTTGCATGTTTGTATATCTGAAGTAGGTTGGTGTGTTTGTTGTATGTTTTTGCACGTATAGTTTTATTGGATGTTTTGTAGATGTATATGAGGCTTGCATAATGTCTGTACGGGTAAATGAGGCTTGTAGGGCATTTGCACAGGTGTAGGTTTGTTGGATTTTAACCCGGTGGCTTCTGCCACTAAAGCCTGTAGCATAGCAGCGCGGGGGGGGGGGTGATAAAGTGGATAGTGGGGCCATCAAAACTTGGTGCAATCTTCATGACGTATGCCTCCTTAGTATAACTAACTTGCATTTTATTATTCTGGTGTGGGGTTGAGCTCTCCCTCTCTAAAGACACGGGCTTGTTACTTTTAAGATTATCTCCCCATCTGTTGGGTCATGCCTTATAAAGTTAAATATAACATTTTACCAACTTAGGACTCTCCTACGGCCCTGGTTTCCCCAAGGTGCGTAACCTTCTATGGGCGACCAGCGTACAACAACCCTAATATAACTTAATGATATGACTGAATTTTGGTGTCTACGTCTGAGTCGCGAGAAGTCATTAGTGGTGTTCCTGACTGATCTGACTTGGATTGCTAAGTCAGCACTGCTAATTTACACTTGCGGTGCTTTCCCTTGTAAGGAGTTCGGAACTTTTTTTTTTTATGTGAGTGACAAAGTTCATCGATCACACTAATTATTGTGAAAATCGATCATCCCGATAAATCAATGTTGTAAAGACATAACTTTTCTGTGCTCCAATTATTGTATAATAATACGTTCATAAGTGTTAAAAACACGAATAATCGGGTAGTAAGGTCATGAGCTACATCAACAACGATGCGTTCTGATCCCACAAACTCTCGAGAGGTTGAGGAGAAAGTTACATGTATGAGCGGCTGTATAAATACCAAATAGTTTGCGATTAAGCCTGGTACAAAGCGTCTTGTAGCTCAAGATGGTGTTGGGCAAGTGAAGTTTGGCAATCGGAGTGAATGATTACACGTGACAAGACTCTAATTAAGACGAACCGCTCTTTCGGGAACTTCGAAAACACCCACAACTTCTCATTTAAAAAAAAAAAAATTCGGATTTTCCAAAATAAATTTGATGCGCAAGTTCTAGTTGTAAACAGTTCCTTTTTTTTGTATAGTAACATCTATTGATACTCTTCTGTTGGATGGTACATTCTTATTTTTGTTAGCCTTTTTTTTTTGTTGTGTTGCTGATTATAATATAAATTAATCAGTACAACTATTTTTAATTATAAAGTAAATATTAATAGGTGAAGTATACAATTCTAGAGTGGTTGAAGTAAAGCTTACTCGCAACACAAGGGAGCTGAAAATATTTGAACTCGAACGAACACTTCAAGTTTGAATATTCAAATGTGACGCATATTTTCTAAATTTTATAAATTGTTTTTAGAGAACATATTTTTAGACAGTAACAGCTGTTCTAATGAAACCCCCAAATGGAACAGGTCATTTGAAAAAAAAAAAAAGAACTTTTTTTTTTTCTTTTACGTCTGGCTTGGTTTTTTTGTTTATTTAACACTCCATTTATCTCTTCCCAGGTCGACTTGCCGTCACTCACACGGACCAGATAAATAACCTTGGATTTTACCTGGATACAACCAAACAATTGAGAGGGGCCGCACAGATGCGCTTCACGTTCTCTGATGTCAAGTAATATGTGAGTACTTAACAATGTATAGCGTCTTGACTCTTTGTTTGAAATGTCCTATGGCCTCTTCCTGTTTTATGCTTAACAATGTATAGCGTCTTGACTCTTTGTTTGAAATGTCCTATGGCCTCTTCCTGTTTTATGCTTAACAATGTATAGCGTCTTGACTCTTTGTTTGAAATGTCCTATGGCCTCTTCCTGTTTTATGCTTAACAATGTATAGCGTCTTGACTCTTTGTTTGAAATGTCCTATGGCCTCTTCCTGTTTTATGCTTAACAATGTATAGCGTCTTGACTCTTTGTTTGAAATGTCCTATGGCCTCTTCCTGTTTTATGCTTAACAATGTATAGCGTCTTGACTCTTTGTTTGAAATGTCCTATGGCCTCTTCCTGTTTTATGCTTAACAATGTATAGCGTCTTGACTCTTTGTTTGAAATGTCCTATGGCCTCTTCCTGTTTTATGCTTAACAATGTATAGCGTCTTGACTCTTTGTTTGAAATGTCCTATGGCCTCTTCCTGTTTTATGCTTAACAATGTATAGCGTCTTGACTCTTTGTTTGAAATGTCCTATGGCCTCTTCCTGTTTTATGCTTAACAATGTATAGCGTCTTGACTCTTTGTTTGAAATGTCCTATGGCCTCTTCCTGTTTTATGCTTAACAATGTATAGCGTCTTGACTCTTTGTTTGAAATGTCCTATGGCCTCTTCCTGTTTTATGCTTAACAATGTATAGCGTCTTGACTCTTTGTTTGAAATGTCCTATGGCCTCTTCCTGTTTTATGCTTAACAATGTATAGCGTCTTGACTCTTTGTTTGAAATGTCCTATGGCCTCTTCCTGTTTTATGCTTAACAATGTATAGCGTCTTGACTCTTTGTTTGAAATGTCCTATGGCCTCTTCCTGTTTTATGCTTAACAATGTATAGCGTCTTCACTCTTTGTTTGAAATGTCCTATGGCCTCTTCCTGTTTTATGCTTAACAATGTATAGCGTCTTCACTCTTTGTTTGAAATGTCCTATGGCCTCTTCCTGTTTTATGCTTAACAATGTATAGCGTCTTGACTCTTTGTTTGAAACGTCCTATGGCCTCTTCCTGTTTTATGCTTAACAATGTATAGCGTCTTCACTCTTTGTTTGAAATGTCCTATGGCCTCTTCCTGTTTTATGCTTAACAATGTATAGCGTCTTCACTCTTTGTTTGAAATGTCCTATGGCCTCTTCCTGTTTTATGCTTAACAATGTATAGCGTCTTGACTCTTTGTTTGAAACGTCCTATGGCCTCTTCCTGTTTTATGCTTAACAATGTATAGCGTCTTGACTCTTTGTTTGAAACGTCCTATGGCCTCTTCCTGTTTTATGCTTAACAATGTATAGCGTCTTCACTCTTTGTTTGAAATGTCCTATGGCCTCTTCCTGTTTTATGCTTAACAATGTATAGCGTCTTCACTCTTTGTTTGAAATGTCCTATGGCCTCTTCCTGTTTTATGCTTAACAATGTATAGCGTCTTGACTCTTTGTTTGAAATGTCCTATGGCCTCTTCCTGTTTTATGCTTAACAATGTATAGCGTCTTCATTCTTTGTTTGAAATGTCCTATGGCCTCTTCCTGTTTTATGCTTAACAATGTATAGCGTCTTCACTCTTTGTTTGAAATGTCCTATGGCCTCTTCCTGTTTTATGCTTAACAATGTATAGCGTCTTCACTCTTTGTTTGAAATGTCCTATGGCCTCTTCCTGTTTTATGCTTAACAATGTATAGCGTATTCATTCTTTGTTTGAAATGTCCTATGGCCTCTTCCTGTTTTATGCTTAACAATGTATAGCGTCTTCACTCTTTGTTTGAAATGTCCTATGGCCTCTTCCTGTTTTATGCTTAACAATGTATAGCGTATTCATTCTTTGTTTGAAATGTCCTATGGCCTCTTCCTGTTTTATGCTTAACAATGTATAGCGTCTTCACTCTTTGTTTGAAATGTCCTATGGCCTCTTCCTGTTTTATGTGTTGTGGCACGGCGTTGTAAATATCGTGTTATGAAATTAAAACTGGTATCGTGTGCGTTGTGTGTGTGTGTCGTGTGTGTGTGTGTGTTATGTGTGTTGTGTATGTGTCGTGTATGTTGTTTAAAAGAAAGAAATAGGGTAACTGAGAAGGCATAGATTACACGAACATTTCGATAAAATTCAATTATTTGAAAAAGTAAGGAACCCAGAATACAGTTTATCAACGAAATTTAAACAATTATGGGTTAAAAAATACCGAGCAAGTAAAATGTGCCGTCCGTTGTAACGATGTCGTCACGTGCAACACTGGTCTCATTGACTTATTAAACCCTTTGATCCACTCATCCATTGGATCGACAAATCCCATTAACCCACACATCTCATTAACCCACAAATTCCATTAACCCACCAATTCCACTGACCAACAGACACCGCTGACCGACAAACAACACTGACCCACAAAACCCGCTGACCCACAGACCCAAAACCCCACTGACACACAAACAGCACTGAACCACCAATACCACTGACCCACAAACACCACTGACCCACAAACCTCACTGACCCACAGACCCCACTGACCCACAAACCCCACTGACCCACACACCCCTTCAGTCGTAGATTTCCGTCGGCCAGCATAACCATTACATTGTTCCCCGTGCCCATTCTCCACGCCCTTCCACGCCAAAGTTCCTAATCATTCCCGAAATTCAAATGTAAACACGCAATCCCCAAACAGGATGTCAGAAATAAGACTCCACCCTCTTGTGGCACAACCTCATCCAATCATAGATGTCACGAGATATATGTGTTGTTTAATAACCAATTACCACATACAAAGTTGCCACGTGTTATTTTATGTCAGTCTTATCGAAAACTTTTGCCGAGAGACAATGCTGATTGATAAAGGAATTGATTTGAATGCTTGCCCAGGTGAAATGTTTAGAAGCGCTATTGGACCTGTGCCAGAATGTTACCATTTAGCAATGAGAACGGCCCTGATTGTTCTTCAAAGAAATGGGGAAAAGATTCTCAGCTTTCTCACTTTCATTTGACTACATGTTATGCCGTCGACCCTGGATAGCGCTTTCCTGTTGCTACGCGGTCAAAAACCTTACACTGTAACACAATGTTACGTTTTGTTTGAAGCAAGCGCTCTGAGTTGTCTACAATAAGCAAACATTAGCGTGTCATGGCTAGTAAACAAATCGAAAATTGAACGAGAGATAATTTCTATAAAATAGTACAGCAGTTTCTTGTATGATGATTGGTTGTTAAACAAACCTGGCCGGGCAATATGAGGCTAAGCTTTGTGTTAGTTATAGTCACCACAAAAGAAAGTAAGCAACTAACCGCGGTCAAAGTATCTCAAAACCAAATATTTTTAATCTGACTTTCTAGGGCAGACACTGTGAATGAAGTTAATCATCTCGGCTTGAGCGAAAGAAAAAATGAGCAGGCCATTGTCTCCTACTGGATGCAGGAAGCCCATTGGACTGATGGCGAGAACGTGATCTAAACAAATTTCAGAAATTTCATGGGTACCATTTCATTTGACTTCAAAATAGCTGAAATTTAACCAAAAGTTTTGTGCTTTAGATTCTTTGCAAATCTTCAAATCAATAACGACATACGAGACAACAAAAATATCTTCTTGCCAGATATAAACACTATACATGGATGCCGCGAATAAGCAAACTTATCTCAGCTGTGGTTGGCTTAATAAGCCCAGGAAAAAATACGATCGCTTCTCGGCCCTTTGGCTAGGATCAGGATGTAGAGTCTTTTCTCATCCCGCCCGGGGGGGGGGGGGGGAGAAGGGGATTTT
>CAXITT010000043.1:755677-767408 GCA_964033795.1 Lymnaea stagnalis
GGGGGGGGGGTGGGGGGGGGAAACCAACGCAAAAAATCTTCGTATTTTGCCCTCCTTATGACACGTGTGGTCTGGTCACGAGAGATGTCGATTCACAACGAGCCGCAGACAGGTAACAGATTGGTGGGATAAGCTCAGTGTTACAAAACGTCAGGGGCTGTTTTGCGAGATGTATGTAAATACAGGGTGCGTGTAAACAGTGGTTATGATACGTCCCTCGTGAGCGCGGAGCGAGGGATTTGCCGAATACGAATATCTCGTGAGTTGGTTTCTGAGACAATTTTCTTGGTTTTGCTTTGTGGGGAATGGGGAACGTGAATCATATAAATAATGGGTTTGAAGTCTATTATTAGTTCAGCCTAGAATGTTAAAAACAAAAATGGTGAGTGCGCCGGTCATTATCGATACAGGAAGTGGACACCATTATGCTGTACAATCTACACTACTCATTCCGATTAATATTTATTTCCGCTATCTGGACTGGGCCTAGGGAATCTGGACTGTGCCTAGGGAATTCTGGATTGGGCCTAGGGAATCTGGACTGGGCCTAGGGAATCTGGACTGGGCCTAGGGAATCTGGACTGGGCCTAGGGAATGCTGGACTGGGCCTAGGGAATCTGGACTGGGCCTAAGGAATGCTGGACAGGGTCTATGGATGAACAGCTTCTTTACAAGCCAAACAGAGCAGGATCTCTCGAGTGAGAAATTCAACATGCTAACTGTTCCGGCCTGCTGACTCCACCGGCCTGCTGACAAAGCAATTGCTAACAGACTGACCTTTTTGGCTCCACCAAACTGCTGACTCCGACTGTCTGATGATTCAACTGACCTGTTTTCCCCACCAATCTGCTGACTCCACTGGTCTGCTGACGCCATACGCCTCCTGGTTGCACATACAGGTGTTTCACATGTCGACATGGTCTGGCTCTGCTAATTGGTTAGTCTCGTGGATGGGCTGGCAGTCAAGTTCCCACCTTCACACACTGGAATGCATGGAGCCCCAACCTTTAGAGCGGCCTTGTCTCATTAAAAGCGTCGTTGTACTCATCATTGGGGAATGATTGTCGGTGGCGAAACAATTAGTACAATGGTTCTCTAGTCGTTTAAGTCCACGATTCACTTCACCAATAGCCCGAAATTCGCATACCTTCTTAATATCATGTACCGCACCTTTAGTAACAAATATTTTTCAGGCTAGCTTTTATTTGGACTGCATGATGACCAATAAATATTAACCTTGAGTACTGAAAGCAAACTTCGGCGTCTGACGTCACTCGGGTCTTCTTTAAATCTCGTGACAAATATCTGAACATATTCAAACGCATATTTAAAAAATTATGTTAAGTTTGAATACGAAGTCATGTTTGAACTCCTGGAAAGTCAAACACAATCCAACTCGACCGATTTCGGTCGTTTCTATCCCCGTGGCCTGCTTTGTATCTCTCGGCGACCGCCTGACTATCGCAACGGCCTGCTGGGTTTCTCTGGGCACACGCCCGTGCTCTTGCTCAACTGCGACTGTTTGAGGAAACACTCGGCGAGACACTGCCCGCCCCAAGAACCATCTGTCCGGGGGGCTCAAGTTCTAGGAAAGCATTAACCCGCGTTTGGTTTGCTTGTTGAGTTCCGTCCCATTAGATGGACTCTCGCTTAACGAGGGTCTGTGGCGCTTCTCCATTGGAAATACATTACCCGTTATTACACTTCGCCGTGTGAGGGAATTTAGAATGAAGGTAAGGGTTAAGCTCCATGGACTTCGACAATAAATAAATCACACAGAAATGCTTTATTCTTTAAGACCTACAAACGATTCCCCGGCGTCCATTCAATGCACAAATAGCTGAGTTTATTTTCACATAGTCTCTTATTTTTAGATTGCTTTCCCCTTTATTTTTTTTAAAAGAAAAAGAGAATCCATTATTTTTTTTAAAGCCTGTCAATGAACTCGGAGGCCATTAGTCGCGACATGTTTTTTCTTTCATCTGTTGTGGAGTTTCTGCCCTAGTCTCCTGCAGTGTTAGTGCGTCTCGAAGGGCCCTTTTATTAATTCCCTAGTCTTCTGTATATAGTAAGGGTCCTTTATATTACTGCCCTAGTCTCCCGTTGTGTTAGTACGTCTCGAAGGGCCCTTGTATTACTGCCCTAGTCTCCTGTAGTGTTAGTGCGTCTCGAAGGGCCCTTGTATTACTGCCCTTGTATTACTGCCCTAGTCTCCTGTAGTGTTAGTACGTCTCGAAGGGCCCTTGTATTACTTCCCTAGTCTCATGTAGTGTTAGTACGTCTCGAAGGGCCCTTGTATTACTGCCCTAGTCTCCTGTAGTGTTAGTACGTCTCGAAGGGCCCTTGTATTACTGCCCTAGTCTCCTGTAGTGTTAGTACGTCTCGAAGGGCCCTTGTATTACTGCCCTAGTCTCCTGTAGTGTTAGTACGTCTCAATGTAATATTGTCGTAGGCGGTAGATCTCAGTGTTGCAAACTTATCTCCTGAAAATAAACGAACCGCACTCAAACAGATTTTCACACCATATCTCCACTGGAAATAGCGAGTTATCGGACAGCACTACGTCTTGGCCACTTATTGATGATCCTCAAACACTTTTAATTGGGCACCGGCATTTATTCTAGCGATAAAATTATTCATTTAATTAATTAATTTTTTTTTATGATTCTGGCCTAATATGAGGTGAATCGAGCTGACCATCTCCACGGGGGTAAGGACTTGAACTTTGAGAACCATTTCTCTGATCACAAAAAACGTCAATGGATTTTTTTTTAGAATTTTGATGCTCCCCTGCTCACTAGACTTCCGTAAATATAATCTAAGCTAAATTCCCTGTTTCCTTTCCGACTTACGCTATCAGACATAAACTCTGATCCCGTGAATTCCGCTTATTATACGTCCCTTCTTCAAAGCACTATAACTTAAATGTATGCAGTCTACTCCACATCATCTCGACCAGCCATCATTAGACGAGCCCGACAACAGCGCCTCTATTGATCTACTCAGCCGTCGCGACTCCGCTGCGAACATCCAGGCAAACTGAAAACCACCGTTTAGAGTTCGCTGAGGAAATCACTTCTCTTCCCCCCCGGGACGCCTAATGAAATAACCCATTGATTCCAGCCAGCTTCTTCCCTTTGCAGTTCGGAATTCGATCCACGTGGCAAATCTCCCATCTGACTCTGGGAGCGTTACGCATTGTTCTACGGTTCTACATTATGGGCTATTTCCCAAAATGGGCTTTTGTAAGTCTGTGCAGTTAGGAGACGGCATGACTACAGGCAAGCTGATCGTTGTTTGTGAGTCGTACTGTAACCTCATCCCAACATCGTTACACCGATACTTGTTTGTTGTGTCTTTTAAACTGTTAGCAACTTTTGGGGGTTCAAGCCCTATAACATATATATATATATGTATATATGTATGGTTATATTATAAATAGATTGCTAACGTTTCGTGAAAATACATTTAAAGAGCGAAAGAAAGAGAGTGTGAACATTCTTAAAACGCAATCATTTTACACACGTAAAAGATTAATCTTTTTTTAAAAAAAAGCAGCTATTATTTTTTTCCTTTCGCGAAAATACAATTCAGCGGCCTTAACGACGATGATTTTCTTTCAAAATATGAAAATATAATTTGTTTTCCCGCTTTGCGCAAAGTACTGCAGTTAATGCGAAAAAAAAATATATTTTTTTGTACATACGACACGTGACAAAACTGTGTTAGAGATTCTTTTTTTTTTTATATGATTATTAATGTGTTTTACCATTTTCCTGTATTTCCTATTCAGGACTAAGGCAAAACATATTGATACATTTTTTAAATGAAGATACCAATACATCAAAATTCGTCAATGTTACTGATATTTTCGGTTGTACATATGTAAATATTTATTTATTCAAGGACATGCTTTTCGCATTTTTATAAACCATAGTTTTTCTCTGTCATTTACTGGGTGTGAAAAGCGCTAGCTTAGGCTCATAGTAGTTAAAATATGACCATTTCTCTATCTAGAAATTCAATAATTTAAAAGAAAGTCAACCTGCCTACATAGACGCAAGCATAGAGACTTACATAAAATACTTCTTGAAAAAAGAAAAGTCCGATGTATTTTTTTTTCTACACATAAACTTCAAGGGCGGGGGACAAGTGTAACAATTTATTCTTTGAGGATACAGTACATCAAAACCCGATTCACTTACATTCGTATAAAACTGGATTTCTGGAAGCTGACTAATAGCTGATGTAAAGAAACGCAATATGCATTCCATTCTTACCACTGTAACATTCCATTCTTAACACTGTAACACTCCATTCTTACCACTGTAACACTCCATTCTTACCACTGTAACACTCCATTCTTACCACTGTAACACCCCATTCTTACCACTATAACACTCCATTCTTACCACTGTAAAATCCCATTCTTACCACTGTAACATTCCATTCTCACCACTGTAACATCCCATTCTTACCACTGTAACACTCCATTGTAACCACTGTAACACTCCATTCTTACCACTGTACCATCCCATTTTTACCACTGTAACACTCTATTCTTACCACTGTACCATCCCATTTTTACCACTGTAACACTCCATTCTTACCACTGTAACACTCCATTATCACCACTGTAACACTCCATTATCACCACTGTAACCCTCCATTCTTACCACTGTAACATCCCATTCTTACCACTGTAACACTCGTTCTTACCACTGTAACCCTCCATTCTTACCACTGTAAATCCCATTCTTAGCACTGTAGCATCCCGTTCTTACCATTGTAACACTCCATTCTTACCACCGGGTCATACATTCTAGTGAATTAATTACATTCTTTTATTCCTGGATTAACGTGTGATACTTATTTTAAACAAAAACCTCTGCCCCCCCCCCCTCACTTGTTCCCCACCCCCACCCCTTTCCTTAAAAAACACCCAATGTCACCTGTTATTCAAAATGTATTTCTTCTTCAGTACGTAAATCTCTATTGCTAGCCGGTATTCTGTAGAGCAAGTTGTAAATTATTCCGTGTTCGAATCCATTACAAGCTTTGGGCACATACGTTTTCTTAACCCACATTCCTGCTCTATAAGAAATTATGTACAGTTCTACACATCGGAAAGCTTATTCAACTTTCTGTCTGTCCTTAACTGTGTCCGCCCTGTCATAAACCATTCTTCCAGTTTTACATAAATAATTTCCTAGTGTCATCATCTGGACACTTGCTAAATTGTTTCCCCAGGAAATCAATAAAATTTGAATTTCTTACATCTATCACCCAGCAACACTTTCTATCATCAGCTACAGGGACCATGGCTGGCTCTCAAACAGTGTTTGGGGTAAAACTCCACTGTATTGAGTATCGTGGACATCTGAAAACTAAAGTGATGTTTTGGAGATGGTGGTGGCGCGGGGGGGGGGGGGGGGGGGTTGTAGACTTAAAGGAAAGACTGAAACAACGCTTAAACAACAACAAATATTTCTTGTGTTTTTTCTCCTGTTATTTAAAAAAAAAAGGGGGTTTGGGGGGGGGGGGGGGGGGGGGGGGGGGGGGGGGGTGGAGGTTGTAGACTTAAAGGAAAGACTGAAACAACGCTTAAACATCAACAAATATTTCTTGTGTTCTTTCTCCTGTTATTTTACAGGTTATTGTTCGTGTTATTTCACGTGTTATTTCACGTGTTATTTCACGTGTTATTATCATACTATTTCTTCTGATATTTCTCATTTTAATTTTCAAAATTATTCATTTTTTTCATCCTCATGTTATTTCTCATGATGTTTTCTCGAGTCATTTGGCATGCTATTTCTCATGGAATTTCTCACATTTTTCCTCATTTCAATTCAACTACTTTCCACCTAATGAGATTTTCTTAGTTTTTCATTTTTTGCAATTGTCACATCCCTGGTATGAGACTCCTTGGCCTGTTTCAGGTCGTCTGGTCGTAGCCCCAATCAGGCCACAACGATTGAGACTCCCTGACCTGTTCCAGGTCGTCAGGTCGTAGCCCCATTCAGGCCACAACGATTGTTTACGTCAGTTGGAAGATGATGACTTTCCGGTGGTGGCAGTTTATTTATCCCCGAATCCTCTAAGACCCTGGCCCGAGTATTTATTCCCAGAGCTCCGGCCAGAGCAAAGATGTTTTTGCTATGCCTTGCCCCCATTCCCCGGCCCCCGTCTGTCCATCCCGCGCCCCAGCCCCCCCCCCCCCCCATTCTGTCTATCACGCGCCCCACTAATACTAAACTCTTCGCCTATTTAAGTCCAGGCTTGGTAAAATCAATAATCAATACGTCACATCTTTTGCTTGTACGTGTGGCACCGTGGTAGGTTGTGGCATACTGTTGGGCCGGTGGGTTGGTGAACGTAGGTTGGTGAACGTGGGTTGGTGAACGCGGGTTGGTGAGCGTAGGTTGCTGAACGCAGGTTGGTGAACGCGGGTTGGTGAACGTGGGGTTGGTGAAGGTGGGGTTGGTGAACGCGGAATGGTAAATGTGACAATAAAAATGTGGGTCTGTGTGACAATGACCAGTCGTAAGCATTAATAACACGAGTAAGATACGAGTCAGTGGCGTGTCAAGAAATGTCTTTTGTAAAACTTTTTGATTGTTAATCTTTGAATATAGTTATCCCAAAACCTTTCCGTCTTTGTGCCGCTCCTGAAAAAAAAAATTATTATCAATGAGCCTCCAATGATTAGAGGGCAGACGGCCACGTGCTGCCCCTGACTAGAAGATAAAAGGGAGGGGGGAAATGTGGGAGGGAAAGGGAGACATGGATATATTGAGAGATATTGCAAGTCAGAAATAATGACAAGGCAAAGGAGGGAAATGAATGGATTACACTTATCGAGCAAATATGCACGTGTTTCACCACGAGGGAAGGTTTGGGGAGGCTGGGTACTTTAATTGATGGATTATTAAAAAAAAGTTGAATATCTTTGTGCCTTTTTTCTCCGTTGAGTGGGTAACTCAGTGGTCGAAAAACTCATTTGATAAAAGAGCCCATAAAAATCAGCAGCAGGGCGATTAAATTTTTTTGAGAGCCGAATTTCTGCTCAAGCACCTGTCAAGAACATGGTTTTTCGGAGTCAAAACTGACTTGTGGCCGACTGGCCGAGCCTCACCCAGGTCGCGATTTTCCGACCACTGGAGTATGTGATAGACCATAACAAGGAAACTGACTTGTGGCCGACTGGCCGAGCAGCACCCAGGTCGCGATTTGCCGACCACTGGGGTATGTGATAGACCATAACAAGGAAACTGACTTGTGGCCGACTGGCCGAGCAGCAAACAGGTCGCGATTTGCCGACCACTGGAGTATGTGATAGACCATAACAAGGAAACTGACTTGTGGCCGACTGGCCGAGCCTCACCCAGGTCGCGATTTGCCGACCACTGGAGTATGTGATAGACCATAACAAGGAAACTGACTTGTGGCCGACTGGCCGAGCCTCACCCAGGTCGCGATTTGCCGACCACTGGAGTATGTGATAGACCATAACAAGGAAACTGACTTGTGGCCGACTGGCCGAGCCTCACCCAGGTCGCGATTTGCCGACCACTGGAGTATGTGATAGACCATAACAAGGAAACTGACTTGTGGCCCACTGACCGAGCCTCACCCAGGTCGCGATTTGCCGACCACTGGAGTATGTGATAGACCATAACAAGGAAACTGCCCCCTACGGTTCGGCACCCAGGTCGTGATTTGCCGACCACTGGAGTATGTGATAGACCATAACAAGGAAACTGCCCCCTACGGTTAGGCACCCAGGTCGTGATTTGCCGACCACTGGGGTATGTGATAGACCATAACAAGGACACTGCCCCCTACGGTTAGGCACCCAGGTCGTGATTTGCCGACCACTGGAGTATGTGATAGACCATAACAAGGAAACTGCCCCCTACGGTTAGGAACTCCTTTGGGGTGATGGAGGGTTACTCGTTAATTAGAAGTCTCAAGTCTTATTTACTGTTTTAGAATTGATGCCATACAAATGCTTCGTCTTCTGTGAGATGTAACCATGATGGGACACATGTGTGCTATAATTTACCTTTTTTTTTTCCTGTGAACATATATTTAATTTTTTTTTGCTATGTTTATAATTTTTATTTTATTTTATCAAAGCAACATACTTTATCGTTTATTTTATTTATCCCCATATAGGCTTTCACTCGCTAGTGCTTCTAGCCCCCCCCCCCAAACTACCAACTCATCCCTCCAACCATAAAATCCACCACAGTAACCCCAACCCAGCTCTCTCACGTTCCGGTCTCACTGTCCCGTCTCACTGTCTCGTCTCACTGCCCCGTCTCACTGTCCCGTCTCACTGTCCCGTCTCACTGTCCCGTCTCACTGTCTCTTCTCACTCTCCCGTCTCACTGTATTGTCTCACTGTATTGTCTCACTGTATTGTCTCACTGTCCCGTCTCACTCTCCCGTCTCACTGTATTGTCTCACTGTATTGTCTCACTGTCCCGTCTCACTGTATTGTCTCACTGCCCCGTCTCACTGTCCCGTCTCACTGTCCCGTCTCACTGTCCCGTCTCACTGTCCCCTCTCCCTCTCCCGTCTCACTGTATTGTCTCACTGTATTGTCTCACTGTCTTGTCTCACTGTCCCGTCTCACTCTCCCGTCTCACTGTATTGTCTCACTGTATTGTCTCACTGTCCCGTCTCATTGTATTGTCTCACTGCCCCGTCTCACTGTCCCGTCTCACTGTCCCGTCTCACTGTCCCGTCTCACTGTCTCGTCTCACTCTCCCGTCTCACTCTCCCGTCTCACTGTATTGTCTAACTATACCGTCTCACTGTCTCGTCTCACTCTCCCGTCTCACTCTCCCGTCTCACTGTATTGTCTAACTATACCGTCTCACTCTCCCGTCTCACTGTCCCGTCTCACTCTCCCGTCTCACTGTCCCGTCCCACTGTTCCGTCTCACTGTCCCATCTCACTGTACCGTCTCACTGTCCGGTCCCACTGTCCCGTCCCACTGTCCTGTCCCACTGCCCTGTCTCACTGTCCCGTCCCACTGTCCCTTCCCGTATAAATTACGATCATAGTTGATCTTCCTTCATTCCATCTATGTCACAACATGTTATGCTACATGCCATCTATGACACAATATATTATGCTACATGCCATTTATGTCGCAACATATTATTGTGCTACATGCCAGGATAAATTAAAATGTGTTGTCTGGGTATTTACTCTGTTCAAACCTATGCACACTGTCTCATTATTCTTGTGTTCCACATTTCCATTCAGTCTTTTCACTCCCTCAAGTAATTAATCTCATTCGCTTCACCATAACAGCAATCACCTTTTGTGTCAGGTCATCACATCACTCCCCGTCTATATCTTAGTAATACGCCAAAACCAGAAACATCTCCCACTGTCTCTTCTCCTTAACCTTACCGTCTCCCACACCCACTGACCACTGAGCTGTCACACGAACCAAGTCTTCTCCTCATAACAAAACTGTTCATGGAAACCTGGGGTGGGAAAACTTTGTGCGGAGGGCCACATTGACAATTGTAAAGCTAATAGGGGGAGGGGGGGGGCATGTATATTATGTTCAGATTTCACATGTGGATAAACATTTCTTTATATTAAAATCGATAAATTCGCATTTCAGCATTACATAACAAAATTCAAGGAACGTTTCAAAAAAGAAAGAAAATTATAAAGAAATTTGATCAAGAATGTTAAAACAATCATGAAGGTACATGAAATTTAACAAAATAACTTTTTAAAAAAAGTAATTTTTGTATTTCTTAATGCCATTGAGGGCCGCATAATATCATTTGCCGGGCCGTAGTTTGCCCACCCCTGACGTAAACCACAAAACCATCTTAAATATCCATAGGATGTAAGCCTTTAACAAAGTGTTTCCCAACCTTTTTGTCCCTCGCTAATTCTGAGCTTTAAAAAAAAAAGGGTTTTATGCAACCCAAGGCGGCCCACTTCTCCCAGTTGTAGAGTGAAACAAAATAATAAATTCATCGTGATGACGTCAGTAAAGCCATTTTGACCAGTAGGACAAACCAAATTAATTTTTTGATTAGCTGTATGCTGGCTTATTGGGATGGCACCAACCATTTACCTTATTTTTCCTGTTTCCGAATGTGGCTCTTTTTGTTTTACGAGCTGCTCGCCTTAAAAAAAAAATCTCTTCTCGCAGGTGACTATTTTAATCTCGGTTCTTAATTTAGAACTAAGGTTTGACACTGGTAAGTAAGGGCTGGCATCTCTATTTGTGTGTGTGTCTTAGAAGCAGGGTGATTTGGTAGCTGAAAGCATTTGCCCCCTGAGCTCTTTTCTCTATCTCTCCATCCATTTGTTCCGTAATCGGTGACAATGCTTCTCAGATCTGAGATATTATAACTCCATGCTTTTTTAGTATAGATAATTCTGAACTTTTCCAGACTGGGTGTATTCGACTACCATCTAAAGTTAAGCATTGGTTTCACATGGTATCGCTGACTCACACGGATTGAGTTCATTTGAGTCACTGACTGACGAATCGCCATTGTTTAAACAAAGAATAGTTCAAATTATTAAGTTTGTAGGTGCACATGATTTGCTTCCCTTAAGGTTGTCCAACGTGGGCTTGCCACTGTCATTGGTCATTCTACCTTTTGTTTAAAAAAAAATAATGTTTGCATTAGTCATTCTAATGCAATTGGCATTGTATGTGCAATGGTCATGGTATCTGCAATTGTCATTCTATATGCAATCGTCATTCCATGTTCAATTGTCATTCTATGTGCAATGGCCATTCTACGTGCAATGGCTATTCTACATGCAATGGTCATTCTATGAAATTTGTAATTTTATGTGCATTGATTATTAATTTGTCCGGGTACCGGGTCCGAAAATTCAGAGACAATACCCGGCGGATCCGAGTCCAGGCATCACAAGTGTTGAATGATCTACAGGAGAATGGGGTCAGGGGAAAACCGCCTGCATGGAACCCGTAGCATATCAAGGAATGCGTCACAGTTGTCGGTTTCATAACACTAACAGCAGACTGCTTTAAACCGTAAGGGTAACCGAAGTCCAGCATCGACCTGTGCTGTGATAGATGCGTGAATACTTCCAGTCGCTGAGT
This sequence comes from Lymnaea stagnalis, assembly GCA_964033795.1. Classification (NCBI taxonomy): domain Eukaryota; kingdom Metazoa; phylum Mollusca; class Gastropoda; family Lymnaeidae; genus Lymnaea; species Lymnaea stagnalis. The sequence continues at coordinate 766,806 of CAXITT010000043.1, forward strand.
GGTAAGAGTTTTAATTTTTCCTTATTTAAAAAAAAAAAAAAATGATAATAAAACGAATAAATTTAAAAAAAAATTTTTTTTTAAATTTAAAAAAAAATGTTTATTGTTTTTAAACACCCGGGCCTAATTCCGTTTATTTCCTGTTTATTGTCCGGGTATATTCAGGGTATGTAAAACTGTTTTTTGTTGGATGTTCGGGGCAGCAGCCGGCTGACCCCTAGTTTTGTCTATCCGTGTCTTCCTTTGGACAACCTTGGCCGCCTGATTTGACCTGATGTACGTTTATTGTATTTCACGTCGGAATTTTGTTTTTAATATCATTTTCAAATTCGGAAAAAATAAACTATGTGACCAGTGATTTAGACATGTAGATTACCAGCGTCATCCAGCCGGTACCGGAGTCTTAAAGATATATGTCTACTCCACGCTACCACTGCAGCACACAGGGTATGTTTAAGAAGAAGATAATTATATCACACGGGAAAACTCGTGGAATTTTTGCGCAATCGATTCTCAACCCCCCATAGACTTCTCTAATATTAGCCGGTTCCTTATAAAATTAACTCCAAATCCTCGGCCCAATACGAATGGGGGGGGGGGGGG
>CAXITT010000043.1:785730-802104 GCA_964033795.1 Lymnaea stagnalis
TTGCAATTGTATGCTAGTAATTAGTTTTTGTAGTGTTGCGTTTGTTTTAAATGTGGTACCCCCCCAAATTCTCTGCGACTGTTAGTAAATCTTCTACCACATGTCTGTTTCTAACCTAAAAGGCACTGACATACCGTTCATTATTAGTTAGTGGTATGTGTCCCTCATCATTACACTGCAAAGGTCCTACAGAACAGTGGTTCTCAACCTTCCCAATACCGCGACTCTTTAATACAGTTCCTCGTGTAGTGGTGACCCCCAACCATAAAATTATTTTCGTTGGTACTATATAAATATGTCTTTTTTTATGGTCTTAGGCGACCCTTGTGTAAGGGCCGTTCGATCCCCAATGGGGTCGCGACCCACAGGTTGAGAACCGCTGCTAGAGAACATTCTGGAAATGAATAGTAACGACACAATGGCCAAGTCACTTTAGTTAGTAATGCTATGTTTCTCTTCGATTTTATTGTATAATCTTCCACGCCAGGGGTTCCCAAAATGTTCCTTTTGACCACATACTAGTTTATTTTACTTGTTCCCCCATGTTTCCCAGCTAATGCCTATCTCCTAATCGCTCGCGAAACATAATATCAGATGTCGATCATTCTGATCAAGAAAGGATGTATCAAATGTAGGCCTACCTGTTGCAAGTATAAACGTCCCGCCGCCGAGGTGAACCGGTTCAGGGGTTGTGCTAACTGGAGAAGGTCGGCAAGCCTAATGCCAGATATCCCTGAATCTGTATTTGTACATTTAATCTGTATTTGTACATATAATCTGGATGTGTACATATAATATGTATTGTACACATAATCTGTATTGTAAATATAATCTGTATTTGTAAAAATAGTCTGGGTGTTTACATTTAATCTGTATTTGTACATATAAGCTGTATTTGTACATATAATCTGGATGTGTACATATAATCTGTATTTGTACATATAATCTGTATTTGTACATAACAGTCGGCCGAATTCAATGTAAATGTGATAGGCACATATTTACACTAGATTTTAGGTTTCATGGCAACAGAGTTGGATCAGCAACAATCTGTGATACATATTATAGAACGGGATTAATCTGTGTTGGTAGAAGGATTCATAATTTGAGAATGAACGATTGTCCCTGGGCTTGCGGCCTGTTGACATTCTCTCACCCGGTAAGTGGCATACTGCGCCAATGGGCATGTCGACAACTCGTACCAGGCGTTGTCTCCCTTCCATCGTCAGACACATCAGGCACGGCCCAATGGGAAATAAAACCCGGAAGTGACGTAGTGACTAGGTTATTAGCGGAAAAAAACATGACGCTCTCAACTTGTTTTTGTTGTTGTTGTATAGGCTAGCATACGGCTTAAAATGTCTTGTTCTTGACAATGGTAGACGCTCTTTCTGTAATAAAAACTCTGGCACTCCGCACCTGTAGCGGAGCACGCGCCGGTAACGCCCGGTCTTATCGTGGCACACCCGCCTCCAAGGCCCCCCCCCCCCAACAACGTCCCCGGGTTTTGGCAGATTACGCCCACAAGTACCAGTGAAGGGGGTTAAGGGGAAACATGGCTCGGAGTTGTTAAGACGTGCCCCATTAGCCCAACTCCAACGACCGCGATATCCTGGGGACCAGCGCTTTCGGTCTTAAATCTAAGGGGCAGTTTCTTCTTATACTAAAACTCTCAAAAAAATGTAATCTCACTAAGGCCATTAATCTCCACTCTGTAAAGAACGTGTTAAAACAGTGTTCACGTTTGTAAATCCCTTACGTTAAGTTCGCTTTGCCTCGTGTGCTTCTCTCTTTCTGTCTAGGTGTGGGGCAAAAATCTTCAGACGACTAAATGACCTACTTCCCGTCAACCTATCGAGCTGAAACTCGGCACATAGACTCCAGTTTGCCGATCACAACACATTATTTCATATTTTCAGCCCCACCACTACCATCACCACCTTACCCCCCCCCCCAAAAAAAAAAAAAAAAAAAATTTTTTCGTGCTTTTTATTTGGAATATGGAGGAAATGTCATGCCAATGATGTCACAAAATAAAATTCCCGATAGCTGCGCTAATGACATTCTTAAAAACATATCGCAAGTGCGTTTGGTGCGTAATATTATCTTTTCGTTTGCTGAACTAGTTGATGACATAAATCTGCGGTGTAGAAGCAGGTGGGGCATTGGAATATTAATATTAAATAAAATAAAAAATGCACACAAAGTATTTAAACGAGAACATTTCTTTTAGGAGTTATTTTTTTCCCCCTATTAAATTATCGGGGTTCTTTCAATAGGTACTGTTTTATTTTTACAGTCCACTGGGTATATGTTTATGTTGAATGAACTTTCACCTTTAAATGTACAATTTGTGATCGATATACAAAAAGATCATTTCCTTGTGTCATTTGTGTCAGGCCAAGGCCATTGAATAATTAAATACATACAGAAAAAAAGATGCTGATGTGCTCCTACTCAGGTTGACTTTGTGTCCCTACATGTCCACATTGAGAATCATTGAATTTCTTTCAAGGTTAAGGAAAAGTAGTTAAACCGACTTCCTGTGTAAAAAAAAAAAAAGAAAAGAGACCAAAATAGCTTTTGGAATGTGAAGTTGTTTTATGACCGTTCCATAGCGAGCAGTAATAAGCCCATTCAGATGTTTCTGTTGCAAGGCTTGCAGTGCTTGGTCTATGCCGGATCCATAGAGCTGTCAAACTATGGCACACAATACTGTCTTGTACACGGCGCTCAGATGCCGTGACCTGGGGCCGATTGCAGAGATAAGATACGTGGTGTTTAGTTGGGGCCTTTGACTGGGCGCACCCTGAACGACAACCCATCAAACTGGAGAGCCCTTTGTTCGAACACTGTAAACTTAGTGTAAATGGCGTATGCTTTTTTTTTTTAAAAATACGATTCGGTCACTTAACTGTGTGTTGTAGACACGCGTATGAATACAATTTAACCGTGGGGATTTAAAAGGTACTTAATTTATTTGATATATAAAAACACACGATACGTGAAATCTGAAAAAAACATACGATACAAAGCATAGAACTTCACGGCTGAAAGCCCTTAACAGCAAAAAAAAAAAGAGAGAGAGAGAGAATGCACAATACCACTTATCTTGGAGAGAGAGAGAGAGAGAGAATGCAAAATACCACTTAGCTTGGTAGAAGTAGTATGTAATTAATTAAATATAGCTAGAAATAATTCCCAAAAAATCATATAATAATAATAATAAAGTTTATTTGAAAAACACGCTTCATCCCCAAAAGCTCGAAGCGCGGTACAAAGTCAACCCCATTAAAAATAAAAATAAAAACAATCTAAAATTTACGACATTTAAAAACAGACGCAACACTATAAAGCTACATACGAGCATACCCAGTCAAAGTCTTTCATCCCGTTTCAACCATAAGCAACACAAGCCAATATACATTAACTGAAAAAAGATGGTAGTTAGCATCACCCCAGAAGGTGTTTGCGAAATAGATGTGTTTTTAAATCGGTTTTAAAGGACTCCAGTGTCTGGCTGTTTCTGAGAGCGACTGGAAGTGCGTTCCGAATTGTTGGGCCGGCAAATGCAAAAGTGCATGTCAAAATATGATGATGTCTAATTATTTTAGGGATATCTTTTACAGGAAAATTAAATAAATGAATCAATAAATGAAATAAAATAGAAGTATTTTTATATTTTACTACTACAAGTTCAGCTTGACCTCACACCTCCCCATATTCTTCATTAATTTGGTCTAGGCAGGGTTATGGAAAAAAATCTGGCCATAAAGGAATGGGGGTAGCTGGACGAAAAACCCACCCACCAGTTATGGAAGACGGGCATGGGTTACGGGGAGATGTGCCGCTGTTGGTCATCCTCTCTGTTGCAGCACTAAACATTCATAAAGAATGTACAATTACAAACATAGCAAAAAAAGAACATTCCTAGATACTGTCTTCACCTGATCTTTACCCCTAGAGTTGTATCCCCTGTCACTGACCTCGTTCCTTTTATTGTTTCCCTTGATTCGTCCAGAACAGTAACTCTGCTTTATGTGTGGCAATCGTTAACCATGATATGTATCAACTTATTCCACTTTTAAAAATGCAATATGAAATTCCAAGTTATGTTGAATCCGTTTGCTGTTGTTTTTTTCAATTTAAACAAATTTGTTATTTGAATGATGGATGACAAAATGTGAGAGGGGGGGGGGGGCGTGTTCTCCGGAAAAGTGGGGCAGAAAACACATTCGCACCTTGCTTGTTTGGTCAAATGGATTTTTCTATTTTCCATTCAGTTACAAAACCATAAATTGTGATGTTTTAATTGTTCAGGTGTGAGGTTTTAGTAACAGACTCAACTTTTCCTTCTCCATCTATGCAGGGACCTGGACACAATGGAGACGAGCGTCGATCTAGCAGTTTTGTGAACTGGTTGCATGAGGGAAATGGTAAGTGAAATGTCATACATCGTATCATATGTTAAATACTTTAGATCAGTGGGCTTATATCATATATTGGATACTTAACATCAGTGCACTTGTATCATATATGATACTATACCTCAGTGGCCTTGTATCATATATTGGATACTTAACATCAGTGCACTTGTATCATATATTGGCGTAATTGCATCAATGGTCTTGTATCATAAATTGGATACTTTACATCAGTGGTCTTGTATCATGTGTTAAATACTTTGCACCAGTGGACATGAAGACCTATTTAGTCATATCACTGGTTGTCAAAGAATGCTCATCCCTGCCCATTGTTATCATTGAACATGAAAACTATAAATTCTTTGTTTTTAGTTGGTCATTGATGTCAAACAAAATAAACACGCGCCGTTGACATTACTTTTAAACCAACTTTTACATCCAACAAGTTAATTAAACATCGACCAACATCTTCCTTTTCCAAACTGTTATAGGTTGTGTCTGTCAAAACATTCATGTCAAATCAACATTCTTTGTGTGACTTTATTGACTTAGGCAGTTTTAGAGACAGAAGTTCGCAGTGAGCTAAATTTAATATTTGCCTCTCTATTTTCGACGAGGCTTTGTTAACACGTTATGTAACTCTGTTTATTTTTTTATCGAGACCGATATTTTTCTTTTAACTCCCTTGTTAGACTTATTTGTGGCGCTGTCTTGGATTGGATTGAAATGTTTTGTATTATACCGGTACCCGACTCTATTGCGAATATGTAGTTTAAAAAAAAAATAAATGAAAAACTCTTCGCTATTTCTTATTTTAATCATAAAAGTTACTAATTTATTTAAAATACAACGTAAAAAAAATATTTTTTTAAATATCAGAACAAAAAAAATTGATGGAGTTATTTCGAGGTGATAAAGTCTGTCTATTGTCTCAGCTCTCAATTGGAAAGCTCCTTGTCCGTGGGGCACACTGATTTCGCTGACGTCACTATTTGAAATCCACCAGGACGTGTGAGAGTAAATTCTCCCAGAACAGATCTCGCATTTTAATAATTTTTTTTTTAACCTTGCATATTCTGGGTTAGGATCTCATTATTCAATATATGCGCCCCCATCTCCCCCCTCCCCCCAAACACACGCTTTACTTATATTTACAGGCTTATCGTTGACTGGCTCAACTGTTCGCGTCTAGTGTATATTTTATGATTTTCATAATTAAAGATTTTTTTTTTATGTTAACCTAGCAGCGAGTCTCATTTCTTTTCCCACTGCCTCCATTGATTTTTAATTCAGGGAAAGTTTGTTGTCAAGAAGGTTGTAAGTGGTAGACACAAACACACATCGCTCGTGTCAAATTAAGTTAAATCTTTTAGAAATACATAAACTAATAACATATTTACTCTATTGCGAGCTGCGGCAAATGACGCATCTGAATTTAATTAAACACTATTTGACTTTTTTTTTTTCCTCTGACTGGTAATCGGATATTTCATACGTCACACGGTCCAGCCAACGACGTAATTGTCGGAGTCGAAAGTGTTTGGACTTCGATACAACCTCAAACGCAGTGGCTGCCAACGGGTGCTCCGCGGGGCCCTAAGGGGGCACTGCTAAGTGGCTCCTCCTCGCGGCCGCTCCAGGAAGCACTTGACACAGTTAACTTGAAATACATTGGGTAGGCCTAGGCTGCAGCCGTTTTAGAAATTGATAGCAAAAAAAAAAAAAAAAAAAAAAAAAAAGGGGGGGGGGGGGGGGGGGGGGCACCCCCATAAAAAAAAAAAAAAAAAANTGTCCCTTACTTGAGGTCGCTGCCCGCGTTTGTCCGACATGTTTGGGATTTCGCCACCCAGGCTCAGGTAAACAAACAACCCTCACTATTATGCATTTGTTTTATCACGTGGGTAGCATGGCACGTGCAGGTCTGGGGGTGACATGGCAGGACAGCTGCCGCGGAGTTATTTTGTTATCATATTTATTCATTCATTAACCAACAGCCCCCCCCCCACACACACACACCACCGATGTTATGGCTCGGAATACGTCATATTATAAACGAACATAACAGCGTTTATCCGATGCCATAACGACAAGTGCAAACCAATCGACGAATATCCGATCTGATTACGGGCATCTCTCATCGACGCGTGAGCGCCACTCCACAATGCAGGGACCGGATGATTCGATGGCTGATTGGCCTCATGTGCCATAGGTCGACGTGACCTCCAGGCCATTTGACAGGCTGTGCAAAAGGCAAGCCTGGCCCCCTTCTACATCGCATTCCTCCCAAATTTTAATAACGTTTAAAAGGGGGAAACAAATGATGCGGGACACATTATTAAGGAGTTTAATATTTGATTCTTACGATTTCTTCTTTGCACCAAACTCTTTTTAATTATTATTATTATTTTTAGATAAGGGAATTTCCACAAATTTTAAATATTTATTTTTACACAACTCTATTTTCTTTGACGAGCTGATTCATCAGACACGAATAACTCATCAGGGATGCGACACCGTGACATAAAAATGTGCCGGTTTAGGGGGGGGGGGAGCGATAAGTGTGTCGTGAATCGTGGAATTGATCGGGAAAATTGTCCGCATTCAATACACTCAAACGCCTATATCTTAATGCTCTCTGCGTCTTGAAGTCGTCTATGCAAAAATATGTCGGGGAGTCTTGAATTAAATGGTGTGTCTTGTAATAGTTTGTGTGCCTTGTAGTAGCTGGTGTGTCTTGAGCTGGTGTGTCTTGAGCTGGTGTTTCTTGTAGTAGCTGGTGTGTTTTGTAGTAGCTGGTGTGTCTTGTAGTAGCTGGTGTATCTTGTAGTAGCTGGTGTGTCTTCTGTAGCTGCTGTGTCTTGTAGTAGCTGGTGTGCCTTGTAGTAGCTGGTGTGTCTTGTAATAGTCTGTGTGCCTTGTGGTAACTGGTGTGTCTTGTAATAGTCTGTGTGCCTTGTAGTAGCTGGTGTGTCTTATAATAGTCTGTGTGCCTCTGGTAGTCGGTGTATGTTGTAGTAGCTGGGTTTTTTTGAGGTTGTCGGCGTGTCCTCTGGTAGTCGGTGTATGTTGTAGTAGCTGGTGTGTCTTGTGGTTGTCGGCGTGTCCTCTAGTAGTCGGTGTATGTTGTAGTAGCTGGTGTGTCTTGAGGTTGTCGGCATGTCCTCTGGTAGTTGGTGTATGTTGTAGCTGTCGGCGTGTCCGTGTTTCATGCACATATAATTTAACCCAATCCCTCAGAAACATTGGTGCAGGGAGCCTGTTTGTCACTTTGCATGCCGAACATGGTGACCATGGTGACCTCCACATGATGCAAACCACGTACCTGAGCTCGCACAGGAATAGCCATGAAACTATCCAAAGTAGTATTTATTATTATAAATAGACAGTGATTATTTCAGAAATTTATTATTATAAATAGACAGTGATTATTTCAGAAATTTTACCCCGGGGGGGGGAGGGCGCTTAAGATTTTTTGGGTGAAGGGGGGGCAGTGCCAGTTGATTTATTATTGGACATATTTTTGCTCGGGGGGGGCACTTAGTTTTCCCCGGGGGGTAGTGCCCCCCCCCCCCCGAGATACAGCTGAAAAAAACCCTGTAAATAGATATAAACTAATTTTTACAGAGGGTCTATGAAGGGGGGGCAGTGCCAGTTGATTTATTATTGGACATATTTTTGCTCGGGGGGGGCACTTAGTTTTCCCCGGGGGGTAGTGCCCCCCCCCCCCGAGATACAGCTGAAAGAAACCCTGTAAATAGATATAAACTAATTGTTACAGATGGTCTTAGTCAACATAATATGATACACGGAAAGGCATCGACTGTTTTTATATGTGCATTGGTTATTCTTTGTTATGATGTTCTTAACATGATATTATCTCTGATTCTATGACTTGTATGATAATGGACCTTTAATATATATCGATACCAGGTATTATAGAATCGTATTCGGTAATGTCTGCGATTCTTAGTTTATCTGTCATAAAGGAACCAAGAAGTGCAGACAATATACATGTATCCTCTGACATTCCGTTGAGTTTCGTTTCCCTAATTCTTCTCTGCTCTCTCAAGGTGCAGATGATCCAACAAGCTCGTCTGCCTCACTAAGGACCTCGACTCGGGTGAGTTTATCATTGTTCTCACGACTGTCGTTGTTCTCATCAACACCAAACAACCAAGTCACAAACACACTCACCATCCCAGCTGGAGCAATTAGAGATGGGAATCAAACCATCCCAGCGGGAGCAATTAGAGATGGGAATTGAAACATCCCAGCAGGAGCAATTAGAGATGGGAATTGAAACATCCCAGCAGGAGCAATTAGAGATAGAAATTAAACCATCCCAGCTGGAGCATTTAGAGATGGGAATTGAAACATCCCAGCTGGAGCAATTAGAGATTGGAATTAAACCATCCCAGCTGGAGCAATTAGAGATAGAAATTAAACCTTCCCAGCTGGAGCATTTAGAGATGGGAATTGAAACATCCCAGCTGGAGCAATTAGAGATTGGAATTAAACCCTATTTTAGAAGTTTGTGTTCGGTTACGACTTAATTTCGGTTCGATTCCCATCTCTAATAGTAATAAATACACATTCATATTATTTAATCTTAGCCTATAGCTGCTTTGTGCAGTAAAACTGCATCCTTTTTAAACTTAATGCGTTGATTTTTATCCCCCAAAATTCCAACAGTTAACATCATTGTCTCACCCTTACCGTCACACTTAGTTCTTTCACACCCTTTCCCATTTCCCCAAATCCCGCATTTACATCTCCGGGTCATATAATGCTTCTTATTATACTCACCCATCGATGGTCTTTTTTAAACAACTGTTTTTCACTGATGCTCGCCTTATATTTCGGATAACGTTCACTGACAATACACATCCTTGCCCTCTGCCATCACGCCACACCACCTCCCAACCAGCTGACAGCTTGTTAATTTGATATTATCATCTAGTAAGAATCATATCTATAAACTGCGGTTTGAAAATGCAAAGTTTTAAGTGAATGCATTCCTTAAATATGTATATGTCTTTATGTCTTGATATATGAGCGAGGTAAGTCGCTGTCTGGTTTCTTGTTTCGTTTGGTGGACGGAAGTCGACAACTTGATATGCTGGGTAGGTAGGTGCATGCGAATTTTTGCACTTGTATGGTAAAATAAAACACATACATTACACGCCTAGTGTAGAATAAAATTGATGAGTGTGAATTCAGGGATGAAATTATGTGGAATAGTTTTATCTATTTAAAATATATGATATTCTTAAATTTGCTGCGTCTATCTAAGTTGCAATAAGGCTTATGAAATTATGTTTTCTAGCAAATTCCACCGCTTCACTTTATGATCCGTCACGTGATATTTTCCAGATTGTTTAAAAAAAATCATGGCCATAAAAATATGATTTGTATTACTTTGTCACACGCTCAATAGATATGTCTCAATATATTATGTTTACTTAGTTCGTGTTGACACTCTGTAGACATATTGACATAAATCTGTTGAATCCATGTTTTATGACTTGTATGGGAAATGGGCCGATGGTTTTACTTCACGTACTTGTCTTACATTGCAGCAGCGGTTCTCAATGACACGCTGAATGTGCTTCCTTTTTTCGGTTTTCTTTCTAATTCAATCTGTTTCCAATCCCCAATATCTAAAATGTCGTTTTGAAATGCTTCAGCTTAGACATAGTTGACGTTAGCATTTGGATAAATACCGGTCTAGACTAGAGATACCATTTGATTATTGCTGGCCCATATTATATATTTATTGGTCTCAAATATTGGCCTAGTGTTAGCACTGACCTAGGGATGGCATTGGATAATTACTGGTCTAGGGATAGCATTGGATAATTGTTGGCTTAGGGATGGTATTGGATAATTGCTTGCCCACATTTTTTAATAAGAATTGGTTTCAATTTCTTGCATCACTTTTAGTAGCTTGAATGATAACACATTGAGCCCACACATGTTCAGATAGCTCATTTCATGAAAATCTTCTTATAACTCTAAAAAAAATCAATTTCGCCATTTTACAAAAAAAAAAAAAAAAAAATCAAAATAAAAATAAATTTCGAATGACTCAAGAAAAACAAACAATTTCAATTTCTTGCATCACTTTTAGTAGCTTGAATGATAACACATTGAGCCCAAACATGTTCAGATAGCTCATTTCATGAAAATCTTCTTATAACTCTAAAAAAAATCAATTTCGCCATTTTACAAAAAAAAAAAAAAAAAAAATCAAAATAAAGATAAATTTCGAATGGCTCAAGGAAGACAAACACTTTAACATTTTCTTCTTCTCTTTTTCTCTCCTTTATTCAAAATTCACTCCTTTCTTTTTTTTATTTTCAAAGGGAAAAAAAAATCTGCTACTTGATCGATAGCGTCCCCTGTCTAATAGAAAGAATGATGATAATCCCACGTTACCGTGAACCCGATGTAACGTTCACCACTTCGTTCCCATTCATTCATTAGATTTCACTTGCCTTTCAAAAGTGAGATTTTTACATTCTTTTTTAACTCTCATCTGATGGACGATTCTTTCAATTCGTGAATTGTATTTTTTTTTAGTCTGGCCGGTACTAATCATTTTTAAAGAAAAAATATTTAAACTATCACCCACGTCTGCAGTAACGAAGTCTGTACAATGCTCTCCATCAACGACTAAAGGGGCATAGAATTACTGCAAGTTTAGTATCGAAAGCTCCACTGTTAGTATCGAATTTTTCACTTTTGATATCGAATGTTCCACTGTTAAGTATCGACTATTCAATTGTTGGTATAGAATGTTCCACTGTTAGTATCGAATGTCCATTGTTAGTATCGAATGCTCCACTGTCAGTATCGAATTTTCCACCGTCCTTATCGAATGTTCAACCGTCAGTATCGAATTTCCTACTGTTAGTATCGTATTTTCCACTGTTGGTATCGAATTTTCCGATGGTGGTACTGATCTAATGTAAATCACACCATAGTGGTGCCAGTGTAAACATTGTTATCGATACACTATTTAAACTATTTCACTATCGTCGTTTGTGCCTAAAATTTTCCCCCAAACATATCTTTAGACCAAGCGCGTTCGCCAGTCGTTGAATTCAAATCAAGTCTAAGACACGGGGGACAAAACCTCATGGAGGTCACTATTTTTCCCCACTGTCTTCAAATTGACATCAAGACAAAAACAAATTGAAAAGGCAAATGTACAAAATTAGCACAGAGGGAGCTATATTTAGAGATGTGCATTATTGTATAGCTTTATTACTTTAATCATCCTTTTAGGGTAGTAGGTTCAATCGCGCAAACCTGGACTGTGAAGTACAAGTGCGTGTTATTAAAGCTGGGCTGTGCAGTCCAAGTCAACTTCGTGCTGTCGGGACGATAGTTGACATATTTAGATACTGAACCTTAAAAAAAAAATATAATAATTTAAAAGTCCTTACCACCACCACCCTCCTACTCCCATTCCCCACCTCCCTCATTCTCCCAAGCCATTATCACCCTCATACTCCCATTCCCCACCTTCCCCATTCTCCCAAGCCACCACCACCCTCAGACTCCCATTCCCCACCTTCCCCATTCTCCCAAGCCACCACCACCCTCAGACTCCCATTCCCCACCTTCCCCATTCTCCCAAGCCACCACCACCCTCGTACTCCCATTCCCCACCTCCCCCATTCTCTCAAGCCACCGCCACCCTCAGTCTCCCATTCCCCACCTCCCCCATTCTCCCAAGCCACCACCACCCTAACCGCCACCCTCAGTCTCCCATTCCCCACCTCCCCTATACTCCCAAGCCACCGCCACCCTCAGACTCCCATTCCCCACCTCCCCCATACTCTCAAGCCACCGCCACGCTCAGTCTCCCATTCCCCACCTCCCCCATTCTCCCAAGCCACCGCCACCCTCAGACTCCCATTCCCCACCTTCCCCATTCTCCCAAGCCACCACCACCCTCGTACTCCCATTCCCCACCTCCCCCATTCTCTCAAGCCACCGCCACTCTCAGTCTCCCATTCCCCACCTCCCCCATTCTCCCAAGCCTCCCCCATTCCACCAAACCACCGCCACCCCCATACACTTAGTTACTTTATGTACCGAAATAGGCTCCGAACAGTGCTTATCCCTGACAGTGTAGTAGAATCCACGTCATGTGATCCTGCATGTAAGTGCTGTCATGAACCTGGGCACCTTAAAGTAACACGATCTGGGCCATTCTTAAAGTATGTGCCAAAGATAACACCAACAGGGTGTTACAAGAGATGACCTTGACCCTTTTGTCGTGGGTTTATGGCCATTAGTATCGCAATTCTGGGAGGGTTCGCTGATTTTTTAGCATGCGAGAAGACCGTCACAATTTAGTGGTTTCTCCTGTTTGCGTATACGTGTATTTCTAGTAATAAATCTGGACGTACTTTGGAAAATAGTATTCCGTCTTAAGGTAAGAGGGTACACGTAATGTACCCTCACATAAGAGACGTCCATATCTAGGTCCCAAATTGCGTAAATGGATCCCAAATACACACTAAACCAGTGATCGGCAAATCGCGGCTCGCGAGCCACATGCGGCTCTTTAGCAACCCGAGTGCGGCTCGGCCAGTCGGCCACAAATCGGGTTTGACTCTGAATAGCATGGTTCCTGACAGGTTCTTGAAAAGAAATTTGGCTCTCAAAATTTTTTTTTAATCGCCCTTTTGCTGATTTGTGGCTCCTTTGACTAATGAGTTTGCCGACCACTGCACTGAACTATGGTTAGTAAAGCTGCTTAGCAATCTAAGCTTAACCAGTAATTAGCTAGCAGTATATACCCATGATCCCCAAACATAAATCATGTAAATACTTGGTTTGGTGACACAGATCAGAGACTGAGAACCGTTGAAATAAAGATGTTAGTCATATTTGAACAAATATTTTGTTACTGCTGTTGAAAAAAAATAAATAAATATATTAGTATTAGGGCATTTTAATAATGAAACAATTTCAATATAATCTATCGTGGTCACCCTCGGAATTTCGCTTTAAATTTAACGACATGGTCGTATATATCTCAAGCCTTGATAATTTCATTACTGAAGTGTCTGGCTTTATAGTGTTGTGTCTCATAAGCTTTGACAAACTTGATTGAAAGTGACTTCAAAGATTGAACCCGTGAAAGTAACCTGGCATTGTCAATGTTACTGTGGAAGCAGCCTGCCATTTTCAGTGTCCTTATGAAAGTAGCCCGACACGGTCCATGCTACTATGAAAGTAGTCCGACACGGTCCTTGCTACTATGAAATTAGCGTGACACTATCTAGGCTACTACTTAAACACGAAAGCGTTAGGTATAACTACTTCGGGTAACCGATTATATCAAACTCACCTCATGTCTTACGTAATCGTCTTCTTTGGGATGATAATTTAACTTTCAAACAACAACTTGCCGAAGTGTTATCATTGTTTGAGAACCCCTCTTACCCAACACGGGCGTTCAATCAATCAATCCCTGATTACGAGCACACAGCCCCCCTCCCCCTTCCCCCGGTGATGTTATTGCTAATCTTTTAATCCTCAATTAGCCACCGCAGTGCCCTGCTTATGCCATTACATCGTGGAGCGTGGCTGTTCGACTAATCGCGGTGAACTAACAGTTCAACTAAAGCCACGGTGGCATTAATGTGGAGCGTGGCTGTTTGACTAATCGCGGTGAACCGACAGTTCAACTAAAGCCACGGTGGCATCGAATGGAGGCTGTAACGAAATCAACAATCACCGACGTTTCCTTCAATAATCAGCGCTGCTCCATCGCCACACGATACCAGAGAGAGTGCTGCCTCCATGTAAATTCCTCGAAAGTTTTCTTTCAGACTGGCCTCATGCAAGTGAGACTTGTATTAAGTTAATAATTATCAACTTTTACCTACGACTACGACCGTTCAGACTTAGCGTGTAAAAATACAACTATTTCCAAGTCACAGTTTCAACTTCTTGCCAAGAAATGTGAATGCAAAATTTGACCTGTAGTCTTTGTTGACATCGTGGGCCATATGCCAACGGAGGATCATGCCCCTAAAAAATAAATTATTTCAGAACATGGTTGACGTGATCTGGCATCAGATCCTGTCATGAGCACTTCCAGTTGACCTGTCAATGACTCCGTTGTACAGGGCGTGTGGACGGGGATTGTTTTCCAAACATCTCCTTTGTTTTTCCTGTTTTGTATTTTTTTCCATCCTATTGGACTAAAGATCCTAACTAGGGTTCATGGGAAGTATATGCGGGGTAGAGGAAAACCTGAAGAAGGAAACTACACACACACAAAGTGAACGTTTCGGTCAAGAAGCCTTCGACAGCAAAAATGCAGACAGGCAAAACATCATCTCAGTACAGCGGTTCTCACCATGTGGATTGCGACCCCTCTCGGGTTTGAACGACCCTTACACATGGGTTGCCTAATAGCATAGGAAAGCCACATATTTATGAAATAGCAACGAAAAAATATTTTTTTTTATGTTTGGGGTGTCAACACAACGTGAGGGACCGTATGAAATGGTCGCGGCATCAGGAACGTTGAGAACCATTGAATTAGTAGATGTGTCGTTGACACGAAAATGGTAGATGTATTCGATAACCCGGGGCTGCCTGGTTGACCGCTAGGTGTCTACAATGGTAGAGTTCGAATATCTCGGCGACAGCAGCCATTACAAAACCCAATCACAGGTTGTTACACTGCATGAGGTGATCGGAATTAACACGTTCGATGTCTCTGAATCCTCACTGTGAATTAACGGGCCTGAGGTGAAAATAATAGGGGGGGGGGGGGGGAGAGCCTGCCAAGGAGCGCCCCCCTCCCCATATTATAAAAGGAGTTACACTGCATGAGGTGATCGGAATTAACACGTTCGATGTCTCTGAATCCTCACTGTGAATTAACGGGCCTGAGGTGAAAATAATAGGGGGGGGGGGCGAGAGCCTGCCAAGGAGCGCCCCCCTCCCCATATTATAAAAGGAACAGAAAGGAAATTTATACGGTTACCGGAAATTTGATCGAAAGAAATTTCGTCGACGGTAAATTCATCGACGGAAATTTGATCGAACGGAAATTTGGTCGAAACTTTATTTCAGTTCATGCGTTAAAATGTTCGTCTCATTTGTGTTTGAACGCATTGTACCAATTATACCAAATAATAAAAAAAAAAAATGCGTTCAAAAAAAAATTTGAAGCAAAATTTTAACTTAAAAACTGAAGGAAAAAAAAAAAAAAAAAAGATTCGACCAAATTTCCAATCCAATCGATCAAATTACCGTCGACGAAATTTCTTTCGATCAAATTTCCGGATGCGAATTTATATAAAACGGACCATTTATTAGACACGGTGACTGGTCTTCATAACCAAATGAAGTGTTTAAAAAAAAAAGAAGGAAAAAGTAACTTTCCTGGAAAAACAAATAAAGCCATGGATGTAGAGACTCAGAAATGTAGGTCTAACAAATGATTTTACGTCATTTGTGTGTTCGTGATGTAAGATCGATGACTCCAGATGCCGGTAGTAGTAACCCCCCCCCCCCCCGCCCCCACTTGTTTCCGGGATTACATTTAAACTTACTTTAAAAATATTTGTTTCATACGGCTCGGCAATGTATAGGACGCCGCACGCCGCGCTCGGCTCTGGGGATCACCCTACCTATTGGGTGGTACATTACCGGGATCTCAGTCACGTGGTTGAACCTAGCCTTGTAGTGGGATAGCTGATCAGTGATCAGTTAACGAGCCCTACTCGAGGGTATAAATAAAACTTGTTCATTAAAAAAAAATTCTTGTGAGTGCGTGTGGGGGGGGGGGGTCTAAGTGCATTACAAATAATTAATAATTGGGTAAAAAAATATTATTTAAAAAAAAATATTAAACAAGAATTTAAAGCTGCCGTTAAATTTAATACGCATTTATATTTAATAAATAAAA
>CAXITT010000043.1:802495-826476 GCA_964033795.1 Lymnaea stagnalis
CCCCCCCCCTTACTGAGCCGGCATGACCTCGTGTGCTACAACTAAATAAATAAACACCAACTGGCAGTCGAGGTGTGCAGCAACAATTCATTCACGTCACTGACAGCCCTTGAGAAATGCAGTGTGTGCCTTTGTAAGCAGTTTTTTTAATTTAAAAGAACAAAAAATAGAGTGGGGGGAAAAAAGGGGAGGGCCAGGTTTATGCTAGAGGATGACTGGGGAAGAAAATAGGGGGGGGGGCTGGTGTTGTTAGTTTAACAAGTATGCCCAGATTCTCCGTGCAGACTCTGGTTGTGTTGTTTGAATGTTGTAGTCGTTGTCGCGTCTCCGTGCAGACTCTGGTTGTGTTGTTTGAATGTTGTAGTCTTGTCGCGTCTCTGCGCAGCTGCTCTTCCAAACACGTGTCGGTGGCATTGTTTAAAACCTCTATCTAGGACACTGAAGGCAAACCGTTCGGTGTTGTTTTCGTTAATGGAATACAAATAGAGAAGAAACACAAAAAGGGAGGGGGGAGATATCTCTGCGTCTCTGGTGGAATTGTGTTGAGCAGACTGACTGAATGACTTGACGAAATGAATGACCAGAGCTACTTGGTTATTTTAAACCGTGAATGACTTGAAACAAAGAAAGACCACGGACATACTAAATGTATGACACACGGACATACTAAATGTATGACACACGGACAGACTAAATGTATGACACACGGACAGACTAAATATATGACACACGGACAGACTAAATGTATGACACACGGACAGACTAAATGTATGACACACAGACATACTAAATGTATGACACACGGACAGACTAAATATATGACACACGGACAGACTAAATATATGACACACCTGATTCCTCGGACAGTTGAAGTAAAATCCCTCGCACGTACAATCTCGCACTAATGTATTTTTTTTTTTGGAAAAGCTTCCACGAAGCATGGCCGAGGTTTGTCCATGCGGGCGAATCTCACGGCACGGCTGGCTCCGGACGAATCTCACGGCACGGCTCCGGACGAATCTCACGGCACGGCTCCGGACGAATCTCACGGCATGGCTCCGGACGAATCTCACGGCACTGCTCGCTCCGGACGAATCTCACGGCACGGCTCCGGACGAATCTCACGGCACGGCTCCGGACGAATCTCACGGCACGGCTCCGGATGAATCTCACGGCATGGCTCCGGACGAATCTCACGGCTCCGGATACTAGAATGCGAGTCCTCCTTGGCATGCGGCCGTTGGCATATGACGTGGACCTACGACAACGGTGTTACGCTGTTTCAGATATCTGTTTGATAGTTACACACGCTTCGGGGGAATGGGGTTGGGGTGAAGGGGGGAGGGGTCTGAACTTTGAACCCTTCAATACGATCTAGCAGGACAAAAGCGAGCAATGTTATTATTTTAGGTTGCTCAAGTTGTACTGCCAGACTCACCTCTAATAACAGAACTACAAGGAGCGTCCCTCGGGGGCTCGGGCAACCGTGGTTGATGGAGTCTGTCGCCGTATGCTGCGTCTGTTAAATCTCCCGCGGTCCCGGCAGTCTCTTGCTTGCCCGGGAAGAGAAAGGTCAGGGGGTAAAATGATAATGGGTAATCAGGGAGAAGAATAAGAAAGAGATATGCAGTGTGGGAAAATGAGAAATGAGATGTGGTCTTGTCACGAGAAGCATGCAGAGACCTCAAAGTCGGCGCCTTTATGTGGGTGGTGGGATATTGATCCATCGGTGGAGCCGAGTTGTGCTGATTAAAAGAATATCACCCAGGTCCGCCGCTGTCTGGGCTGCACCAAGTTTAATAATATTGAAATGCTTTCATTTGATCCATGCAGCTGACCAGTAGATGCTCATCCCATTTCCCCGAAGTCAGTAAATATTGATGGGATGATATTCTATTATGGATCCAAACGAATGGAAATACTCTGTGTTTTTACCTTGGACAGTTTCATCAGCATATTTACACGGGAAATAAAAAGGATCTGATCCAAATTTTAAAACATTTTTTTAATTATTTTTTTTCTAACCTTAGCCATTTTAAAATAAAATAATGCCATAATCAGCGGACCATTTGAACAAAAGACGTGCACACATGACAAACTCTGAATGAAAGGACAAATGTTCATTTTGATTTAAAGAAGGAAACACATGTTATAATTAAATAGCCCGGATTTAAAGAAATTTTAAGAATACATTCACACAGGGGCTTCTTAGCAGCGTCACAAAATACAGTCGAACCCACTTATCTCGACCTCGGTTAACTCGCCAACCCTGTTATGTCAACGTTTCTGAGGTGGAACCGCCAAATTTTCTCTTTGTCTTAGCATTTTCTCATCGATTATGTCGATTCTTTTATGTCGCGGAGCACTGATATCCCAGCTCAAAAGGCGGCCTTAAAATTTGCCTTAACGTCGTTTATCTCGATCCCCATGACCAATCGCCGGCTTTTAAAAATATATATACAACAGGAACGAGCCTACTTCAAACTAGTAATTTAAATGAAATGACAATATCGTCCGCGTAAGTAACTTGACACAGCGAGAAGCGAGGAGCGAGAGGCTTGCAGACACAAGAGAGGGGTCGCAGTACCTGTTCTATTTATAGCGAACCCGCTTGTCGCAGAATCGCATCCATAGGCTTTCACGGGTTCTTACACGTTTATTTTTTATTTTTTCAAACCCAGAATCCGTATTTGAATAAACTGAACTGGCGAATCCGGAGCGAGAGAAAATAAAAACTCGCTAATCTGGAGCTGAACAAGATTTAGCTTCACGAATCCGGAATTCCGGGATAATCCAAAAAATGTGCACGCCACATATGGCACCCCACATATGGCACGCCACATAATGCCTTGTGTTGTTAGCAAACACGTGTATGTACATCTTTATAGCATGCCGATCGCTTCATCCAACCAATCGTGGTAACGCTGTAGTGTAAAAGAAAAAAAAAACGCACATCGTGTACATTAAGAAATTTCAAGTGTATGTTAATATATTGCCGCCATATTGGTTTTCGGTTATCTCGATCACCGGTTATCTCGACGCTTTTTGGAAAACCCCGAGGCCGGCGACATAACCGGGTTCGACTGTAATGGCAATTTTATTGAATGAAAAAAAAAAAAAAAAGACGAATTAGTGTCGGTCTTAGTTCTACTTGCGTGCACTGGGCAACTGTTAATTTATGCATGCATCTGTCTGTAGTCTAAAGTAGTCTAGACCAGGGGTGGCCAACCCAAAAGATCTTCACGGGCCATTTGGACAGCGAGTCAAACGTTCGCGGGTGCGTGCCATAACACCTCTTATTAAAGTGTTGAAATAAACACCCACTAAACGCTTTATAGAAACGTGTGTCTAAATATAAATGCACGTAATGAAATGCTCAATAACAAAACGGAATCAAAATTAATCTTATTTCCGTCATTTATCTTTTCTCTCACTCGATTGGACTTCTTTGAGTCCATTCGTTATTAAATCAGACATCCGCGGCCACATTACTTTACGTTACGGGCCACATGCGACACGCGGGCCGCGGGTCGGTCACCACTACGTTTAAATTATTTTTAAAAAAACATTCTTGCCCTCTTCTTGTTTAATTGATAAAACCCGACAGAATTAAGCATAAATACCCCTGTTTAAACTGTCATAATACCTCGCACTAGACAGAGAGATGACAATGAATATGTACATCGAATGTAACTGCATGGAGCACTAGACAGAGAGATGACAATGAATATGTACATCGAATGTAACTGTATGGAGCACTGGACAGAGAGATGACAATGAATATGTACATCGAATGTAACTGTATGGAGCACTGGACAGAGAGATGACAATGAAAATATGTACATCGAATGTAACTGTATGGAGCACTGGACAGAGAGATGACAATGAATATGTACATCGAATGTAACTGTATGGAGCACTGGACAGAGAGATGACAATGAAAATATGTACATCGAATGTAACTGTATGGAGCACTGGACAGAGAGATGACAATGAATATGTACATCGAATGTAACTGTATGTATAAGGCAACCAACACATGTTTTAACTCTCTTCTGTTTTGGATTTTTTTTTTTTTTTTAAAGAAAAAAACTTCGATATTTTTCTAATTCAATAAGTGTTCTCAATCCTCTCTTGTCGTGTGTTCCAACTCAACTCACCAGTTATTCCTAATCTCGATATTGGCTCTTGGCTTATCCAGCACATACCCTACCTACTGTACGTAGAGTGCCGTATAGAGGGATCTGTATCAGTGCGGTGCGCCAGAGAGATCTTAGAGATCAGCTGTTGGCTGTACTCCTGGGAATCAACCGGAAAGAGTGCGTATGTGTGTTTGTTATGGCTGAGTGGGGTTAGAGTCGGGTATGAATGCCAAGCTGTTCTGACGACTTTCCCAGACACCCTGACCTCATTCTTCCAGACAAGGATACGGACCTGTGTGGGGAGGGGGTTGTTGTGTGGGAGTTAGTGTGAGGGAGTTGGAGTGAGTGATTTGGTACCTTGGAATAGCGATGTGGGGGCTAGTGTGCGGGAGTCAGTTTTGAGGTATCGGTGTGAGGGATTCGGTGTCTGGTATTCGGTTTGTAATCGGAAATCAAATCGTAATCATGTGTATAGGAAAGTCGGAACGTGATGGACCATGGAGTAAAATATAAAAAAAAATTACATTTGACCTGTGTCTGGATGTATCGTGTTGGGAATAGTTAAGCTGCTTTTGACACCTTCCCCCCCCTCTCTCTCCCTCTGCACTCCTAGGCCGGACACAGGCTCGCCTCGTGACAGTTCTGCCATGGCAGCTATTTTCTGTCTTGTGTCGCTAAGAGCTGTAACAACTAATAAAAAGAACACACAGAAACAGCCACGCGATTAAAAACGTTGTAGGTTGGGGGGGGGGGGGGGGGGGGGGTGGGGAAAGAATTTGGTGTGGTCAGAAGATGATCTAGTCCTCCAAGTAAGAACTATCCACGCGAAGAGTGTGGTACATCGTTCCTCGTTAAAAGAGACCAGGTCTTAACCATACACCAGTAAGTCTTAGTGATTGACGGCATTTTAGGGTAGGCAGTATTGCTGGTTGTAATTGGTAAATAGTAGATGATCCAAAGACCATTATAAGATGTCATCAAGGACTCAACGGGTCAGCTAGAAAACCATCTTAAGTTGTCAATAAGAAAACCTGGTCAGCTAGAAAACCATCATAAGTTGTCAATAAGAAAACCTGGTCAGCTTGAAAACCAACATGTTGTACATCTTATTTGAACCAAAATTGGCCAACAATCTTGTGTTTTGTCCAGTCGATGCCCTCTTCGACCTACTGCACCATGAGATCGATACTACAGGTTTCTGAATTTGATGCAGCCTTGCGAACTTCCCCCTCTTTTTTTTTTCTCCCCCCCCCCCTTTTTTTTTCTCTCCCCCCCCCCCCCAATTTTTTTTTTGTCTGCCTACCCAGAATTCAGCCATACTGTTTAATCAGTGCACGTCTGGGTCAAATGTTTTCTACCCTTGATTAAGTCAATAGCCCTCGTGCAGCGTTCGTGTCATCCGGTTGAAGACATGACCTGTGCAGCTCTCGTGTCGTGATTCTAATTGTTAGTGCAAACACAAGTAACACAATGCGTGGTGCGTGCTGTATCGGTAATTACGAATACCATTTTTAATAAGCCGTGTTAAAACGTGTTCATTTTCTTTTAGGTTTTATGCAACCGTTTGGGGTGCATTATTTTAAACGCAAGTCATCTAAGTTTACGCGTGAGTTTACGTCATTCAAGTACCAAGCTGTACTCGTAGTGGGTTCAAGTGAAATCACATGATTGAGAACCGTTTGTGGCAGGTCTTGTCAACTAATTCCACGGCAAAATGCCTCTTAGCTTCCACAAAGGTTGACGTTTTTTCGCTTCTAGGAAACTTGAAATCGAACACTTGGCATTTAAAAAAAAAAAATCCTTTATATTAACTTAACTTTGCTATTGTTTGTGGCGGGCTGACTGGCAAAATCTTCTTATGGCTAAGTGAACCATTTCCCGTCAAGCCATCGAGCTGAAACTTGGCAAATAGACCCGTTGCCCATGAATACACATTCTGTCAAATTGTCAGCCCCAACCCCCCAAAAAAATTTTTTCCCCCTGTTTTTCAAGGAGGAAGATAAAAATAAATTTCCAGATAACTGCGCTAAATGAGATTATTTAAAAATAAATAAATATCGCAAGTGCGTTGGTAGCGTAATATTTTCTTATGTTTAAAAAAAAAAAAATGTTGGTGAAATAAATATGCTGTGTAGAAGCGGGTGTGAGATTAAAATACTAATATCGTTCAGTTGCGTGAACTATCTGCTATTTCTGGCTGGAAGTAATAGTTGGTCCCAACACATTGTCTGCCTGCAAGGTTTTCATTGGACGGTTACAAAGAGTTATCTCTCAGGTTTAAACACTTGCGGTACAGTCCTCTCCCCGCCAGGTCCGTCTGGCTCCGGTATGACCAGCTGCCGTAACACGATCCTCATGTCTCCTTGCTGGTGGCTGCAGCTCCCCGTCACAGTCATTCAACACTCTTAGCGTGGTGGACGGGTCAGTCATAATAGACTTCCACGCCGATGAGCTGGTCAGTCGCGCTAGTGTTCCAGGCAGACGGACTGGTCAGTTATAATAAACTTGCAGGCAAAGAAACTGGTAATTCAGTATTGACTTCCCGCGATTTCACCTGGGCAGTCATAACAGACTTCCGAGCAGATGGACGCGTCATTCATAATGGACTTGCAGGCAGATTGACTTGTAGTCATAACAGACTTCCGGGTAGTTCTTCGGGTCTGGCATCATTTACAATTTACGGGACTCCTACTCGAAATAAACTTATTGTCGCAGATGATAACCATTACTTGTCAGCCGTGACAAAAGCCATCTTTAAATGTGCCCAAACATACCAGACAGACGCAAGCCTGGCACTAACTAGGTTGCCCTACTACGGTGAGCTGGTTCTTTGTTTTGAAACGCGTTGGTTTAGCTTATTGCATTTACAGCCAGGAGATCCCCACCCTTCCACTAACCTCGCGCTTCTCCCTCATTCTGTTCTTGTTTCCACCCAGACAGCGGCGTAACATGATACCCATCCTTATTACACGCCCCTGTACCGATTCTCCCCCAACAGTCGACATACGTTGTCCTTCCTCTTCTGCTCTCCCGCCCCCCCTCCCCCTTTTCCTCCCTTCACACCGGGCCTGAGTTAAACGCTGTTACAGGCGCCTGGCATACACGTAGAGATATGGCAATCAAAATGGTTGGCACCAAGCTGCTTCCGGTCCAGTAATATCATCAAGCTTAGTGCACCACAGTGTCTCTTTGATTCAAACGTTGGCTTTTTTTTTCTTCTTTTGCTAGTGCTACCATTAACGAGCATGCTATTTAATATTTGAGCTTAACTTTGTTTCAATGGCCTTCTAGCTAGAGGATCAGTGTATAGTTGTGCAACTTTATCCAGTTCATGGACCCCTTTCGCCAGCCAGCAGATAAAGTCCACAGGCGTACCCCTTTTTTAATAACGCTTTTTAAATGAATGTAATAACATTTCAGAGGAAAGTGCACCCCTGACATCAGAGGAAAGTGCACCCCTGACATCAGAGGAAAGTGCACATTTTTTTTCATGAAACCCCAAATCTCCGTGGACCGCAGGTTAAAAAACCGGTGCCTTAAAACGCGCACTAACTTGTTATGCCCTGGCTATACCCCATTGATACCCCGGTTAAAACACATTTATACCCCGGCTATACCCACGCCCCTAGCCCTCACTGTTACATGACAAGATGTTACTATACAAACAAAAGACAAAACCAAACAGCCCAACATTTTACTCTGGCGAGTGAAACAATTTGCAGGAGAGAGAGGAATCCAAGACTCACGTCTCCTTACTCATCTAATAGACATTCGCTTTTCTGACAGGGTCACACGGCCAATACTAGAAAACGACCGAACATTAACCGTGTAACGCACGTATCACACGGGTTTTTTTGTTTTAACAGAACTCCCGGCTAACAGGGCGCCCATGCGGCATGTCAGTTTTGCCCCCCCCCCCGCCCCGCCCATCTCGTAAGCGTTATTGCACTACGGGGCGACAAAATTCAAAATGTGAGCGCACTTTATTCCTCAATGAAAACCTGGAAGGAACAGAAAGGAAAGAAGAGGAGAAGGGGAACAAAAAATGACACGTGCGTTCAGTTACGGTGAAGTAACTTGCGTTCAGTTAGGGTGCAGAAATGTGCTCGGACGCTTGTGTGTGTGTGTGTGTGTAAGGTGGATTCTTTAATGTGGCATCATTGTGTGTGGACATGACATGGATTAATAACCTTCTCAAACGTATCGCAGAGCGCATGGACAGAAATGGACCGGTTAGTATGCAGTTGGTCAATCAATGGCAGCGCCTAGGTCGTACATTTAGCAGAATCGGTGTTTAAAGTGATTGAAGTGTTGTAATTCAAATTATTTGACATAGATAAAATGTGCTCTTAACAGCTGCCTTAGTGGAAACATTTGCGCGAACCGCCATTTCCCTCTCCAATAATTGCTTTGCTAAGGGGAAAATTCCTTTTCGCTTTATTTTATGACTTAATGATTGCAGTATTGGTAAGATAAAATTATACTTGCATACTATTATGCATCTTTGTAGCTTTACATGGATAAGAAAGTTTGTGTGTGTGTATAGACCAGGGGTTCTTGATCCCCCCCCACCCCCACCCCACTTAGCTTTCTGCGTATTTTTAAATTGTTTAAGTTTGTAATTGAAGGCCTTATTTACATTTGTTTGTTTGTTTACCTTTTAAAGTAACTCTGGGTAGGATTCGATCCTCTCCGAGATATTGAGATCCTTGCTAAACTCCCCTCGTTTCCATGTCTATGGTGAAATTAGAGATCTTTGTAGTAATAGAATTATCATCCTTTGGACTCATTCTCATAGATACGTTTCACACAAATGTTTTAATGAAGGGCTGTTATTGGGTCAGTAATGTCACGCCTGCATGCACTTCTGTCTGTGTGTACTTTGCTTATTTGTTAATAACCGGTTGGGAAATGGAAGGAGTGGGAAGAGGGGGGGCAATGTGGGGGCAGTCTGGGTTCCCCGAGGAGGATAAACTAATGAACATTTAGGGACAATACAATTTTTTCTTCATTGTTTTTTTTCCTCCATTTCATTGTATTGTTTTCTTTTAAAATGCCTGAACATAAAATTGTTTGAATAGTGAAGGGTGGACTTCAGTTCACTAAACTCCGGCTGTCATCTCAGTGTGTACGAAAGGGTGCCATCTCAGTGTGTACGAAAGAGTGCCATCTCAGTGTGTACGAAAGGCTGTCATCTCAGTGTGTACGAAAGGGTGCCATCGCACTTTTTCAGTTAAACATCTGTTACCCAGAGCGTGTTGCGCGATAATCCTTCAATAAAGAACGCGGTTCTCAAAGTATGCGATTATTGAGATAGGTTCGATTTCTTTTAGCCCGGGGAGGGTGTGGGGGTGTGGGGAACAATAATTTAAGGGAAATTTATCCTTTAAGCACCACTGCTTTCTCTAGTTACTGAACATTCAGAAAAAAAAAAAAAGGTAATCTTAAAGAAAAAAATAACAACAGATTTTTTTTTTCCAACAGACCATGTTTGGAACACCACATTATCTGGTAAGGTTTACTGTGACGTGTTTCTTCGTTTTGTAACCAGCGGCGTATCTAGGGTACGTGTCTCCAGGGGCGGGTTAATATTTTTGACGCCTCCCCTCTGAACAAAAACTCCTTGCCGAAACTTCCGCCCTACTAGGTAAAAAAAGAAAGTGCCGCCCGTGACGGGTCGCCTCGCCCCCCTCCCCGGCGCCCCACCCTTCCTACACCCGTGGTCGTCACTGTAGTTAGGTGTGACGCCGAACATCCAATTAAACTAAAGCCCTTTTAATAGATCCGTACTAGCGGAGCGGGTCTTATCAAGAGAATTCCTTTACGGTGTGGTGAGTTTAGGCCAGGAATGAACTGTCAAAAGACCGAACTCAAAGGTACGTGCGTTTATACCTAATGTCAGGTTGGTGCAACAACTCATGCTCAAGCCTAATGTAACTTCAATAGAGATAACCCTATTGTAATGGGGCAATAATATTAGTCAGTGTGTGTGTGGGGGGGGGGGGGTGTTAGATCTTCAAACTACGGCTCACGGGCCATATCCGTCCCATATCCGGGATCCTTAATCCGACCCGCCTGGTCGCCGCAAGGGTGCTCATACCTCACTAGTAGCGACACCATGGTAATCTGAAATAGTTAATCTCATGAGCCATTCTTCCAAATGAAATACTATTAACTTTATGTTGGTTATATTTTTGTTTCTTTATTTTAAATATATTTCTGTTTTAACAAGTTGGTTTTTTTTCACTACAAATAAGATATGTGCAGTGTGCATACAATTGATATAATATTTTATTTCAAACTAAAGCCCGGCCCCCGGCAGTGTCTAAGGGCACTTATCCGGCACCTTGTTTGAGGACCCCTGATTAAAGCGTTGTTGGTAAGGGCTTCGACTGCTGTATGTTATTATGATTATTGCGAAAGCCTTACGTTTGTTTCTTAGCTCTAGTGTGTCACAACGTATACGATCATTTGAAACGTACGTGTCTGCTGCATGTACCCCCGCACGTGGTCGCCGTCCTTGTCAAATAAAACCAAAACACCAGCTGGTTATCTAAATCATTATTAGGACCAAATGTTTAACATAACTTTTGGTGGGGGAAAAATCATTATCCATCCCGTGTATTTAGCCTAGGCCTAGTCGTGGGGGTGGCCACGCATGTAGCTCATAACCACTCACTAGTTCATGACTAGTTGCCGTGTTGTTTGAGATTGGATAAACACATTTTAAACATTTGTTTTTTTACCACTACAAACGCGGTGAAAAATTCATTCACATGAGCATATTTTACGCACTGCCCAGTTTTTAATTTTAAAAAAATAAAATTTTTAGGTTAAAAAAGAAATGAAATTTCTAAAGGACCATCTCCGACCAATTTTAATGGAAGAAGTTTTAAAATTTCTCGCAAGACTAAGCCATGTAACAAATCCACCATACGTCTCCAAGACTTAAGGGAGGTATTGGTTAAAGGTGAACGAGCAGAGGTGGAAACTGCAGATAATCAATGTTGAATTTATATAATTGAAGTGACTAAAACTATTCTTTTTAAGCAATTAAAGGGAACGGAACGTTCTGTACGACGGAATCTGTCTACGGCGGAAGTTCAAGCTTGTGATGTTTTAGTTTGTGTATCTGTTTGTTGAGCCCCGGCGTCACATGCTTCGTGTGTAAGAATATACGTGTAGCTTGGCAAGCGTCACGGGTGGTAGAAGAATTTGTGCGCACCTTAAATAGACCCAGCACAGTTGAATGCAAACACCGTCGATGACCGTCGTCGGGGGTTCAAACAAACACCCCCACCATTGTGCAGACGGCCAGGACCTGCTCTACCGCCCAGTTTTTTGATCCAACGTCGTGAAAAGCTAAGCAACTCGAGTGCATTCAACGGGAGGCAGGTGATCTGGTCCTTGACACGTGACCACGGGGTAGTCACGTGACAGGTCAGGCTGACCATTGTCTCCCATCAGGACAGGTAGCTCGACTCTGATCCGAGTCGTGGGATTGGTCCACGGTCTATCATTTTTAAAGGTATCACTCTTAGGTGTCCCTAGTGGTATATCGTAGTCGTAGGGGAGGGACTTGAAATGGTAGGGATAGGCGGATGCTTAAAATGGTAGAGTCGAGGGGTGCCTGAAATAGTACAGTCAAAGAGATCTTGTAATAGTAGAGTCGAGGTGTGCCTGAAATAGTACAGTCAAAGAGATCTTGTAATAGTAGAGTCGAGGGGTGCCTGAAATAGTACAGTCAAAGAGATCTTGTAATAGTAGAGTCGAGGGGTGCCTGAAATAGTACAGTCAAAGAGATCTTGTAATAGTAGAGTCGAGGGGTGCCTGAAATAGTACAGTCAAAGAGATCTTGTAATAGTAGAGTCGAGGGGTGCCTGAAATAGTACAGTCAAAGAGATCTTGTAATAGTAGAGTCGAGGGGTGCCTGAAATAGTACAGTCAAAGAGATCTTGTAATAGTAGAGTCGAGGGGTGCCTGAAATATTTGCGTCGAAGCAGTGGTGTTGCTGGGGTTAGTGCCGCCCAGGTTGGGCCAATATTTTTTTCAGCCCCAAGAAAAGAAAAAATCTGCATTTGGTCGAAAATGTTGCCCCTGCATATTAGTGGCCCCCGGGGCTGACCGACTTTTCCGTACCCCCTTCATACACTACTGGGTCGAATGTGCAAGGAAGAGATGGATAGAAGTTTCTTTAGAGCACTTGGATTAGAATCACCTATTTTATCATACTATCTAGGTTTGGGTGGTACAGGTGGTTTACTTAACAATGAAATCAAAATATTTGGTTTTGATCAGAGTTTAGTTTCCAGATTTACACGCCTTAATCCCTACAATATCAAATCAACGTACGCTTTAATCCCTACAATATATCAAATCAACGTACGCATTAATCCCTACAATATCAAATCAACGTACGCTTTAATCCCTACAATATCAAATCAACGTGCGCATTAATCACTACAATATCAAATCAACGTATGCTTTAATCACTACAATATCAAATCAACGTGCGCCTTAATCCCTACAATATCAAATCAACGTACGCATTAATCCATACAATATCAAATCAACGTACGCTTTAATCACTACAATATCAAATCAACGTGCGCCTTAATTCACATAATTTCAAATCAACGTACGCCTTAATCCATACAATATAAAATCAACCTGCGCCTTAATGAATGTACTCAATCATAGACGTGTATGTTCTAAACTAGACGCAAGTCTGCCATATGAGACCAAGTTGACAGGGATAGAATTTCGAATAAGGTAAACACGACTGAAGACATCCACTGGTGGTGCCTCATGGACTCACAAACTACACCTAATTTGGGTTCACCTATCGGCTTGCGAACCCCCCCCCCCCCCCCCCAACCTCCAAAACCAACCCACGTGGTCATCACTCCGGGCCAGGGAAAACCCGAGATATTCATCTGATGCCAGTCTTCAAAACCCGTTTTCAAAACATGTCGCCCATCCTGCTCTCCTCCAGCACCACGCACTATTCCCTTTCCTGGCTCGGCCTTACGATCCTTTGAACAACGCAGCGTGTTATTTCCTACCCAACCGGTATTGTTTCAAAGAAAATAACAACGTTGATATCCACCATAAAATTTAAGAGAAAAAACAACAACACACCAAGTGTTTTATTAAACCTTGAATGAATCTAAGGCTAAGGCTTAAACACTAAACGTTTTTAAAAAAAAAATAATAAAACAAAAAATAAATACATAAATAACCTGTACGCAAAAAAAATAAATAAATAAATAAATAATAATCTGAAATCAGAATGCATCTACTAATGATACCATCTTCCCCATTTGGTCAGTATGCAAGAAGCACATGGACCCATTTTAAGTCAGTGTGGACCCCACGTTGGACCCCCCTCCCCCCTTTTTTTTTCTTCTCCATTTTATTTAAATCCACTTTTGAACCATCACAGCCCCACTCCCTCGATCTGAGGATGCCTCCCCCCACCCCCCAACCTTTTTTTTTCTCTCTCCCTTCCTCCCCTATCAGAGTGGATACCAGGTTAGCAGACGTGAACTTTCTTCGAGACAGATGTTCAACGAACCTCAACAACCGGCCCAACAGTTGGCCGTATAGAAACCACCTGTTCGGACATCTCTTTATCTGACCCGCGGCTCGTGGCCTGACCTCATTTCATCGGGCAGCGGTTCTAAAAAAAAACGTATTGGCGGATGAACTATGCCACCACCGGACGCTGTCGACGACAGCTCTACAATAGTTATGGCGTAATCAGTGTAAGTGCCGAAATCATCCGTCAAAACCACCCAAGCACCGTGTCCATGTTTGGGATGATGGGCATGGGTCGTGTTGACATTTCAAAATGTACCGCCCGCCCCGTTATTCGTGTGCTAACAAGGAACTCATGAACATCGGTTACGGAGTTCTTGTCATGATCTGGACCATTATTATTCCAGGAGCAGTCAGTGCTTACACTTTGGCGTCAATGTATGTTAAAAAACAACAACTTGTTTCTAAAAAAAAAAAAATTATGCACATATATTTAGGAGAATGAAATGGAAAGTGTTTCAAATTTTCATTGAAACAGAATACAAAATTCCGTATGTAACAATGTCACCAACGCTACCACACGGCGTTGATTTCACTCAGTAAAATTCCCGATAACTGCACTGAACGTGATACTTAAAAATAGCGCACGTGCGTCTGGTGCGTACTATTTTCTTCCGTTTTACTGAAATGGTCTCAATTTAAATATGGCCTGGCTGTAACTGTTGGTGCAATAGGTCGAAAGGGGTGGCAGATGATACTATTAATATTAATATAGTTCAAGGGCGGGGGCGTACGGGGTGAGGGGGTGAGCGCTTATAGGGGGATCTTGTAAACTGCGTTACTTGAACGCGTGTTGTGTCAAGTAACTTAAGTAGATGATTAGTTTACGCATTGTGGCTTATATTTGACTATTGATAAAAAATAAATGAATAACAATTGGAAGCTCAGCCAGCTTGCAACCAGTTTAGCAAGTTATGCAAAGTTATCACCCCCCCCCCCCTCCACCACCGCTCTCTATACCTTTGTTCCGTCACTGCGACTCATGTTTTTAATGATTTTCTTTTCTTGTTACCAAAGGATATGACCGGACAAATGGCTAGTTTAGATTCTATTTAATTTTTACCTTTCTGTGAAATCTTCAAACACTTTTTTTTTCAACCTTATATGGGGTGGGGGGGGGGGCGGGAATTCTGCACGTTCCCCAATTCTGGGCAAACCGGCATTCACTCTTTAAACCATTGTGGGGTTTACAACAAAGAATGCCGAACGTACTCTGAGTTTCCACACTAAGGCTGTGGAGGATTAAGAACGATGTTAAGACACAGACCGTACGAGACACTCACAGTTTCCACACTAAGGTTGTGGAGGATTAAGAACGATGCTAAGACACAGACCGTACGAGATCACTCACAGTTTCCACACTAAGGCTGTGGAGGATTAAGAACGATGTTTAGACACATACCGTACGAGATCACTCACAGTTTCCACACTAAGGTTGTGGAGGATTAAGAACGATGTTAAGACACATACCGTACGAGATCACTCACAGTTTCCACACTAAGGTTGTGGAGGATTAAGAACGATGTTAAGACACAGACCGTACGAGACACTCACAGTTTCCACACTAAGGGTGTGGAGGATTAAGAACGATGCTAAGACACAGACCGTACGAGATCACTCCCAGTTTCCACACTAAGGTTGTGGAGGATTAAGAACGATGTTAAGACACAGACCGTACGAGATCACTCACAGTTTCCACACTAAGGCTGTGGAGGATTAAGAACGATGTTAAGACACAGACCGTACGAGATCACTCACAGTTTCCACACTAAGGCTGTGGAGGATTAAGAACGATGCTAAGACACAGACTGTACGAGATCACTCACAGTTTCCACACTAAGGCTGTGGAGGATTAAGAACGATGCTAAGAAACAGACCGTACGAGATCACTCACAGTTTCCACACTAAGGCTGTGGAGTATTAAGAACGATGCTAAGACACAGACCGTACGAGATCATTCAGAGTTTCTAAATGCAGGCTTTGTGGAGTATTAAGAACGATGCTAAGACACAGACCGTACGAGATCATTCAGAGTTTCTAAATGCAGGCTTTGTGGAGTATTAAGAACGATGCTAAGACACAGACCGTACGAGATCATTCAGAGTTTCTAAATGCAGGCTTTGTGGAGTATTAAGAACGATGCTAAGACACAGACCGTACGAGATCATTCAGAGTTTCTAAATGCAGGCTTTGTGGAGTATTAAGAACGATGCTAAGACACAGACCGTACGAGATCATTCAGAGTTTCTAAATGCAGGCTTTGTGGAGTATTAAGAACGATGCTAAGACACAGACCGTACGAGATCATTCAGAGTTTCTAAATGCAGGCTTTGTGGAGTATTAAGAACGATGCTAAGACACAGACCGTACGAGATCATTCAGAGTTTCTAAATGCAGGCTTTGTGGAGTATTAAGAACGATGCTAAGACACAGACCGTACGAGATCATTCAGAGTTTCTAAATGCAGGCTTTGTGGAGTATTAAGAACGATGCTAAGACACAGACCGTACGAGATCATTCAGAGTTTCTAAATGCAGGCTTTGTGGAGTATTAAGAACGATGCTAAGACACAGACCGTACGAGATCATTCAGAGTTTCTAAATGCAGGCTTTGTGGAGTATTAAGAACGATGCTAAGACACAGACCGTACGAGATCATTCAGAGTTTCTAAATGCAGGCTTTGTGGAGTATTAAGAACGATGCTAAGACACAGACCGTACGAGATCATTCAGAGTTTCTAAATGCAGGCTTTGTGGAGTATTAAGAACGATGTTAAGACACAGACCGTACCAGATCACTCAGAGTTACTACATACAGACTTTGTGGAGTAGTCAGAAGGATGTTTCACCAAGACCCGTCTAGATCTAAACGCACGGCTGGCTACGCCCGCTGTCAACAGGTGCATGTGACAGTAACATATCTGTGACATTCGGCCTGTCGGTAAATCATATAGCAACACTGAAAGGGGCCGGAAGGCGAGCTTAGGGCGTATCAGCAGCTAAGATCAGTGTCGGAGACTTGAGAAGACGTCGGAGGTACAAGGCGATGACAGTTTTTGACGTGCGGAGCTAGCTACTTGTTACAAGTGCGGAGCTAGCGACTTGTTACATGTGCGGAGCTAGCGACTTGTTACATGTGCGGAGCTAGCGACTTGTTACATGTGCGGAGCTAGCGACTTGTTACATGTGCGGAGCTAGCGACTTGTTACATGTGCGGAGCTAGCTACTTGTTACATGTGCGGAGCTAGCTACTTGTTACATGTGCGGAGCTAGCTACTTGTTACATGTGCGGAGCTAGCTACTTGTTACATCTGATCACAACTTTTCATTTGAAAAAAAAAACAAAAACCAACAACTCATTTTTTTTTGTCCGCGGATAGGACAGATGTCCTCGGATAGGACAGATGTCCTCGGATAGGACATATGTCCTCGGATAGGACATATTTCCTCGGATAGGACAGATTTCCTCGGATAGGACAGATGTCCTCGGATAGGGCAGATGTCCTTGGATAGGACAGATGTCCTCGGATAGGACATATGTCCTCGGATAGGACAGATGTCCTCGGATAGGACAGATGTCCTTGGATAGGACAGATGTCCTCGGATAGGACAGATGTCCTCGGATAGGACAGAAAGGATGTCGTTGAAATGCGATTTTCTTCAACTGCAATAAAATGATTTTTTATAAAAAATGTGTATGTGAAGAGAGTATGTGAAGAGCGTATGTGCAGAAACCATAAAGGATACATTATAAAACGGGACGTCTTTTGTTTTCATTAAGGCCGTACTTTTAAATACAAAACAAGATGTTATCGGGTTATAGTGAAATTGAGCAAATCAACACACGAGCCGATAACATGGCGTCCAGAGGTGTCATACATCAGGGTTTCTACTCTCTGTTTATAGAGAAACCCAGGACCATACACTCAACTGATCTTACGTATACAGGATTTCGGATATTAGGAAGTGAGTTAACCCTGGAAACTTCAGCTGCTAATAGTATTGTTTCTTTGTTTGTTTTGTTGGGTTTTTTTTGCTGATAAACGGACGGGGGTGAGTCAGCACCTCACTTGGATCCGCCACTGTATGTACCTGCGTATGGGGGGGGGGGAAATGTGATTATCCTGAATATGCATCGCTATTTCGTGATAGAGCCTTGGAGACACCCCCTCCCCCTTTGGAATGTATCCCGTTTGCCCCCAGGTCATCTGGGCAGGTATTTATTGAAGTGTAGGGGTGGGTCAGCACCTCTCTTGGATCCGCCACTGTATGTACCTGCGTATGGGGGGGGGGGGAAATGTGATTATCCTGAATATGCATCGCTATTTCGTGATAGAGCCTTGGAGACACCCCCTCCCCCTTTGGAATGTATCCCGTTTGCCCCCAGGTCATCTGTGCAGGTATTTATTGAAGTGTATTAACTACGGCTGCATTCCTGGCAGTTTGTGGTTTATCCGACAGCATACGGAAGTGACGTGTGTTGCAGACGGATTGTGTGTGTGGGGGGGGGGATGAAGCAATATGAGGTGCAAAAACAGTTTGAGTTGAGGTAAAATAAAAATAAAAAAAACACCACTCAGACCCAGCTTGAAGGAAACAGTTGGGCTTGTAATAAAACAGTCTGTCTGTTTACTCTGGCATTAATAGTCTTACCCGTACAGGGATCCAACGCTTCTGCAACAATAAAGGCTTCATAAGCTCTTTTCAATAGTCATCTTAATGGGCAATATTGCATTCCAATAATCTCACCAAGTCATAATAAATACCAGAGTCCCTAATATAGAGCCCCCCTCCCCCCCCCACACACACACTGGCTACTGGATGTGTTCATTTGGTAACGGTGTGGTGTGGTTTCGATGGCTTGGTGGGGTGTGGTTGTGATGAGGCGAGGTGTGGGGGAGGTAACGTCAAACATATTTCCTATGATTGTAAAATCTCCCACGCCCACAGCCTCGTCTTGTCAAACATCCACCTCGAGGTTATGCAAACGTAACTCGTGGCTTGATATGTGCAATGGGAGGGGAGGGTTAGGCTGTTTGGAACGAGGGGCTCGCTGCATAACCACTGGGTGGTCGCAGTACGCAGTTATCGATTATCTACACTTACTATGTCATTGATCTGTGTCTTGAGCCTATCTGGGTATAGTAGAGTCTGGTCCACACCTGGTACGTATCTCAGGTCACCAGCTGGTTCGGGAGAGTGAGATATTTTAGAAATGGATTGTGATGCAGAAAGGTGGGCAGAAAACAGAATAACGAAAAGAGAGATTGGGTGGGAAAGCAAAAAACTATAGGGTCAAGGAGCACAGGGTTAAAGGTAGCAGGAACAAGGAGCACAGAGTTAAAGGTAGCAGGAACAAGGAGCACAGGGTTAAAGGTAGCAGGAACAAGGAGCACAGGGTTAAAGGTAGCAGGAACAAGGAGCACAGGGTTAAAGGTAGCAGGAACAAGGAGCACAGGGTTAAAGGTAGCAGGAACAAGGAGCACAGGGGTTAAAGGTAGCAGGGTCAAGGAGCACAGGGTTAAAGGTAGCAGGAATAAGGAGCACAGAGTTAAAGGTAGCAGGAACAAGGAGCACCCATTTAAAGGAAGCAGGAACAAGGAGCACCCATTTAAAGGAAGTAGGAACAAGGAGCACCCATTTAAAGGAAGCAGGAACAAGGAGCACCCATTTAAAGGAAGTAGGAACAAGGAGCACCCATTTAAAGGAAGTAGGAACAAGGAGCACCCATTTAAAGGAAGTAGGAACAAGGAGCACAGGGTTAAAGGTAGCAGGAATAAGGAGCACAGAGTTAAAGGTAGCAGGAATAAGGAGCACAGGGTTAAAGGTAGCAGGAATAAGGAGCACAGGGTTAAAGGTAGCAGGAATAAGGAGCACAGAGTTAAAGGTAGCAGGAACAAGGAGCACAGGGTTAAAGGTAGCAGGAATAATGAACACAGAGTTAAAGGTAGCAGGAATAAGGAGCACCGAGTTAAAGGAATCGCTTAGAACAGGCGTGGGCAAACTACGCCCGTGAGCCACATGCGGCCCGGCAACTGATGTTATGCGGCCCCCGAGGGCATTTATAGATATATATACAAATTACTTATGTTTTAGTTATTAGTTATTTAGTTATCTTGTTGAATTTTACAGAATTTCTTGTACCGTTATGATTGTGTTAACACGTTTTATCAAATTTCTTTCAAATTTTCTATTTTTGTTAACAGTCCTTGACCTTCGTAATGTAATACTAATAAGGTCAAAATGTATATGCGGCCCTCCAATGGCTTTTCATTTGTCAATGTGGCCATTCGCACACAAAGTTTACCCATCCCTGGCTTATAACATAAGATATGATTTCTTTATGACCATTATAAACGACCAAACTATATTTCACCGTGCGCAGGAGAGAAAATAGAGCGAGCTTGTCCTTCATCCGACAGTCCCTTGTGGGACGCTGTTTTTACGCCATACATCAGATTCTGTGTCTTTCACTCCCACCAGGGGTCGTAACAAGAATGACGTCCATTCCCTTGACCTTCTTACACATAGTCAATCACCAATGAATGACATCCGCAGTTTTTTTGTTATCTCCTTGTGCTTCCCTTGATGAGCTTTATCTATCGGCCATGACACTCGCAGCATGGACTTCCTCTGTTTTCTTATACGTTTAGACTCCATTGTACTTGATGTTCCCTGGCTTTGAAGTCTTGGCTGTCGAGCGTACCCACGATAAGGGAGGACTATGACATGGGACGATAGGATGTTCAGATCCAGCCCCACTGATGTGTTATGAAATCGTCCTTGAGCGCCCTGTCATTACTCTGATAAAACAGTGCCTCCAAGTGCATACGTTCATCTTATATTTCCTTTCTCTCACCATGTTGCGTGCGCAGACTTGAGGTTTTTGGGAGAAATGTGCATTGGAAACGGTTGAGTAAAAGGAACTAGTTCAAACATCGCAGTTGCCTGGGACACTTCCACGCTCCACCCCTACCCCAAACCTCCATAAAAAATATTTAAAAATAATTAACAAATATATTTTAAAAATGTAATAAAAATAATAACAATTAAACTAGAATAAATCGGCAGCAGGATTTGGAATGATAGAAACGCTAAAGTGTCCTAGATGGTGTTGTCTTAGATGGTGGTGTCTAAGACGGAGGAGTATTAAGTGATGGTGTCTTAAATGGTGGTGTCTTAAATGGTGGTGTCTTAGATGGTGGTGGTGTCTTAAATAGTGGTGGTGTCTAGATTGTAGCTGTGTCTTAGATGTGGTGGTGGTGTCTTGAATGGTGGTGGTGTCTTAGATGGCGTTTTCCTAGATGTCTGTGTCCTAGATGGGGGTATCTTTAGTGGTGGTGTCTTAGATGGTGGTGTCTTGAAGTTATCGTCTCCCGGTCGACATGGTACCGTCTCTCTAACAACTACTTTATCCTAATCCTATATGGTTGGTCACCATTCTGATTTCTTATCATGTTACTTACTTACTAAATAAAAAATAAAAAAATACAAAGAAACAAAAAAAAAAAATAATAAATAAAAAAATTACATAAAACAACTAACAACATGAGAACCCCTGATATTATGACTCACACTAAGGTGAAGCCCATATATTACAGTCAGTTATCGCCTTTGTTCGGGTTCCATGTCAGCCCCACCTAACTAACCTGTAATCCTGAAATATTTCATGTCGCTAGTCCTTGAATTCAAGGGATTTCAATCGATCAACCTCAATCTCTTCAGTGGAGATTGGATCACGACTCCATATTATGTTATTATGTCACATTCCGTGTTGTATTTGATCACGTCTCCATAAGGAATGTGACATAATAGCTGTTTTAATGGATCACGACTCCATATGTTAATTATGTCACATTCCATTTTAATTGGATCACGACTCCATATGTTATTATGCCACATTCCGTATTGTATTGGATCACGACTCCATATGTTATTATGCCACATTCCGTATTGTATTGGATCATGACTCCATATGTTATTATGCCACATTCCGCATTGTATTGGATCATGACTCCATATGTTATTATGCCACATTCCGTATTGTATTGGATCACGACTCCATATGTTATTATGCCACATTCCGTATTGTATTGGATCATGACTCCATATGTTATTATGCCACATTCCGCATTGTATTGGATCATGACTCCATATGTTATTATGCCACATTCCGTATTGTATTGGATCACGACTCCATATGTTATTATGCCACATTCTGTATTGTATTGGA
Organism: Lymnaea stagnalis; assembly: GCA_964033795.1. Taxonomy (NCBI): domain Eukaryota; kingdom Metazoa; phylum Mollusca; class Gastropoda; family Lymnaeidae; genus Lymnaea; species Lymnaea stagnalis. The sequence continues at coordinate 824,470 of CAXITT010000043.1, forward strand.
TCATGACTCCATATGTTATTATGCCACATTCCGTATTGTATTGGATCACCACTCGACGATATGTTTTTTAGTCTCTGTGCTGTACACATAATATCACAGACTTCGTATTGTACGTTTCACATATGTTTCATTTGGTAATGATGCTATATTTCAAACATCACATACTATATTTATTGGTCTCAAGGCCGCAGGTTGAGTGTCAAATATTGTATTTATTGGTCTCAAGGCCGTAGGTTAAGTGTCACATATTGTATTTATTGGTCTCAAGGCCGTAGGTTAAGTGTCACATATTGTATTTATTGGTCCCAAGGCCGTAGGTTAAGTGTCACATATTGTATTTATTGGTCCCAAGGCCGTAGGTTAAGTGTCACATATTGTATTTATTGGTCTCAAAGCCGTAGGTTAAGTGTCACATATTGTGTCGCAGTGCTTATGAGACTTATCAACTGTTGAGGACCGGCACGAATCTACCACATTGCCGGATGGACCGGTGCCCCAACTTATATTGTTTCCCAATGTTTCTCAACCTGTAGCAGGTTTTGCAGACGACCACCACTTTGAATAGCACTGCGGTGTTTTATCTGGACCGTGACGTGAAGGTGAACTGTTATATATACTTTGGACCGTGACGTGAAGGTGAACTGTTATATATACTTTGGACCGTGACGTGAAGGTGAACTGTTATATATACTTTGGACCGTGACGTGAAGGTGAACCGTTATATATACTTTGGACCGTGACGTGAAGGTGAACCGTTATATATACTTTGGACCGTGACGTGAAGGTGAACCGTTATATATACTTTGGACCGTGACGTGAAGGTGAACCGTTATATATACTTTGGACCGTGACGTGAAGGTGAACCGTTATATATACTTTGGACCGTGACGTGAAGGTGAACCGTTATATATACTTTGGACCGTGACGTGAAGGTGAACCGTTATATATACTTTGGACCGTGACGTGAAGGTGAACCGTTATATATACTTTGGACCGTGACGTGAAGGTGAACCGTTATATATACTTTGGACCGTGACGTGAAGGTGAACCGTTATATATACTTTGGACCGTGACGTGAAGGTGAACCGTTATATATACTTTGGACCGTGACGTGAAGGTGAACCGTTATATATACTTTGGACCGTGACGTGAAGGTGAACCGTTATATATACTTTGGACCGTGACGTGAAGGTGAACCGTTATATATACTTTGGACCGTGACGTGAAGGTGAACCGTTATATATACTTTGGACCGTGACGTGAAGGTGAACCGTTATATATACTTTGGACCGTGACGTGAAGGTGAACCGTTATATATACTTTGGACCGTGACGTGAAGGTGAACCGTTATATATACTTTGGACCGTGACGTGAAGGTGAACTGTTATATATACTTTGGACCGTGACGTGAAGGTGAACTGTTATATATACTTTGGACCGTGACGTGAAGGTGAACTGTTATATATACTTTGGACCGTGACGTGAAAGTGAACTGTTATCCCGAAGGATCCAAGGGGGTAATCATTACATCCGCGTCCAATCCTGAAATAAGTGGTGTACGTCCCTTCACCTCTAAAATGAGCCGTCAAGAAATTCGGCTTACAAAGAAGAACCCACTCTCTGTGACGTCATATACCCTAATTGAATGTCTTGCATAACAGATTCGACAAGGGCCGCCGTGCACTTTGACTTAGACAAATACAATGTTGATTTTTTGAACAATTTATTATTATTAACGTTAGCCCTTATGGCCATGTGGGAGATTTCATTTTATCCATTTTTAAAAGTTTTAAATACTGTGGTGTTAATCCTATTTTAAACATAACGGCACAGATTGATGAAGAGTGACTCGCGTGGTTATACATTAAGTGTCCTTTGGGGAAAAAAAAAAAAAGATTAAAAAGTAGAAACAAAAAAGACGACGGGCTAGGGAGCTTTGACTATAATACCATTTTTTAAACCACATCCGGTTTCGCAACACCCCCCCACCCCCACCCCCCCGGCCCC